>LPNX010959673.1:317169-374792 GCA_001517045.1 Pseudotsuga menziesii
AAGTTTTGGAAACAATGGACTATAGTTTCGATACTCTCAATTCTCTCTTATGCTTTCAATGTCTCAATGGGTTCCTTATATAGCTTTTCAAATGGATACTGAAAGGTCGAATCCGTGCGATCTCAAGGCATATGGAAGGCTAGGAGTCATATGAGTCGGATCTAAGTCAAGGAACGCTCCAAAGGATTTTGGATTATGTACACATCCCGATGTATGCAACTATAGAGGGAATATCCACGTATGTACGTGGTTATCGGGGAAAAGGCCGCGTATATCATTTTTCTTATGTTTTTAGGGATGGTCAAGGATACATCAAAAGATAAAAAGTGGTCCATAGGGGCTAATGAGTCTGTAGCGGGACAGGGGAAGGCCATACAATGTGTGATTCACCTAGTGTGGTGAAATCCGCTATAACACTTGGCGTTGAGATCCTTACCATGATTTAATAACAATATTTACATCATGTACAATTTTAACTCCATGGGGTCAAAACCGGGGTATTACATTCCCCTCCCCCTACATTAGAACTGTCCTCAATGATTCACAAAATTGAACAAAAATGGATGTGCCACCTTCATGGCATCCTCCATCTCCCACGTAGCCTCATCAAGACCGTAGCGCTTTCATTGCACCTTTACCTATCTAACGGCTCGGTTCCAGAGAATGGTGACCTTCTTGTCGAGGATGCACAATGGTTGAATTTGGAACTCTCCCTTGGGTTCCACCTAGATCACATCCCAATTAATCACATGGTTAGGATCATGTGCATTTTTCTTAATCAAAGAAACATGAAAAGAATTATGAGCTCTAGTGCTAGCAGGAAATGCAAGTCTATATGCAAATGGCCCTATTCTTTCAAGCACTTCAAATGTCCCACAATATCTAGGTGACATCTTGGCACAACTCCCAAGCTTCAAGGAAATCTTCCTTGGACTTGCTCTAAGATAAATATGATCCCCAATACTGAACTCCATGTGCACTCTATGCTTATCCGCATAGCTCTTCTGTTTATCTTGGGATACTTTCAGGTTCTTCCTGATATTTGCAACCTCTTGTTCCATTTCCTTAAGTAATTCTGGACCAAGCACAATCCTTTTCACTAGATTATCCCAATTCATTGGTGTCCTACACCTTCTTCCATACAAGGCCTCATATGGACTCATTCCCAATGATGCTTGCTATCTATTATTATATGAAAATTCTACCAAGTGTAAATAATCCTCCCACTTGGTTGGTTTTCCCATTACATACATACAAAGCATGTCTTCAAGCACCTAATTCACTCTCTTTGTTTTCCCATTGGTTTGAGGATGGTAGGCAGTGCTAAAGTTCAACTTTGTACCCAAATATGCAAACAGACCCTTCCAAAAATTGGAAGAAAACTTGCTATCTCTATTAGAAATTATTGCCTTAAGCCTATCCATGCAGTTTGAAAATTTCCTTCATGAAAATTTTTGCAATGGCATCAGCTTTATATGTGGACTTAACCGGTATAAAATATGATGACTTTGTTAACTTTTCCACCACAAACATGATGGAATCATGTTGTCTCATAGTCATTGGAAACCCTGTGGTTAAATCCATGGAAATAACTTCCCATTTCCATTTCAGAACTGGAAAAGGTTGTAATATACTCAGTAATGTCATTTTTCATTCTTGGCCAAAATACTGCTTTCTGGTTGTAGCAATTGTCTTCTGATATCCTGGGTAACCAGAATATGGAGCTTGATGGATTTCATCCATAACAATTCTCCTCAATTCTGCCACATTTGGAATGTAAATTCTATTCTTATAAGTAAGAAGTTCATCTCCTTCCAATTGATACCCTTCTTACTTCCTTTCAATGTTTTGTTGGTACAACTTGTCCTTTATATACACGTACACTTCATCCTCAGCAATATGATTAATAATTTGTTTCCTCAAATCTAGTTGGAAAGTACTAAGAGATGCCACATGCATTTCATGTACCTTCCTGCTAAGTGCATCAACCACCTTGTTTTCTTTTCCTTTTATGTGTTTGATTTCAAAATCAAACTCACACAAAATTTCCAACCATCTAGCTTTCCTAGCATTTAAAGTTGGTTAATCAAACAAGTATTTCAGACCATAATGGTCTGTCCTTAGCTCAAATTTGCTTCCCATTAAGTAATTCCTCTACATCTTGAGAGCATGTACTATGGATGCAATTTCTAAGTCATGAGTAGCATAGTTCTTCTCATGTTCCTTCAACTTTCTTGACTCATATCATACCGCATGGTTGACTTGCATAAGAACTCCTCTAAGTCCTTGATTGCATGCATCAATACACACCACAAAGTATTTTTCTGGGTCTACAATTTTCAAAATTGCTGCACTTGTGAGAATATTCTTCAACTATTGGAAGCTCTCCTTATATCTTGATGTCCATGCAAACTTTATCCCCTTCCTTTGCAAGGAAGTGATTAAATGTGCGACCTTGGAGAATCCTTTAATGAATCTCCTGTAGTACCTGGAAAGTCCCATAAAGGATCTCACATCTGTCACATTTCTTGTGGTTGGCCAATTCATAATGGCTTAAATCTTCTCAGGGTCCACATATATTCCTTCATCTGAGATAATGTGACCCAAATAATGGATTTTATCTTTATAAAAGTCACATTTTCTCAACTTTGCATAAATAAGGATGCCATTCTTTAGCAATTTCAATTTCAATGTCATTCTTAGATGTTATTCATCCTCTTTTTCATTCTTAGAATAAATAAGGATGTCATCTAGGAAGACAAGAATAAACTTGTCTAGATACTTGCTAAAAACACTATTCATGAGACACATGATGTAGCTGGTGCATTTGTGAGACCAAATGGTACCACCACAAACTTAGAGTGCCCATACCTCGTTCTAAAGGTTGTCTTATGAATATCTTCGTCTTTGATTCTTACATGATGGTAACCAGACCTCAAGTCAAATTTTGAAAATACCTTTGCTCCTCTCATTTGATAAAAAAGGTCATCAATTCGAGGTAATGGGTATTTATTATCCATAATAACTTTGTTCAAATGCCTGTAGTCAATACATAACCTGAGTGTCCCATATTTGTTTTTCACAAATAGGACTGGTGCTCCTCACGGTGACACACTTGACCATATATATTTCTTTTAAATCAACTCTTGTAACTTCATTTTCAACGTTAGAAATTTTGGTGTGCTCATCCTGTAGGGTGTCTTGGACACTAGTGCAGCTCCAGGAACAAGGTCAATTGTAAAATCAATGTCTCTTTTTGGAGGAAGTCCTGGAATCTCATCAGGAAAAACATCCATGAATTCTTGCACTACATGAAAGTCTTCCATCCTAGGAGTTTCATTCTCCATTTCTTCCAAAACACGGGATGAATACAATATAGAACCTTTCCTACAGAACTTCTTCAGCTACATTGCTGAAATATGCCTAACAGAAATCACCATTGGAATGTGTCTTATGGCCCTTAGGATTCCTTCTTCATCCATGCATTCAAATGAATTAGCAATCAAGTTTAACCTTGTGTGCTTCTAACGAGTCCATTCCAATGAGAACATCATAGGAACCAAGTGGCAAAATATTCATAGGTGCATAAGCCCATCCATGAATAATGGGAATTTCTCTAGCACTTCACTAACTTTCCTCTTGGTTCCAGTGGCTAGTTGAACTAACCATGATTTTCTATGCTTTAATTTCTTAAAAGCACAAATCTCAACAATTTTAGGAGTGACATAACTGTGAGTGGATCTAGGGTCAATCAAAACATAAACAGATTGCTCAGCAATATTTTAGGAGTGATATAACTATGAGTGGATCCAAGGTCAATCAAAACTGAAATAGATTGCTCAACAATCTTACCTTCGACTTCAACCACCATTGATTGATGATCTGTCTAGCGGTCCTCTATCACTGCATAGATTCTACGGATGGTCCTTGCCACTTGACCCACAGTTTCAGGTCCTTGGATGTTATGAACTTGATTTACATTCCCATTTCGATGCGGACAGTTCCTAAGCATATGGTCTCCTCCACATCCCCAACATTGAAGTGGTTCTCTTGGCTCCTTTGAATCTCTTGGCTTTAATCCCATCATTCTGGTTGGCTTAATCACAACTTGTGATGGCTTCCTTTGCTGATTTCAGAGGTGAGAGGGTTTGAAACCTTTATTTCTTTGGTCAAACTTCTCATTCCTCTTGTCCTTCCATGCCTTATGGAAATCAGGCTTTCTTTTGTTTTGATCATATAAATACTTGGCCTTCTGTATTGCCTCTTCTAGAGTTTGAGGTTCATCAAATTCAATCGTATCTTTATATGACTGAGGTGGCCCACTTAGAAAATGATAAATTTTCACCTTATCATGTCAAATATACCTGACATACCTCAGCACTCCCAACCTATATGTTTTCCCCCATGGAATCTGCCTCAGGCCCATAGGTATCTTATGCATCATCCATGATGATCATGTTGGTTGGGCCAAATTTTCCAAACTGTGCTATCCAAAATGTTTCCTTTGAGGTGACTAGGATTCTACAAAATGTGTTCAAAGACACAATTGTTAGCTGCACAATAATCTCAGAAATTTATAAATTACATGCCGACTGTTTCGCTGCAGTTTTATTTCTACAAAAAATTATTTCCAAACAAACTTTTATGGTTGGATCAAAGTTTTCCATAATGCGTCAGAACTAGATGTTCCCAAAGGAGACAGGGTTGAAACTTGTAGCTCTCATACCATTTTGACACGTAACCATACACCTAACTGATATGCAAAGTAAAGAAAATTTATTTCTTCTTCTTTGGACATAGTCATGGGTAATGTAACGTCCTAAATCATTCGTTCTGAAGCTCAGATGCTTCTGTAACAGTCGTTCCATCCTTAATTGATTCCTTTCGCAGCTAGAAAAGTTCTTTCCACCTTTCATAGGATCTTTTCAACTTCCGCCTTCTACATTCCTCAATGCGGATTGCGGCAGGATGAACTCTGTATATCACCCATTGTTCATCTTACCTTCCTACTTTCCACCTTCTGCTTCCCATGGGCATACTCCGAGTAGAGGAACTCAAATTATGATGTAGCCATTTATTCATTTTCCACTTTCCACTTTCTGCCTCCTACATGTTGTGGGCAGACTTCAGATAGTGGAAACCTTAAAATACTTTACCTTCACCTGTGGAGTTCTGATTCTTCCTTCTGCATTCCACAGGAGGATTCCTGGGTGCAGAAATCCCAAAATACTTACCTTTATCCCTTATCTTCCTGTGTTCTGCCTTCCACATTTCACTGCAGATTTTGGGGCACGAAAAACCAACATTTTTTTTGTTTTTTTTTTGTTTTCCGATTTCTGCCTCCATCCTTCTGCATTCCGCGACAGAATTCGGGGCATGGAAACACTTAAGTCAAATACATTCTAACTCTATAAATAATATTCTACCCTCCATGAACTTAATCAAAATGCATTGGAAACCAAAAAGCATATGCAGATGTAAAATGCAAGAAAGTATAATCTCAGTAAAATCTACTTGAATCCTTAGCAAGCATTCAACACATTCATAATAATTCTTGAACAAATACATTGCATAATTAGAATAACCAGAGAATACTTATCTTGAAGGTGAAGTTGTCCCACAACTAGCTATGTCACTGCAACGTTCCACCCAACCATAGGCTAGTTGTGTTCATCGATCTCTCAACACAACTACCACCCCCGAGCTAGGCATGATTTCCACAAGCAACTAGGGAACAACAGGCTCACACATAGTCAGAACACATCAAAACACAACCAAGCCAACCTATAGTTGGGTTTATCAAGTTGTCCATCCAAGCCAACAAACCGTTGGGTTTATCAGGATGCTAAGGCAGTGATTGACACATAGCCAGTATTCACATTAAGGTCCAGCAAAGCCAACTAACATTTGGGTTTATCAAGATGTTCATCCAATCCAACACACCATTGGGTTTATCATGCTACTCAAGAAGTGATTCACACATGGCCAAATTCCCCTCAAGACTCAACCAAGCCAACTGAGAGTTGGGTTTATTAGGCTGCTAAGGAAATGAAAAGAAAGAATTACTAAGCTAGTGAGATCATTCATAGAGTTAGGGACACCTCCATAAGATCTATCTGGCCCGACATCCACAATACCTACACAACTAACAAAAGGAAGTATACCCTTCTCCGCTACACAGTCCCTCAGGCCATACCTTCCCTTCAAGTTCTCTTCAGGGTGTGCATAAAAGATTCACCAACCACTCTTATCTTTTTGTGAGATTCCTCTCTACACTAGGTTTATCAAGCAAATTCTATGTCTCTTCCAGTCCAAAGTCTTGCATATAGTTCATAACCAAACTAGGGTACACATAACAGCAAACCCCAAGGTGACACAACAAAATTGGGTTCCACTTGGTAACACAGATAACTAGGTTTCCATACCACTCTGTAATACCGAAAAACAAGGTCCCAACCAAGGATAGCTGAAAATATACACTGCAAAACATGAAACGAATTCCTCTGCTAGCTCTTGCTTCATGCGGGGTGATACCCTTTGTGTGAGGATAGGGATCCAATGAATCTATTCTCGGTCCATAAGGAGTATGGAATGGGAATGCATTCCTTTGATTTCTTTCCCCATAAGCAAGAAGACGGGTTTCCCGAGACTGTAGGGTCACCCAGGCATGACATTGACTACCATGCCTCTCCTTGCACAAGGCATTAACTACCTCAACCAACTTCTGGAAGAATTGAATGATTGAGTGCAAAGGGAAAAAATGGTAGTTGGGAGTTTATGGGTTCTCTCATTGACATTTGGATTAACCCTATTGGCTCAGGGGTTTCAATAACTCCCCTTTCTATTCCTTGTGAAATCATGCACCCACCTCTTTTGTTGCAGTGCATAGCTAGTTGTGGGTATTTTATTAAATTGCATATTTACATGATATCTCAAAATATACTATGCATGACTAGCACTATAAACATTGGCATCGATCTTGATCGTCGATACACAAAGTTACACCAAATCGATGGCAGGGCCTTCGACTTGAGCTCCTTGCCATGATTTAATAACATTATTTACATCATGTACAATGTTAATACCATGGGGTCAAAACGAGGGTATTACACCTCTAATGTAAGGTAGACTTTTTTAACTTTCCAATATAAGTCATTAAACACAAAAATTCTAACATGGTATCCAAACAATTTTTTTAAATCACTCTTTTGGTGAAGAGAAAGTTGGTATTTAACTTGGATTGTACGCGAGAGTGGTACTTGACCTTGTTGAAGTTGAATGGGTGGTAAAACCCTAATGTGCTTGAGATGTGGACTTGCACCTTGATGGGTTTTGATTGATTGAAACCCTAGTTTCTCTTATGATGAGAGTACACTTTCACCTATGATAGGTGATAGATCTACTACATGGACAATTGTTATGGATTTATTGTGAATATGTGTGCTCTCTAGGAGGAGCTATAATTGGTTGTTGATTTATTCTAAGGTTTTTGGTATTCTTTTACATGTGAGAGGTGGTATATATACATGATTGTTGGTTGGAAATATGAATTTATTTACAGTAGGCGAGATGCTTAGGATGACCTGCGATAGGTGGCGTATTTTGGTTAATGGATACCAATGTGTTTTCATTTATGGGTGGTGTGGATTTGATTTCAACATGTGATATACTCGGTATGACCTATGATAAAACTTAGTAGATTCCAATGTGTTTTCACCTATGATAGGTAGAGGATGTACTTCATTAATGACTGGTAAGTGATTTATATTCCAATGGATGCCAATGTTTGGAGTGAATTGATTCCTATAATAGGAATGGTTGACTATTTGATCTTTGGTTGTTTTTTAGAGCATGGAATGTATTGATCCATTTTATGATAGATTTATGAATGACTGGTTGATATGTTTCAAGTTGTGACTCAAGTATTTACATGAAAAACAAGCTTGTTTAGTTTAAGTTTTTTTAACATATGGAGAGTATTTCCAATGTTCCCATGAGGATAATTTTGATTGTACATCTTGTAAATTTATGGAGAGATTGATCATGGACATGATAGCTAATGTGATGCTAATCTATTGTAGATTCTACAGGAGTTGATGTATGTTATAGAAAAGATATGATATACTCGGTATGACATATGATAAAACTTAGTAGATTCCAATGTGTTTTCACCTATGATAGGTAGAGGATCTACTTCATTAATGACTGGTAAGTGATTTATATTCCAATGGATGCCAATGTTTGGAGTGAATTGATGCCTATAATAGTAATGGTTGACTATTTGATCTTTGGTTATTTTTTAGAGCATGGAATGTATTGATCCATTCTATGATAGATTTATGATTATTGGTTGATGTGTTTCAAGTTGTGACTCAAGGATTTACATGAATTACAAGCTTGTTTAGTTTAAGTGTTTTTTACATATGGAGAGTATTTCCAATGTTACCTTGAGGATAATATTGATTGTATCTTGTAAATTTGTGGAGAGATTGATCATGGACATGATAGCTAGTGTGATGCTAATATATTGTAGATTCTACGGGAGTTGATGTGTGTTATAGAAAACACTTTTCTTATAAATAGGGAATGTTAATTTTTGGGGTTTACTCTAGAAGTGTTTCACCTCACTAGCAGAGTTCTAGATTTCCTTACCACTCAGTGATGATTAATGGACATATGGATAGTTTAAATTGGGTGGATTCTTGACATTGATTAGAGTACTAGCATTATTCCCTAACCTAGGAGTTTGTTACCTTGATTTGCATGATGATTAACCCATTTAGTTCACACAATTAGGGATTCTTTCTCAATTAGAGAAGGTACCTACCTAGGAGTAGAAGCATTGGGAACTTGGGAGGAGGGAACTTAGAACTTGGAGCTTAGGAAAATGTGATATATGCCTTGAAGGTTTAACACTTAAGTTAAGGATGCTTGGTTTGGAGAGTGTTGTATTCACTTATATCACAAGTATTCAAGCATATATTAATACATGCATAGAACCATCAATACAAAACGAGGGAAAGAACGTCTGATATAGTATTATTCATGTGATTGATAGATATTTATACAAACGAGAGATGGTTGGAGTTTTTACATTTTCTCCAACTTCTCTTCGTTAGAGTATATTAACATAAACTAATGATAACAATTAATGGGGCCCAAAGGGTCCCTCCAACACGTCCCCCACCCCAAAACTCTTCTTCGTCCCAAAGAAGTATGCAGGAACATAAATGACTTGTAACTCTTCAACCTCTGTCTTCTATCTAGTATTGGTTTGCCGAAGTCTCACCCTATCTCTAAAAAGGTAGTCCCTTGCCACTAGGAGGTCTTTTGGTTTAAATCCTCACTCGTTCTCATCTGGTTGACTTTCCTCGACTCAGGCATGGGTCTTTTGGTTCTTCAACTTTCTATACCATCTCTCTCTCTTTTAGCTTTTGAGGTCACAAACCAAGAACAAATTTTTCATTTTTGCACCAGGGGGCTCAATTTGTTCAAGTGTTATTTCGTCATCATCTTGTCATTAATATTTTTTTGTGTGTTTGTTTGATGTATTATGCTTGAATTATGTCTTCATCATCTTTTGCCATGAGGATTAAAAATTCCTGCAAGTTTCACTAGACTACCTTCTTACTGTGTGTGACATCTAAGTTTGCTCCGGTGGTTGACTGCCTTGAAATATATTGAATCGACTTGTAAGATTCGGATATAAAATGAATTCAATACGAAAGTGGATGGGATCACCTTCCTTGAGAAAGAATCACGTTTAACCCCCTCATCTTTAACTACGAATTCAATAACTTGGTCAAGTCGAATTTCACATCAAACTCAGGTTTAGCATTAATGACTCAATCGAAAAGTGTCATTTTTATCTAAACTAATAGATTCAATTAACTTTGGACTAGTTTCAACTCTACTAAAAGGTAAACTGAAGAGTTAACAAAAAGGACTCGATTAAATATAATTTTTCCTTTATAATTCTCATGCCTCCAATATAAATTTAAGACATTTTGACTGACATAAAATTTAAACACACCATGGTAACACTTATGAAAACTCATACCACTCTCTTTAATACAATTTGAAAAGCTTGGAATTGTAAACAAGAATCCTTTATTTATGTGGTTTTAAAATTTTAGTTGACCCAAATACAATATTTCAAACAAGCAGCTCTCATTGGTTCTTTTAGTTGGTTGTCTGAAATAGTCATACCACACCTCAATCAACCAATATTTGATAGAAAAAACTTTTTGATAATGGTTTGGTAGAAATATTTATCATCAGTGGATGTTCTTGTCAAACAGTTAGGCTGTCGAACAACAATCAATAAGTAGACAACAATTGCTGAACAACAGTCAACAGACATCACTCAACAAACATCAGTTGGAAACATCTTGAGTAGGTAACCTCTTGAATTGGATACTCGACCTCTTATAGTCTAAACGGTGGATCGACCAAATCCTTCAACATACGTGGGAAGGTACCTTCAACGAACTTAGATATGCTTTGACAATATTTCATAGGCTATGGTCAACAGCTGAACATAATATATTGAAATAATTATCTTGTTGATGGGTCATCCATGGTTGAACATAATATATTGAAATAATTATATTTCTTGAGTCCATGAAGATTCGCTCTTACGGTTTGATTGCAAGAATTCATGATTTTAACGCAATAATTAAACTTCCGAAGAACAAAATAAAGTATCTTATATTTATTTTTGCAGCATTCGCTTTGAGAGAAACAAACTAGTAGGATGTCAATAACGCTTCTCTTTCCTCAAGAAGATAGGATTATTGTACAACGATTGATATTCAATGCAGGACAAACATCCTTATTCTCTTAATCCACGACTAGAGTTTTCAATTTGCAGGCTTTCCTAATCCTCTCCTTCAGGTTCGAACCACCTCTATATGTTGTTGCTGATGTAATGCCATGTTTTTACCTTATTACCTAAACTATCATTACATGTTTGTATTTGCTTATTATTGTGCAACTTCGTCAGTTTGATGACACTGTGCACATATGGATTTATTATTTTACAGGATTTATATATGTGTGTGTGATGCTCAATGTTTTGAATTATGTTCATGTTTTGATTATGTCTCTCGCATGCAAATATTATAGATGATGGGTATTCGGATATCGATTTAAAGTTATGTGTCAAATACATGATTATGATGCCAGATGCATGCTAAAAAAATGATAACATTGTTGTTATTATTAATCAAATATGTATGCATGTAAATGATTGCACAATATAGTATGACAATTTGCTATAAGACTAACCGATAGGTTTATAAGATCTAAGGGATAATTGAGCCCTACAAAATGGAAGTACCTCGATGGTATGATTCCCAAAAGAGATATGGCGTGAGAATGCATCGTTATTTTTATGTATGATTATTATTATTATCATGATGTGTGTGATGATGAGGGGTTTTAGGAAACTCAACGTCCCAATTTGGTTATTTGATGAAGAAACCTAAGTACAACAATCGCAATCTAGCCACTATGTCAATGTAGACATAGTCCCTTATTCCATTAGGGGGGTGGAGGAATTATCCACCGTTTATCCCCGAAACCTGGATTCATGGGAGGGTCGTGCTACGACACGCTCCCTAAGGTGTGTGATGATGACTAGTGGGCTCTTGCTAGTGAAGCTTGGTTGGTGGAGTTGACACATCCTCTTACAGTTTCTAACTAGACTTAGGTCATGTAGTTGACGCTCTAGGGAAGTCCAACAGAGGAAGGATACGATGTGGAAGTTGGTTTTGAATTATATAGAAAGAAGTAGGTAGATAGGAATGTTGTGGAAGTTTTAGAGAAAAACATAATTATTGTGTGTTGAAACAATTACTTGATTTTTGTGTTGTGACTCGGGATATAGATTATTATTATGATTTAAGTTAGTGGCTAGACATTTCCAATTTGTGTTTAAGTATGCGTCGACAAATAGTAACTTATGTGATTATGTGTGATGTGTGGTTGATTATTATTAGTGTACCTACACGATGTATGTAAGAATTAGCTACATTTACATAACTCGTATATAAATATATACTTGTATAATTGTATGTCATGCTGTTATAATCAGGCCTTGATGTTTCGTGATTGTGACTAGTTATATAATACTTGTTATTAAGTTATGAATTGAAACTAATGCATCTAGTTATTATTGAAAAAGGGTTCAACTATGATTAACGCCAATTAATAATTATGGTCATCACTAAATAAAGGTTAGTTAATAGTTATAAAGACTATAATTAACTTGGGTAGTAAATGTTAAATAAGTGCTAATTAACTTGGGTAGTAATTGTTGTTAACAGGATTATTATTAACTTGAATAATTAATATCAATTGAGTGTTAATGATGATTAAAATTAGTGCTACTAAGAATAATATTAACTTGGTGATAAGTGTTAAATATGTATGAATTATATTAATTAAGTTTAATTGTAATTAAGGTTTGAATGGTGAATGTGGTAAATAGTTCCATTAATGATCATTAAGATTAATTATAATTAATTGGAATGCAATAATAAATAAATATTAATTAGGACTAATTATAATTAATGTCAATTGCCGAATCCGACACATACTTATGTAAATGAGCATTAATGTTTAGGAGAGTATTAATTAGTCAATAAATAAATAATTTTTGAGTCTTAAGTATAGTTACATTTGATTGTCGAATAAGGTAATAGATGAATAAATAACCATTGGAGTTGAAAGAATTGCTGGTTAAATAATAAATAAACATTAATCAATTATCAATTATAAGTAAGTATTGATGTTAAATACATTATTTAGATAATATTAGGTTATATTATTATAAGTTTTTAGTACTTTCATAAAATGCAATTTATGATAAGTCAAAGATAATGTTGAATTATACTATTAACAATAAAAGGTTGAGTAAGAACTTATGTTACATATGTATGAACAATAAAGTAAACGATTAGTGGTGCTATTTACTTTAAATAAAATAACAAAATTTTGATATTTGACCCGAACCCATAGGATTGAATAAAAAATATTTTATTATTGTTGCTTGAATATGGACCTTGTATCAATCTATGATGGGATTGAGATTAAATAAGACTAACATGGTAGATGGGTCAAGGGGTTAAAACATTTAAGAAAAGATAAGGTAGGATAGAGTCGGTGGAGGGGAGTTATATAAAAGGAGTGAAATGGATTTGAAAGGGGGATCTTTTGGAATTGAGGAAAATTTAGCAAACTAGGATGAAATTTTCAGAGAAGGGAAAGATTCTGAACTGGTCGGGTTGGTTGTACTTAGGTTTTGGGCTCTGGGGTCCAAGAACACAATTCTTGGAGCTAGGAAGTCGCTAAGACTTTCCTAGTTGACAGGGTGGAAAATCTGTCTGGTCGGTTAATTTTTCTCCTTGGGAGCTTTCAAGACAAAGCCGGACAAAGCTAAAGTACAAAGCTACTATTATTCCATATATATTTTATATAAGTAATTTCCTCTTATTACTTGATGCATTTTTTATACTTAGCACTCTAAAAGTTTGTATTTTCTATATGTTGCTGTAAGAATTGCAAATTGTAAATTAGGATATTGATTTATCCCTACAGTGAAATTGAACTGAATAGAATACAATTTTTTTTTACTTAAATAGAAGTATAACTTAGTTGAAATAAACAAATTCACTTTTAAACAAACAAATTATTAGTCTTTATTAGAATAAGAATGAAGGACTAGGGAAGGTCATTACATCGTCACCCAGACCATATGGAGGAGGAAACGACCCCAATGATTCATCCAAAGAATAGTATGCACACAAAACCATCAATAAGGATGAAAGAAAGGACGTCCAATCCTATATTATTCATGCATTTAATATATATTTATATAAAGGAGAGATGGTTGGAACAGTTACACCCACTTCAACTGCTCTTTGTTAGAGTACATTAACATAAACTAATGAGGACAATTAAAGGGGACTAAAGGGTTCCTCCAACAGGGAGGATACTTCATGGAGGTTGGCGATGGACTTGGACACATATGTTGAGGGGGCATATTGGACACATTAACACACAAGTGAGTAGCATTGGGCACATGAGAGGATACATGGACCATAGTTAGAGGGGTGCCTTGCATGATGAAACTTGGACAACAAACCACCATGGAAGAGAGAGAATTGGAATGACATATTTTTTGAGAGTGCATAGTCTTAGATGAGGGGTGTTAGCCCAAGGAGGATCATGCTTGGAGGGTGTTTCACTTTAGGGTTTGATAAATTTAATTTTGACACATGTACATCCTTGCACCATAGAGCGCTCCATGTAAGGTTTCCTTATTGGTCACTTATATGGATACATATTTATTTATGTTAGTCTCCCTCACATGCTTGATTTATAAAGCAGGAGAGAGACCTTGTATTCATTATTATCATTGTACTCATCTTTTCACTTGTATGGGAGATTTTAGGATTCAAGGGGAAACCATGGGAGCAAGATGTTAGGGTTCATCAGGAAATCGTAGGAGAAGATAAGGGGAAAGAGGTAATTATTGAATGTTGATGGGGAGATTGATTTTGTATGATGATTCAATTTTCTCTTGTGATGACTATGGTTTGAGCTATCCATAAAAACCCTAAAGAAGAACATGAAATTGGAGGAAATGATGATTCTAGTGCCTGTTACTATAGCACTATGGTTTCTACCTTTGTAAAATACATGGAGAGTGGAGCTACTGTCTTACATGGTTTTAAATCCATGTCCTTTTGGGATGTAACGATAAGGAAATATCATGAAAAAATGAGTTTGAAAAGCCTTGAGATTGTTGGGTATGTGTTATATTCTGTGCATGGTGGGGCGGGGGGGGGGGGGGGGGNAATCTTCTAAAAAATGTAATTTAATCCAAGTTAATGGATTTGAGTCTTTCTTCTAATATGGGTTAAAGGATTAGGGTATTGGATGTTGTTGAATATCTATATTTGGTATTGTCTTGGATTCATAATGATAATGAGAAAATAGGAGGTGTGGCTCAAAGGTTTGCTAGTTTTCCTGGTTAAGGGTTTTAAGGGTAAATCTATGTGTTTTATGTGTGAATGTTGTGGTGTAATCTATGTTTTGCTTAAAATAATATGTATGCTTTTCTTCTCTGCACTATTTTAAAACTTAGAAATCATGGTGTGATGTATTTGATTAGATGAATACTTAATTATTGCATAATTTATGTTTCATAAAGGCCTTAGTGTTTGTGATGATTCAAGAGTTGAAAACACAGGGTTTGAGGATTTTGAAACCCTAGGATGGACATCTAAATTTGGTTTAGTAGTTGAGAATCAATTTTCTTAATGAAGAATCAAGTTGGTTAGTTATAAAATCAAATATATCGATTACAAGTCTAGGTCTTTCACTTGCATAGTCAATGTTACTAAACCAATTCCATTATTTATAAAAAAAATATATATGGTAGAAAGTCAAACTTATTGACTTTCTATAACGGAGGGTTTAGCATTTCATATGAGAAGATTTCATGTAGATCCCTTACCCTAGTGGATTCATACCCTAGCTTAGGGGTGGCCTCTTAGATAGAAAATATACACAGGACATAGAGCTAGTAGGCTGGGTGGAATGTTGCGGTCAATCCTTGAGACGCATTTCGATTGGTCAATTTTACTGAAGCAAATAAGTACTCTTTCTTATTAAACTGATATTCAATGATAAAAACCTGGAATTTTTATTCTTCTTACGATGAATTAAATAGATGTGATCTTGTAAATATTCCTTTACTCGTGCAATTATTGTAATGTTTATTCTAAACTTGTTAATGTTGTATGATCCCATGAGTACGAGCAAATGCTTAATTTGCATAGGAAATCAATAGACAATCACGACCTTATGGGAATATGAAACCATCAATTGATATGGAAAGTAGTTTTTTTAAGATAGGATAAAAGGGATTTAATCTAATTTATGATAATAGGCACATGTCATCTAATTCGACATTTATATTAACCATGAAGTGCATAATTTAAAAAGAAGTATAATTTAGGAAGTTACTAGTAATTATTAGAATGACTGTTAAATTTCAGATTTGTTAGATATACATGAATTATTATTATTATTATACTTAAGTATTTTTAAAGTTGATATGAATTAGAATGTTTTACTTTTATTGATGAAGGGGGAGAATGGATCAATAACTAGACAATATACATATATGTGGAAAAGAAAAATCATATAAATTTAAATTTATATAATACTATAATTTTATTACTAATTATTTTAATGTCAAGGAGTTGATGTGGTATCGTTTGAATAATTGAACTTAAGCTTATGATTAGAAGGATATTTAACTTGACCTTCAGTCCTATCTAGGAGAAATCACAATAGTTCTGGAAGTTGATCTTGGTGAGAAAAGACTACTATATGAACAAGAATTAGTTAAAGAAAAACATTGGCTTCACATCAATTATCTATTAGAAATGCAATACATAAACGTATTTGCTTGATTATAATGGAGTTCTTTTATGAAAGAGTAAGTATAATTTTAGGTGTCAATAAATAAGAGCAAATGATGTATAAACTTCCTTGTATTTCTAGAAGATTGAATTTATAATTAAACATCTTTGATATATTCTTAAGACCTTGACTACTATTAATGTGAATGAAGGTAAATATTTAAATGGTAAGTTAACTAAGTTTTTTTAGTATGCTAGATGTATGAAAGTGGATAATAAGTTAACCAAATACTTTATTAATGATCGAACATGTCATGCAGACAAAAGTACTAACATATTTGGTTTACTTGGATATATAATAAGAATTCATACCCCATTTACCAAAATAGTAATGAGGAATTTATGTTTGTTACAATATAAAACTTGGCCTACTCACATATCATTGAATCTTTGTTCAACTTGACATTGGTCAAGGTTTACCATACAAGATAATCCTAGAAATAGAAAACAATCAAGAGAGTGAATTTTAATGTAATGAAAATACATGTTTCCAATAAAAAATTGTCAAAAAATAGGACATCCTTGGGACTCCCACCCTCAAGTGTGAGCTCACCCAAAACGGAAAAGGGGCCCAAATCAAAGCCAAAGGATTTATACTATAAAAAACAATAGTATTTAGATTATGTAAGCAATCATCATACATAAAATCAATAAGCAACATCTTTAGAGAAGGATATCAATGCTTGTTGAGAAGATCTGATTGAGGAATCAACTTGGTACACCATGATGATTATACATGCAAATGAAACCCCGCCAAGTGGAATGAAGAGAGCACTAACTAGTATTTGGTAATCCATTCAAATCTTGTAAATCAAGATTCTCCTCTATAAAATCCCTCTAAAACCTTCTTCGAGGAAGGGAATATGTCTACATGAGATTAAAGGAAAGATGGGTAAAAGAAATAGAAATGAGGGTGACTAATCCTTATTGAAGATAATTTCTCCTTAGTTCCCCCATGTTTTTATGTTCTTTTATTTTCTTAAATTATTTTAAGAGCCCATAAGATGTTGTATAAGCATCATATATATATATATATATATATAAAGCCTCATGGGATAGCTCAGTTGGTTGGAGTCTCCAAGACCAAGCGCTTATGATGTCGAGGTTGAGGGTTCAATTCTCTAGGTCCTCTAGGGTTAGGAACCTAGGTTGGTGTCGGGGATAGGATGCAAAATAACCTAACAAGGTGAGGCCCCTTCAGGTGGGCCCCTTGGAATATTTCCATGGATGTAGAGACCCGATCTTCAAGCGTGAACCACATTCAGACACACACACACACACACACAAGTTTAATAGGTTAGTTGGATGGTAAGTTTGAGTGATTAAGTGTTATGAATTGCAATCATGAATTCATGGGGTGAGTTTCCTGGGTTATTTGTCTCTATGAATACTGTAAGCCTAACTCAATGTCCTGTTCAATTTTTACATGGTTCATAACTTTAAACTATGCACTTATTCATATTTAGACATTACACTTGCATGTACTTCCGTTTAATTGTTTATCTTAATTCTTTAGAACATAAATAATAAACAAAAATAAATATAAAAGCATTTCATGATGATATGTTCTATTTAAAGAAAAATGTTTCTTAGCAAATATGCATAGAAAAAATGCAATAATAAAAGATGTACGAAACTACAAGATTAGTATTTTTTCAAAATTTCTAATAGTATAGTTTGAAACATCAAAACATTAAGAATGTGACATGTGATATGTTTTAAAGATCTTATACATGTTTTTAATAGTATGGTTTGAAACATCAAGAATGTGATATGTTTTAAAGATCTTATACATATTTTATCACTATCTTAATATTTTGAAGAATTATTTTACTATTAAAAAAACTGGAGATTTTAATAAAATAAATATAAATGCAATGTATTTAAAAACATTTTATATTTTGTGTTTAAATTATTTTCCCTTTTATTTTGTTTAAAACCATTTTCTTGTCTTATTTTTTTCTTTACTTTACAAAACAATTTTCTTGTTTTTTTTTTCTTTTCGTACAAAACCATTTTCTTGTCTCTTTGTTTTTCGTTATAAATTGTTTGGAAAAAAAAATATTAATGTAGTTGCAAAATTTTATTGTTTGTAACCTAAGGAATAGATTGCCTTAATCTTAGTGACACTCACACTATCAAACAATAAATAACCTACTTTCAAATTATTTAAGAGTTTCCTTCATTTCTTTAAATACAATCAATTATCTTAATATGTACTCTCAAAATTTGTAAATGATGAGTAATTCAAACATAGCTTTCACTTCTTTCTTCTTTGCTTTTGTACAAAACCATTTTCTTCTGTTTGTTTTTCGCTATATAAATTCTTTGGAAAAAACATGTTTGTTTTTCGCTACATAAATTTTTTGGATAAAACATATATTAATGTTGCAAAGTTTTATTGTTTGCAACCCAAGGCATGGATTATGTTTTTCGCTACATAAATTTTTTGGATAAAACATATATTAATGTTGCAAAGTTTTATTGTTTGCAACCCAAGGCATGGATTTCCTTAATCTTAGTGACACTCACACTATTGTTTAATAGATAAAATACTTTCAAATTATTTAACAATTTTCTTCATTTTTCTAAATACAATCAATTATCTTAATCAATTATCTTAATAATTGATTGTAAATGATGAGTAATTCAAAATAGCTTTCACTCTTTTTTTAATGAGTACAATGTTCCCAATGTATATACACAAAAACCTTAAAAGATTGTAATTGTTTCCATTCTAATAAATTAAGAATAATTAATTAATATAAGGTTAAAATTGTGAAAATTAATATTCAGTCATTCAATTAATGTGGTCATCATTTTCCTCTACTTGTATAGGTATACAAGTATTTTGTGTGAAGGGTATTGGTATGTAAATTTGATTATAATAGATGTTTTTTTCTACAAGGAAGTATAAGAAGATATTCAACATTTTTTTTATATATATACATATTTGGAATGAGGTGATTGCTTTCATTATTTTAAGAGAAGTGGGGAAAGGGTTTTATTGAAATTTGTTTGAAGACTTGGTATGAGAAAAGAGATCTCAAGGGTTATACAACATTATTGATTAATTATAACATAATTTTATATGACTTGCATAGAATGTCACTCTCTTTGAAGACAAACATATTCCTACTGTCTAATATGCTTCACAAAGTGTGAGCATTCTAGATAGTTTTAAATAGAGAAAATGTTAAACCTCAAAGATAAGCGACTATGGAAATAGTGGATAAATTGGGTGCATAGACATATTTTGATTATGTTGCACAAGGATATCCTCAAAGTGGTGGAGCAAGTGGTATAATATTTATCATGGAAGGTCATTTTATAAAATTTAAGGCAGGTGTTGATTATGGTAATGTCAATCCTGTAGAACTTAGGGCTCTAAAGTTGTTTTTTCTTCTTGTGAAAGAAGGGAGTAAAAAACGTAGATCTTTAGGGACTTGATGATGGTGATAAATCCGATGAACGATTTATATCCTCTTAAAAATACATATATCATAATGTTGCACAATCTAGTTGTAGTAAAAGTATTCAAAGGCACAAAATCCATTTTTACATTAAAACCAACAATTTTATTTATCCAAAATTTTGGTTTTGATAAAGATTATTGAATCATATTCAAATAATGGAAAACAAAAAAAATGAAAATTATATATTTTCACCACCCTCCAATTTAAATTCATACAAACTAATAAGGTAACAATATTCTCAATAATAATTGAAAGTTTTTAAGCCCTGGGGTGTAGACCAGTTGGAAACATGGTTCTTGTCAAGGCTCTCCTTGTGATGTTGTGGGTTCAAACCTCGAATAGATCGTATACATATGTGGGGATAGTGTGGTGTACCTGAAGGTATAGTGGTAGCAGATGGGAATCGACCTCATGTCATGTGAGTACAAAAAGAATAGTTGAAAGTTTTCAATGAATTCATTTAATTTACCGGCTTACCATAACATATATCCATGAAGTCAAAAAACAATTTCCATCTTATTTTGATAAAAAAAATAAAACTATAATTTCTTAAAATTTAAGATTAACATAAAATTAGGTGGAGGATGATGGTCTAACGACATTGGCTAATGGTCATAGCTCTAGATATCTAGGATCCATTCTCAATAAAGCCTATGACTAAACCCTTGATTTCAAAGGGATTAAATATCAATAATGACACTTTTTGTTTAAAAAAAATATTAACATAAAATTCATTATTTTACCATAACATAAGGTATATCCTTGAATGTAAACAAAGATTTTCAATCTGGTAAGTAAGACCCTACTTTTTAATGGCATGGACAAATTTTTTAAAACGTAAAAGAAAACAACTCTAGCATAATTCAATTTTAAATGTCAAGGATCATATACAACACATCCAAATGTAGGTATAAGTCAATAATTTTAATAAAATTATAAGGCTCATAATAAATAAAAATAAAATCTATTAATTTATTTAATAAAATTTATACAGATGAAATAAAATTGATAAATATGAAATAAGAATAATATCAAACTCTTATTTTCAAAATGTTTAATAAGATATTTTGATGTGGACATGGAAGACATCAAAATTCAATTATAAAATCCTTCATAATTACAAATATTCATCTAAGTATATTAAATAGAGTTTTATCTATGCTTATCATTTTTGGATGGCCTTAATGTAAATAAAGAATGTTTAAAAATATCATAATTGATTTAAGATTTTCTTGGGTTTCAAAATCCTATATAGAACAAGAAGAGTTGCATAGAAACAAGTCCCTACTTTTAGTAGTTGGTCTTTATTGGCTAAAGAAACTACCACTTGAATCTGTTGGAAACCTATGTCATAGAAAAGTGTAGTGGAGCTATTAGAAATTTTATTATCTATTAACAACATGGGAACTTCCCCAACACATCGCCCTCCAAGAACAACGATAAAAAGGTGGAACCATCTCATGATTTTTACATTATTTCTGTAACCTCTCGCAAGTAGTGGTGTTAGCATGAATAGACACTTCAATGACAATTAAATCAAATCATGATGAACTTATGCATCAAATGTTCAAAGTATGCCATTTTTGCAGTTTTGGATTGCTACAAATTACTGCTAGGTTTACACACTCTAATAGTTCCAAAGGATCAATTGAACTCGATGATTGAGAAAAAAAATTGAAAAATAAATATTATCTCTTTACAAAATAAATGCAATGATCTATGTCTCACTAAACATCATAAAATTATAAAGCGTCATTATTTCATGCACAAAAATTTGTAGTTAGCAATTTGTATACGATGATTTCTAACTAAGTAGAAGTATAAGAGAATAAATGAAACGAGAATCACTTATAGGAGAACGGTTTGATAAATTGTTTCCGAGTTTATATTACTTTTATATTTAAAATAGATTGTACATATTTATCCTTTCAAACTTGTCAACATTAGGTTTTTATACGTTACATATGACTCCAATGGGTGACACCACGAGGAAACTTAATAATAGTTTCAAATTTAGAGGCTTTAAGAAATTCATGGAAATGGTGAAGAGTCTTTCATAATTATCATTTTTTAATTTAATTTTAATAGCATGCTTGCAATTCGTGTGGATAGATTTAACAATTGGAAAATCCATTCGTTGACACACTTGGAATAATCAAATAGGGTTTCTTCATGAGATCCGAGCAAGCAACGATTAGAGCAGAGGGAATTTCACTAGGAGTTAACCGGTTGCTTGTGACCTTGTTTACTAAGTTCCAAAGTCGTTATAAAGCTCAACATCCTTGACAATTTGAAATCCCACATCAAGGGAGGAAGAAACATTTGAGTCTACATCCTTTCAGCCTAATCATCCATCATAATTTCTAGATGGAAAGCCTGTTGTTGACTCGTAACCCAGTTCATTAGACCTAGCATCCAATGCAACAACACTGGGCACAAAGGAAAAGGTTGAAGCAACATAATTATTTCATGCACAAAACTTTACACTTAGCTATTTGTATATGATGCTTTCTAACTAAATAGAAGGATAAGAGAATAAGTGAAATGATAGTCACTTATAGGATAATGGTTTGATCAATTGTTTTCAAGTTTATATTACTTTTTATTTTAAAAGAGATTGTACGTATTTAACACTTTAAAACTTGTCAACATTAGGTTTTATACACTACATCAAACCCCAATGGATGACACCATGAGGCATCTTAATAGTAGTTTCAAATTTAGAGGCTTTAAGAAATTCAAGCAAATGGAAAAGAGTCTTTCATAATTATCAAATTTAAAATTAAGATCCAATAGTGTGCTTGCAATTTGTTACAGATAACTTAAAAACAATTGGAAAATATAGCCATCAACACACTTGGATAAATTAAGCAAGGTTTCTTCATGAGATCCGAGACAAATAAAGGAAACGTTGTGTAGTATAAATGAATAATACCCCACATGGATATCGATTTACTCTGTTTTCCCATAGTTTGCAACGTGGAGTCGTCTTTAAGGATCCTTTAGACCCATTAAAGATGTCGACACGTTCAAGAGAACTCGCATGGACGTGTAGGGAGATCAACATACCCCCATATCATTTTATGGAAAAAAACAAATGCTAACGTGTTCTTTGAATGTTATACCTATTGCATAATAAGGAAGCACGTAGTTTGGGTTAGCCACTGAATCAAACGCAAGGATGGGTGAAAGGGTGCATAGTTTTTGAGGAATAACTATACTTGTGCATGCAAGAAAGGTGTCATGTTATTTCCAATGCGAAGTTGTGCATTCTTCAAAGTTTTCACTGTCAGGTATATATTGTTACAGAAGTGGATTTTTGCGAGGCACCTAACTTATACCCTTCATTTACTTTGGATTTAATATGTATTCATTTTTTAATATAGAAAAGAAGTATCTAGAGGGCATTCAAGCTTTATTTGTGACTAGTATTTGCATCCCCTTGCATAGTTTTAGGTAATTTTCAACTCAGGTCACAAAATTACATACTTGTGTTTACATGAGCATATTACCATAGCGATTAGAGAACCATCAAGTATTGCAAAGGTCAATTAATAATCTATGTAATTAAGAGTCCAAATGGGCAGTCAAGCAACGAAGTCCATCGGTGTGCCAGTCATCATCTAATTAATTAATTAGATGAAGATAATTTTACAATAATGGAAAGCTCAACTAAGACTAAGTAATCTACTGTGAAAGAAAATAAATTAGCTCTCAAAGGATTTAGGTTCGAATAGTCCAGTTGAATGCCTCCAATTAACAAGCACGAGAGTTATTGAACAAGAGGGAACAAGAACTTATTTCTCAATACAGAAAGGTAATGGCTAAGAGGGATGCAGAGATGTATGAAAAATTTTAAGTTAGTAGAATCAAGGTAATACAAGAAATTAGAGATCAATTATATCGAAACAAAGAATGAGGAGATAAAGGATATATTGAGGAATCTTGTGGCTAAAGCTCCAAATGCACTTGACTCCAGTTAGGAAATGATGCTTGAAGGCTAATAGATGGAGACCTATTTGAAATATATCATTAATTTCATTGAAAGTGGAGAAATTTATACCATCTAAATAAGAAAAAATCATATATAAATTACTAGGATCTTTGGAAATTGAAACCAAGTGATAAACAATTACACTCACAAAATTGCTAATCAAACATGCAAAATTCACACAAAAGGAGATTGAAATTGGAGCATAACTTAATCTTGTGTTGAATAAGTGTACATCATCCAACCATATGAATTAATAGGCTGCTCAAATATATAATTATATCATATATTCTAAAGCATAAGGTTGCTATTCAAATTGGTCAAAAATCAGGCTTACTAAAACTAGTCAAATCCCTCATAGGTGCAAAACAAACTTTGCAAATCTATGAAGGTGCTCAAGAATTGGATAAATCATATAGGATAGATAATAATTTATGGAAATATATCATATCCATGTAATTTCCCTTTTTAAAATTTTTACCAAAATGCCCAATTTTCAATTTTTTTCACAATTTTGGCTCTTGACTAGTTTTAGTGTCTTAGTCTCCAAATCAGCCCAATTGCTTCCAAATATTTAGAGAAGGTGTATGAATGACATAATAACTTAATTTTTATGTTCATGGATGTATTATTTCTCTCCAATCACTTCTGCAAGTATGTACTAAATTCTGAACAAGATAGATGATTTTACTGGCAATTTTGGGCTCAAATCCCCCCTGGGGTAAGTGGTAGAAATGGCTTCCCAAATGTTAAGAAACCCACTAAAATTATTAAATTGAATCAGGGTATGTGTATAATACATTATCATAGACTCATATGCATAACCAATTGACCTCCCATGTTTGTTATATCACATCTTTCAATCATATATAAAAAACTGGTTTTGGAACCTTGGGGAAATGAGGTTTAGTTTGCTCCAATTGCTATGAAATTCTACCCAATGGCCACAAATTATCAGTTACTAAACATGAAATAAATAATATACTTTAATTACATTCCATTAATTCATAAATTGTCAGTATTTTATACATCCATTTAAATCCATCAATTTTACAAGAGTTTACAACAAGGTAGTGAGGAAATGCCACTGTTTCTTCATTATTGAGCAATAATACATGATATTCCTTGGAATTTCGACGTAAAAGATTTATGAAATTAAATATCAGAGAATTTGAATCAGAATACAAAATAATGGAGCAAGATAAGCTCCCTCAAAGATATGAATAGCTCACCAAATGCGCCTCACTCCATAGAGCTGAAATATGGTGAGAAAACTTGAGATGAAAGGAAGAACAAGATGAAATTGATATGTACACAAGCTGTTGTAGCTTGAAACTATAAATTATGATTCCATTTAATCTCCTTGAAATACCTGAGTGGCCTTTCCAAACACCAACTAGGATGGGAATCTTTCACCCTCGAAATTGGGTAAGGCATGAACTAGTCATCCACTAGCTCTCTCTCTTTAGAATAACAATTTTCACAAATGATCAAAAGGGAATTCTCATGGTTGATCCATGAGTTTTATAAACATTATTGGTCTTCTAAGGTTCCAAATCCATACATAAACAAAATCCAAGTCAAATTAGTGTGGCTGCTCATGCTATGCCATGTGGCCTCTCTCTTCACCTTCCCTCTTCTCCCAAATTCGACTAGGAGCCACTTGGCCTTCTCCAACTCCCACGAGCGCCCTCTAAGATGATCTATTTAGGCCTAACATGTCATAAATTTCATATGTCATCCTTCAGATATGACTTGTGTCATCACTGTCATAGAATCTTCATCATTGGTGTCATAAATGTCATAAATGTAAGGGCAATCTAGGCAAGTGTCCATGAAACTCCCATTTGGCTTCTCCTCTCCCCATGTAAGTTACAATTCATCCCAAATTAGACCTATGAAATATATGGACAAGTATATTAACCTTATAATCCATCTCAAAACATTAGGCTTCCCATAGATTTGAGATTGCAAGAGGAGGATGCCATTTAACATAGGAATTTTGGCTTGAGTGGGCCCCATAGTCTCCATGTGTCTCCATTATCCATAGCCATTTCATTTAATTAACTCCATTAAATAAATATTTATTCCTTCTAATTTCTAAACACCATTTATTATCTCCCTTATTAACTTCTCAATGTATCCACCCAACCTATGGAACTAGTAGGATTGATGGAATTTTCCTGCTATGCATTTATTTGAATGGGGACATTATCGTCGTCCCCGGCCATTATTGCTTGTACTCAATAAATTTCAGATTTTTATGCTGCAAAATATTCTCCTCTTCCCATGTCGCATCTTCACTTGGTAGATCCCTCCATTCCACCAAGTATTCTTTGATTGTCCTGCTCCTCAATCTTCTCTCCATTGTCTTCAAAACCTTTTCGGGAATAAGTCTGAGTTGTCCTTCATCATCCAAATTAAGGAGGGAGTGTATCCTAAATGAAAATTTTATGACAAATAGCTTTCTTGAGACAAGAAACACGAAATACATTATGAATTTTACTCCCTTTTGGAAGTTCCAACTCATATGCTACTTCTCCAATCTTCCGAATTACCTTGTAGGGCCCATAGTATCTTGGCTTTAGATTTTCTGCTCTATTCTATTTGAGAGATGTTTGTTTGTATGGATTAAAATTAAAATACACTAAATTATCAACTTGAAAGGTCATTTCCTCTCTATGTTTATTTTCATCTTGTTTTTGCTAATTTTGGGCAACTTGCAAATTGTCTTTTAAAAATTTAAAATTTAATGGCTTTCTTCCACCCAATATTTATCTTTTGGAGATATACTATAACCAAATATCATATCATAAAATGTAAATGCATCATAACCATATAATTCCCTAAAAGGAGACATCCCTATTGACATGTGAAAGGTGGTGTTGTAGCAAAAATCACCCAAGTGTAGCCATTTTTTCCAAGCTTTTTGTTGTTCTCCCACATAGTTTCGGAGGTACCCTTCCAACCATTTATTCACCCTCTCTATTTTTCCATCAGTTTGGGGATGGTAGCTTGTTCTTGGATTCAACTGAGTGCCTACCAATTTGAAAATTTATTGCCAAAAAGCACTCATGAATCTACCATCTCTATCACTCACAATTCTCTTGGGGAGCGCATGCAATCTGAAGATCTATTTGAAATAAAAATTTCAGCCACTTGTGCCACACTAAAGAGGATGTAATAGAAAAAAAATGAGTAAAAATAGTCAATATATCTACTACCACATATATGCAATCCTTTCCCAAATATTTGGAAAAACCGGGGATGAAATCCATCGATATATAGTCCCATTTTTGCTCTGGAATGGGAAATGGTTGTAATAAACCAGCTGGGTATGTGAGTTCTATTTTTTTTACTGGCATAGCTTACATTCAGTCTCATAATTTTGAACATCTTCCTTCAGCCCCTTCCAATATCACCTTTGCCGTAGTTTCCTATAGGTTTTGAAGATCCCCGGATGGCCTGCTAGAGGGGAATCATGTGCTTCCTACAAAACTTTGTACTTAAGCTCTGAATCTCGAACCAAATAGATTATTCCCTTATATTATATCATCCCATTCAAAATTCTATATTTATCATCTACATGAGTCCATATAATACATCACAAGCAAACTTATCTTTGGCATATTCAACTAGTAGCATGTCTTTCCAATTTTTAGCAATGTCCATGAGAGAAAACGAAGGTCTTTGAGATAATGCATTTGCTACAATGTTATTCTTTCCTTTCACATATTCGATATCAAAATCATAAACTTGGATATTGCTTACCCACTTTCGTTTCATTTCATTTATATCCTTTTGGGTAAGGAAGTGTCTTAGACTATTATGGTTAGTTTTCACGACAAACTTGTTTCCTACCAACTATTGTCGGAATTTGGCCAAGGCATGCATGATGGCAAACATCTCTCTATCATATATGGAGTAAAATTTTTCATGAGGCTGCAACTTTCTTCTCTCAAAGGCTATAGGGTGTTGGCCTTGCTTTAAGACAAACCCTACTCCTCCACCTGAGGCATCACACTCAACAACAAAAGGCTTAGAAGAATCAAGTAATGCAATTATGGGACAACTACTCATTTTTTGGAAGGCATTTTCAGCCTCTTCATTCCACTTGAAAGAATCCTTCTTAGTCAAATCAGTGAGTGGAGAAGTAAACTTGGAGAACCCTTTCACAAAATTCCTGTAGTGTGTACATATTCCAATGAAGCCTCTTAATTCAAGGTAGCCCTGATCTTTTCCATGTGCACTTTCACTCCATATTTCCCAATAATGTGCCCAATATATCATAGTTATTTCATCCCAAATTCACATTTAGACATCTTAGCATACAAAGACCGTTCTTGCAAATTTTTCAACACGATCTCTAGGTGTTTCAAGTTCTCTTCCCAAGTTTTACTGTAAATGAGAATATCATCAAAGAAGACTAAAACAAACCTTCTAAGCTTCTTGCAAAATATTCTACTCATACATGCTTGAAATGTAGTTGGAGAACTAGTCAACATAAATGGCATAACAAGAAACTCAAAGTGACCATAATGACATCGAAAAGTAGTCTTTTGCACATCTTTCTCCTTCCTCTGAATTTGGTGATAACCATATCTAAGGTCAATTTTGGAAAAGTAATTAACTCCAAATATCTCATCCATTAGTTCAACAATCCTAGGAATATGATATCTATTCTTGATTGTCTTCTTGTTCAAATCTCTAAAGTTTGTACATATCCTCACTGAGTTCCATCTTTTTTCTTTACCAACACTACTGAAGAAGCATAAGGGCTAGAGCTTGGTCTAATGAGTCCCAAATCTAAGATTTATTGAATGGCCTTCTTAACATCATCTTTGTACTTCTTGGGATGTCTATATGGTGGTATCTGAATGGGTGAAGTACCCTACTCCAAAACAATTTTATGATCAACCCCCCTATCAGGTGGTCTACCATGTGGAAGATCTCTGAAATTTTTTTCATATTTGTGCAAAAGTGTCTCTATCTCTTTTGGGTGTTTAACAACCCCAATTTTTGGCTTGGGATAGGTGATATAAAATTCAACTGCCCATTCTATATCATCATGCCTCAATACAGATATCATACTATTGCAATTTACTACATGTTTTGGGTAAGCACGTTGCCCTCTCACAACCCTTAGTACACATGTTGAATCTTGAAATTTCATTTCAGGAAGTTGATAATTTATTGAATGCTCTCCTATAGAATACAACCATTGCACTCCAAAGACTACATTAGTATCAGCAACATCAACCACATAAAAACTATCCACAAAAGTATAGTTACTTATGGTGACTTGCAGCTTTGGAACCCATGTGTTGCATTGCATTGTGTTGTGGCCTTGAATGAAAACTATGAAGCCATCGAATGGTTCACTTGGTATATTTATTTTATCCACCATATATGCATCAATGAAATTATTTTTAGCTCATCCATCTACCAAAACTGAAGCTCTTTGTCCCAATACCACACCCTTGCATCGAATAGTGTGACAGCGAGGGACTACTGAAAGTACTGCCATTCTTTCTTTGCCCGGTGAAGGCTGAATTTCTTCTTTCTTTTCTTCTTCAGATGCTGTCACATATGCCTTGTATTTATCATAAATGTTCCCTTCTTCATCCATACTCCCTTCATACTCATCATTATCAAAAAATACTTCTATCTATTGAGCTTTTCCTTTAGCACATTTATGCCCCGATGTCCATGGTTAGAAGGGTGTGAAGCACAATTTTTTCCTTCAAAGTTCATCCCTGTTTTTTCCTTCCTTCTTATTATTTTCATATGTATCTCTTTTCCAAAAATTCTTATTAGGTGCATCCTTTTGCCAAGGTTTTCTTTCAAATATGAAGTTAGGCTTGGGAGGAAATCTTGTTCTAGGAAGCACATATTGAAGATCTCTAGTCACGATCATTGAATCATTTAAGTTAGTAGGCTTGTGGGATTTGACCAAACCTTCAGTGAACAGAAATACTAACCTTCCCATAGATGCATTAGACACCTTAACTGATAATATTTGGAATTCCAACATATACTCAATAGGAGTCCCTACCTACTTCAATTGTGCTAGTTCTTTGAAAGACAATTCTGGATCTTTTTGCTCAAACCTTTCTAAAACCCTGTCAAAAAATTCCCCATATGTTTTAACCTAATCATGACCCAAGGTTTTCATTCCATGGAACCACCATTAAGTGGCATCTCTATCCAAATGCAAAATAGCCATTTTTAAAGCATATTCTTCCACCATTGGATTCAGCTGAAAATACACAACCAATTTTTGCACCCAAGTGTTAGCATAACTTTGAGATGAACCATCAAAAGTAGGAAGTGGCACTTTACCTATGGCATAATTCAATTCTTTGTTTTGGTGTAGAGACTTATTGTCCTCCTTATTTCTAAGTTTTTTTTCCATGGTGAAGTACTACTCAAATGTTATACTTCTCCTACACTCTTCATTCAATTTAGCCCATTCTTTTGTTATTGTATCAACTTTAAATTGAATGTTGGTATCTTCTTTGGGAATAATAAATTTAGGTGCAATAGGCCTTGGTGTGCTCTAAAATTCATGGGATCTATTATGAGGTTTCGTTCATGAGAAAATATGCTCACCCATTATCTTCTTTTATGTTGATTGTGAATTACCACCATCTCCTATTATCCTTTTTCTTCCCATTTGATTGGCCATAAATTTGAATCATTTTACTATATGTTGGGTCATGTCTACCATATGTTGTGTCATGTAATTGGATATTTCTTCAAACAGGGGTTTTATAAGTTTGAGATACTCCATTTTCTCCTTAGTGTAGTCTTCTCCCTCGTGAACCATAGCTTTAGTCAAATGTACCTTTTGGTGTGCTTTCATGGGGGGATGCTCTAGTTGGCTCACCCAATTTCAGTCATGGTTGACCTAATTGCTGACATCATGGGGTTACCAAAGACCGACAAAGATCCGGTGTAGTATTTCAGAGGGCGGGATAATGACAAGAAGCTTACCCAGCAGTTGAAGGAGAGATTCAGATTGCAACACGATGGGTGGACATATCGCATCGATAGTATTTCTAAGCGATCAGTATGTATTGGGGTATGCATTTTGGCCAGCAAGATTGTCTGGAAGAACTGGCCTGTCCAGTGCAATTCAGGTGTGGTTGCGTCTGCGCAAAAATGCGCCGAGGGGGTGCAAATGAACTGGTCATTTTTTTTGTTTAATCAATTGTTAGAAGATGTTGTTATTTCTCAGGCCGAAGAACACAAATTTTCTTACAGTTGGTTGTTAATTCTTATTGATTTAGTCGCATGGATGGAGCCAGAGGACTACCAGTCCATGTCAGTTGCTGCAGAAAAGGTGTGCAAAGGCGCAAGATATAATAACTTATGGTGGGTAGCAGAACCCAGTTGATAGCAGGACTGTGTGATCCATTTTTGGGTCTATTGAGAGGCGCTACAAGCCGCGGCCATCAAGGTTCCCTATTTATTCATGGACACCGCATCCCAATATCAGAGGATCATTCAATTTGCTATCAAGCTACATTCCATTTACATTCAGGCACACAGGGTTCCCGACAAACATTGGCTGCCTATGTCCTACAAAATCAGTGACGAAGGATTGGAGGCTATTGTTCAAGATTGGCCAGCGGACTGGCACAAACCTGTGAGCGCAGATGATATTTCTGCAGGACCACCAGCAGATGCCCCTAATGAGCCAGTTCAACCAGGGAAACATGTCCATGACTCTGATGGCGATTCATTGACGGATTTTGACCCACACGCCCGATGCATGTTGGAGGAGTTACGCACTAAGATACGCATGGACTTCGACACTACCAGTAGCTCCCACTCGGTGATGGAGAACCACCTGCAATGGTTCATCAAGGCTCTCACCGACGCATCTGATGCTGTAGCAAATGCTATGTGCGTATCCAGTCAAGAAGGGTTCGCTGCTGTAAGTGTTAAACTAGATTCTATTTTTTTGTTGTTTCAAAAGCAACACTAGAGCAGGTTATGTTGCAAGATTTACCGACGATTAGCACCGAGCCACCGACCATGAACATTCAAGTTCCCCTGACTGTAATCGATGCGGGAAGCACATAAGTGAACTCACTACTATAGCCATTGCCGAGCATTGTTTTCAATATCAACATGTTACCTGCCCAAGTTTTAGTACAGCTACAGCAGGGTGTCGACCAGGAGTTGGTGTTGATGTAATTGTAACTTCGGAATGTATTCATCCATATATCTTATGTATTGTACCCCGATGTTTATTCTGGGATGTGTCTGTAATGTATTTGAGTCATGTCATACCCCAATGTTTATTCCGGGAAGTTTCTATAATGTAAACAAGTCATGTGAAGTCATTGTGGGTAACCCTCCTATTTGTCAAGGGTTAAAATCCCCGCAGTTGTGGGGCCCTAGGGTTGTTAGACTATCCTAGAGAATTTGACCCTAGGTGAGTCATTGTAAGTCGGGGAAATAGTCCCCACCATTGTGTTAAGGATAACCCTCCGTGTTGGTCAGAGGAGGCAAAGTCCCCACAAGTTGTGGGGCACTAGGGTTATTAGACACTCCTAGAGATGCCGGCTCTAGTAAGTAATTGTTAAGTGAGACCGACATGTTNCTGGAGATCATCTTTATGTTTTCAGGTTTTACTACTGCCATTGGTGCTCATTCTATCTCTGTGGAACTTGTAGGGTTTTCTCCTTTATGATTTCCCCCAAAAAAATTCTTTGTGTCTCTTGTCTCTTGTGTTTTATTGCTGTGCATGTTATTCTCTCAGTTAAAGATCCTAAGATCATAATACTAGCTTGAATGATAAAAATCTAATAGTTGGATGGTAGGTAGAAGGAGCTTAGTGATGGGTTTGTGCAGTCATAGGCCGCTGCAAAGATGTTCCAGGAGGAGGCTGACGAGCTGTGGAAGGTCAAAAAGCAGCTGGCAGAAGAAAAGGCGCGGGATATTTCCGCATTGAAGCAAATCCAGGCGAAGCTGTAGAGGAAAACCATCGATGAAATCATGGAGCTCAAGAAGGCGCAAGATCGCCTCATTATTGAGAAAGCGCAACTCTGTGTTAGTTGTGGTAAGGTGGAGCAAGCTATTGATGAGCCTTGTCAACACATATATGAGAGCATGTCATAACTCACTGTTGTTGACAAATCTAAGTGACTTGGGGAGGTGCTTTCGCAGGTTTAGTTAACTAACAATCTACTGAATTCTTTGGTTTACCCCGACACACCACCGTAATAGGTTGTTGAATGGAAGAATATGATTGAAGAGTTTGTGGATCAGTTTGAAGCTATGGATCAGGAGGCAAAGATGATCGCAGATGAGATGACATAGTTCTAGAAGAGTGTCGTTCAGGATGACCAAATGGAACAGTTATCCAAGAAAGCGTGGGAAGCTCAAACTCAGTTGACAATGCTGAAGACGTCATTGCGCACAATGCCTCTCATGGTTTAGATTATGCGTGCTGAAGAATTGAAGGACCTACAGTAGTGTGTCACCTAAGCCCAAGAATGTTAGCACAAGTGCAGCACCCGGCTCGATGAATTCCAAGACATTGGCGGACAGTTAGCCATAAAATCAGTCGCTACGCTGCAAGCAATACAAGAAGGTAGGAAGTTGGTGGATAGAAAGGTTAGGGTGGAACACCCATTGAAGCAGTACATACTAAATTTTTGAGATACCATCGAATGCATTCATCTCTAGGTTCGTGAGATCTCACAGCAGTTTAAAGACTTCAAGACCAAAACGATGGAGTATACCCTGTCGACCTGACGTGGCTCGAGGACGAGCAACAAGACTATGTTGGGGGCCTATTGACAGGGGTATTGGGTAAGTGAGTTACACAGCACTGTGGAGGTTGTGCAATCTCACATTCTATCACGAAGGACCAAAACAACGTGATAGATGGAAGAATAACCATTTTTGGAATTATTTATGTAATGTTGTACCAATCAACCACATTTCGTGGATATAGGTCACTAGTTTGTTAGAAGTTAGTTAGAAGTGGACCTTCGATGTAAAAGCATAAGCCTATATATAGAGATAGAGTTGCAATAGTAGATATACCTGGGGAAGATATCTTTTTGAAAATACTTTTCGAGAAAAACTTGAAGAGAGAATTCTATAGAAGAACTTGTATCTTTTCGCATCAACGTCTATTGTGAGTGGGTTTTTTCTCTATCTGTGTCAATTTTTTTTTAATCTCCTACTATGGGGACGTCCTGCATGTATTTCAAAGAAGTAATATGACATGACAGATGTTTCCCTAAAGTTATTTTGTCTCTTATTTTTAGGTTTTATGATCTGCAATGATAATGAGGGATGTTTACTATATCTATTCTGTGAATGATTGTTACTGATGCAATGAATGAAGTAATGAGATCCATTGGTTATCTATTGGTTATACTAATAAAGTTGTGATGAATGATGTGATTTTATGTCTAAAATTTCTATTGATTATGAAGTTAAATTATTGATTCCATACCCTTCCTTCATACTGCTGAAAACTTGGTTCCGACAGCTCTCCCTCAACACCTCAGGTGAGACTTCATTTGCTCTACGGGTGTTTTTGGGCAGGTTCAAACCTATATGGGCCAATGATTAGGGATATCATGCTAGTTTTGCATCAACAGAGTGAGAAACCCTGTCGACGAGGCTTTGTTGGTTGGTTGTGCCAACACCCTGATATCAAGCATTACCCATCGGTTCTAGCATCGGTTTCCTTTTTCCTTTTAAAGGAAACAAATCCAAAATTACTTTATAGTTTTATTATAGTTCCTAGTTGGTTCATCCATAAGATGGAATAGTGACTGAGGATACCAAAAGGAAAAAGTGCAGAAAACAAACATACTGAATCATGTTTCACACATTTTCTTGTAGCTTTCTTGTTGTATTGATGCATATTATGCTATTATTCTTCCTAGTTTACATTAATTCATGTTGTTCCAAGTTTCACATTCCTCTAAGGGTTCTAGAATCTATCTACTAGAAGCCTCAAGTGTTTAACAAACCTTAGAGTGAACCAAGTGTGTTAACCTAGGACCTAGTGTTAGCCATACATTGTTTTTTTGAAGGTGATTCTTCTTTAGTCATGGTGCAATCAACAAATATGTAGAGCAAAGATGGCAGCATGGATGAGGGTGCAGCAGTGAAGACGCCTCTAGGAGAAGCACAACAGTTGTTGTCATACAAAATTCTTTGGTTGAGGGTGCATGCATGATTGAACCCTATAGGTTGAGGGTGCCAATGCTTTTCTATGGGGTGCATGCTTGCATGTGCCAATGCTTTTCACCCCAAGGTTTACAATGAATAATTACAATAGTATAATCTCCTGTGGGAGGTACAATACAAGTACAATAAGAATAGCTTCTGAAGTTGCACAAATTCTAACAGGGAAAATAGAGGTAGTAAACAAAAGTTTCAGGAAATTTGTTGCATAATATATTTGGTACCTGACACAATGAATTATGGAAATTTCCCTTTCCATAAGCTAAGTTTGCTTACAATTCCAGTTTAGAAAAATCCATAGTTCATACTCGTACTAGTTCAAATTATTTATGGAAGAAATCCAAAACCAATTTCAAACTTAGTGGAACTATCAACTTTCAATTGATGCATATGTCTAATGGGTAGATTCTCTCTACCTGTTATTCATTTAATGTAGCACCCTGATTTATGTAGAGGTTTTTTTATGGTGGGTCATCATAATGGTTTTGTCTCTTTAGTAACAAATGGATTTGGTTTGACTATGCCTTACCTCTGTCTCTTTAAAGGTTTAACCAGTTTATTTGCAACTTTACACTAATTATGTTGAGCCTTTTTTTAAAAATAGATTGGACTAAACTTGACCAGCTTATGTGATTTTGTTGACATCTAGTGCCTAGTAAGGAACTTGAAAGTAAATTTATATTACATAAATTATTTTCAAACAATACTGTGATTTTCTATACTTGTTATAGTTCCTTGGGAAAAAAATGAAACTAAGTTATAAGATATGGGATTGTCAACGACCTTGACGAGCACTATTGGCACATTGAGATGTGCATTCAAGGAATTACTAGTTTTCTAGTCTTATAGAAATGCAAATGCATAAATTTTGAATTCTTTGACTATCCTAATATGGTGAATATTGCAATATATCCCTCCAATTTTCCATGGGACAATCCTCCTTTAGGGTTGACTCCTCCAACATGGCATGCCTTTTGACACTCAAACATCCATGTATGGTTTGTGGTCTCCTTCATAGTGCTGAGTCAGAGTTGAATGAGGTATTTTGAGATAAATCCAGGGTTGAGGACGGGTTTGTCCAATTTTTTTTATGACTGTTGTTACTCCAACAAACTGGCATATATGTTACTCCAACAAAATGCCTAGATCTGATATATTTTGCTGTAGGTAGTTATTGACTATGTATAATTCTTTATTGAATGGAATTACAATGGTCAGGTTGATTGCAAAATGCTCATAACTGCTATAGGGGTTCCTACTTTTCCTTTCTAAGGTTATTTAATACTATCTGGAGGTCTAAATGCACCCGGAATGATCATTTATTGACACTCAAACATCCATCTATGGTCTGTGGTCTCCTTCATGGTGCTGAGATAGAGTTGAATCACATATGTTGAGATAAATCTAGGGCCTAGGAAATACTTGTCCCAGTATTTTATGATTGTTGTTACTCCAACAAAATGTCAGAACTCTTACTCCAACAAACTGCCCAAATCTGATATATTTTGGTGTAGGTAGCTATTGACTATCTATAATGTTTTATCGAATGTAATTACAGTGGTCGGGTTGATTGAATAATGCTCATAAATGGTACATGAGTCCCTAGGTTTTCCTTTTTGAGGTTGTTTAATACTATATGGAGGTCTAAATGCGCCCAGAATGATCCTTTATTGCTATCCTACCACCCAAAATTGTCCAAATTGAACCATATTGCTTAGAATATGCCTCATATTTGAGAGATGATGTTTGTTTCCTAAGTTTAGGCCCCATCATTGTTGTTATTAATCCGAAATTTGCCCAGTTTTAGAGGTAAGGCTACTGATTAATACTTGAAAAGTGCCTACAGTATCATCTCCCCATAACATAATGTGATAATACCACATAACGTGACAATATCTCCCCCACACTGGGTTGTAGAGCACCTCGCTACTCTCGATGAAAAAGGATTTTCTACAAGACTACATACATGGATTTTCAAACATCCAATTGAAGTGAAGTATAGTCTAAAATATATAATGGTGTCTAATTAATATGAAACAGAGTATTATATATATTTACAGCAAGTTAGCAAAATGAAAACTTGAGATTCTATTGTAATTTTAATTGATTTGAAACTATTATATGCATTACAATGAAACTATTGGTCATATGTATGGCGACTCCTAGAAATTCATAAGGATTCATGTGTGATAGCTTAGCTCTATGATCAAATCCAATCACATAGAAAAAGTAAAAGAAACAAGTAAATCTATTATACAGACTATTGTTGGAAACAATTATGCTACAAAAATATCGAATACACTATGATATTAAATCAAACAATGAAATCAAGTATCTATGAAATATACATAATCGTTAGCCTCATTGGGGTTCTTCAGAAGTTCAACATATGAACCAAGCTCAATAGTGTGCTTTAGCTGATTGAATATATGACATAGATCGCACATAACATAAGAACTAATACACAAAATAGTAATGAAATGGGAATCTAATACGAAAAACTACACTATTTTTTCCTTCTAGTGGCCCCCCTCCAATTTTACTTACCTCACATATTACACCAAAGAAAAACTTATATTATATAAAAACCAGAGAATCATAATAGAACAATATTCCAAAATGTACGTATATTGTGTGCCTTTTCATGATAGTGAATGGTATTTATACATCATAAGAGTGTCTACTATATTAAATGAGCAAGTAATAGTTGGTACACAATTATTTACAACAGATTTTATAGGTAGCAATCTATCCTAAATGGACCGTAAACATAAGGTGGGATTTTAAATTAAAATCTAATTCAACACTTAATGCTAAACTAATTCAACATAATTGCAGGTAGTAATCATGATGATCCTAGATTCCTTCTTTCCATCAACAAGTTGACGAATTGACTGCCACAAAGCTCATTCTATATTTTAGTGATTCATCATGCCATCATTTCCTCTATTCCAGGTCATGTCTCATGATAGTGTCTGGAAACCTCATGTATACACTTCATAGAACCAAAATATCAACACTTAATTACTAAATTCTTTATATAAGTAAGAATAGTTAATGAAAACTCAATTAGGATGTTTAAGGTGTAGACATGATGTAATTAGTGTCTTGTAAAGGTGATAAAGTATGACTATATATATATATAAGCTGAAAATGGGTGAAAAAAATACCAATTTATGAACCCATCATCTCCCTTGGAGCCATTCTTGTATGCCCTAATACAATTCAACCTCTTCCTCTGGTTCACCTAAATGCATAGTGTTCCAATTAAATACTAGATGGCCATACTCATAATCCTCATAGCATCCTAAATAAGGTCTACCTTCCTCCCTTGTGAGGTCTCTTGAGTGTGATCCCAGTGAGAAATGACCATATACTCTTTCATAAGGCACCATAATAATGGATAATTGAACCTTAGGATGATCCACTAATTTCCATGTCACCTTATTGATTTGATGTATAAATCTTCCTAGGATAGAACCATTTGGAAATAACGATATCCAATGGGCTTATGGTTTCATGGACCATTTCCAAATATTTTTTGAAATAAGTAGTTCACTTAAAGAGTATGTTCCTGCAATTTATTTGTAGTCTATAATGGCCTGATGTTTATGCATCCTTCTATATAGGGAGTCTTGAGGATCCTAGAACAATGTGTTGTAATCTTCAATTATAGCTAAAGGAAAAGGAGATTCTTCTCGATCCATTAAATCAGAATTAAATTTAGTTTGTATTTCAGATTCAGTAGCCTCTTTCCATTCAATCATCCCATATATGAAGGAGGAAAATGCTTTCAGTGGAACAACCCCCATGTATGGATTGCGATTCCTTTTAAGAGAGTTGGGGAGAAAAAAACAAAAGAGGTGCAAATCACATAATAAGTTATATATATGGACTGTACCATGAACATATTCATCAAGAAATTTTTTAGGAGTGGTGATAATGTATACCTTTTTCATCTGTCAATTGTTTATTGCAGAATACATCCCATCAATGATGTAGCTGGATGGAATGAATTCGAGAGGGTACTTGGAAAGACAAAGCTTTCAACCCAATAGAGCATGCATCTTGTAACTTTACTTCCATTGTGGTCAGTTTTTCCCTATATGTTTGAATTTTATTTTTCCATCTTCTTTCATGTTGTAGGTACACCAAAAACCACCTTTCGTTCAACCTGTTGATGAACTGTTGATGGCTTTCCCAATATATTATCCCTAAATAAAATAATTAATGTGTATTCTTCCACTGTGGTAAACTAGGTTTAAGTTGCATGAAATCATATGTATTGAATTGTACATCATCAAGAATATCATTGATGAATTGTTACATCTCCCCCATGTCTGTTTCTATCTGAGTTCCTATGGATGCTTTACCCTTCATCTTTGTTTCCATGGAAACCAATAAGGGCTCTAAATATTCTGAAGGTTCCTTCTTTATTGAATGAATTTTACATTTCAATTTCATGTTGGAAGCTTTCAATCTTCGATTTTCCTTTGATAGCTCTCGAAGTGGCTCTCTTAAGTGATAAAAAAACGTTTGGTGGAAAGAGTTCTACCTTTCTTGATGCGAGATTTTTGAGGGTTGAAAACCTTTTGAATATTTAGTTCTTCTTCCTTGTATTCCTGCACAGCTTCTTCCATGGGAACAATGGATATTGGGAATATTTGTTTCGTCAAATTTTTGGAATTTTGAAGACAAAATACTGGTGCGGGTAGAAGACTCGCCACGTTCCAGATGGAATGCTAAAAATTGATCCTCTAGATTCTGGCTTATGCTCTATTGAAGGTAATCTTGGTTGAGGTGTTATAGATACTATTGGAAAATGGATCCATGCATCTGATACGATCTCCAAAATTTTAAAACCCTAAGACAAAAAATACCATAAATTTGACCTTACATTCTGCGCGTGCTAAAATTGTGTCCGCCTTGTCATTGGATATACGAGCGCCCGGCCTTTGAATTTGAGTGAAAAAAATATTAGTCGTTGGTACATCCTATGCCCTTGTTAAAGGTATTGGGTCAATTTCTTATGCTTCAACTGAATCTACGACTGTAAGATATGGACATGGAATAACTGCCTCTACGACCTTTATCTATGTCTCTATATAATATGGTTTTGATGCTAGCTAGGCTAGAACAGAAAGGGCTGGGTCTAGACCTGGAACTTATGAATATCCTCCTACCTCTCCTCCTGTTGGGTGAAGTAGTGGTTCGGTCCTGGATCGATCGATTGAATCACTTGCTGGATCACCGGTTGGATCAATAGAATCGATTGATGCATTAGTGGCTAAATCGACAGGTTCAAGCTAAGAGAAACTAGGTAAAGATCAGCTGTGACCTATACTAATAGATATGTTGGTCCTCAATCGACAACTACTACTGATGCATCTAGTTATACTTCTGATTCATCTACTGAACCAACTATATCTACTGGTAATAGGTTTGTTATCTCTATTTTAGGTGTTGTTGATGACTCTAGGTTTGACACACAAGATTTTCCTTCTAGAATAACCACAAGCTCCATTGTCTGTACTGAAGAAATCTCAATCAATACTCCCAATGGATCATCCTACTTTCAGGGGTTTTATGAGTCGGACAACTTTCCAATCTTTAGACAGTGAGTAGGAAGGGAGAGAGGAGTTGAATATCTAACAACATGTGACATGTGCATCGACACACCACCCAAATATTTTTGTAGCTAGTCATTTTTTAGGTCATGACTAAATTGGTTATTTAGGTTAGTCATTTTTACCTCTGTCACTTATTATCTAGTCATATTTATTAATCCATGACTAAATTAGTCATTTATAGTTGGTTCACTCAAAAATATTTCTCATTCTTAGTAGTAAATCACTTGAAAAAACTGTGGTGACTATTTTTTAGTCACGTAGTCACTAATTCCTCATTTTATACCACTGTCCCAAGGAGATATTTGGTCTCTGATTAGGACGAACAAGTTTTAGAGAACTAGCTATGAATCACTAAACCCTCAACATGGTCGATGGAGAAACATTGGCCTTAGGCCCTAAGTTAATCTTTCATGCATATAAGACAAAAAACAACACTTTAAACCAACACACATGACATCCCAAGAGAATCATTCACTACTTAATGGACACATTAACACTAATTCGATTTTTTGAGAACTAGGTATATTTAACTTTGATTCTATAATACTAGAATTTCAAGTTATATTTTTTTTTCTTATTGTGTGTGTATTATAAAAACATAATTAAAAAATATAAATCACAATCACAAAAACTAAACCTAAATCTAAATTATAAAAAAGAATTAAAAAAATTAAATCTAAATTAAATTATTAAATAAAAAACTATGTAAATCTATGTTACAAAACACAATTAATGAAAATAATTAGTTTTACATTTTTTTTAATATACTAACTAATTTACAAAAAATGAATCTTAAATAAAATCTTTAACTATTATTTTAAGTGTTTAAGGGTTTTCGAGCCTACCTCGTCGTCTCGAGGCCATGGTAGCAGAAGGGGATTCTTGGTGGTGGTTGTTGCAAACATGTTCATCCTCTATCGAGCTTACAAACCATTGGTCGAGACTTTCAACAATAACTATGTTTAAAATAATCCACTCAATGTTTTTTTAAATAGTTTCCAGAAGCTCGAGACAATTGCTCGACTTAGACTATAACACTTCATTGACCTCCATTGCTCGATCGAGCATTAATAAAATGATCGATCGAGCGCTTTATTAATCCCTTGATTGAGCATTTAACAGCTTTATTGAGGGCTTTAATAAATATTTATTGAGCTCATTTTTCTTCCCTTTGTGCCCTCCTCTTTCCAAAAGGTGTTACACATATTCATGGGAACACCCTAGGATCAAAGGTCCAACTAGTGCAATTGGAAGGGATGGTCATGCAGATGGATTGTTTGCAAGAGGATGGGTTGAATTAAACGAAAACATAGCTACAATAAGAGTTGGAAATTAAGGAAGAAGCATTGGAGAAGCTACAAGTAGTTGCACAAAAACCATTTCCATAACCTTCCATTTCCACTACTGAAGCCAACACCACAACTTAGACAACTATGGTAAGATCACCTTCCTAAGACATTTCTCGGGAACATTTTGGTGAATTTAAAAAACATACAAAATTCATTGGTTTGAAATTGTTAAGGCATATGGGATAACATGGATAAGGTCTAGGAAAAAGAAGACAAGGAAGACTAAGGCACGTGGAAGTTGAACTGAGTTTCAAGTATGAAGGCCTAGGTTTTGATGGAAGAAACGAAAAGGCCATGGACATCAAGATCACAATCTTGAAGGAAAAATATAAGATATAATTTTCCTACTCATTAGAGGAAAGAAAAGTACTAAAGGAAGAGGGAAGCCTTACTCCCACTCTATCATTCTTGTGGAAAATTGCAAAAGAACGATGACAGGGAAAATATAGAGACTCAACCTACACCAACACTTAGAAGAAGCAAAAAACATAGTATTGAAAAAAATAAGAATAAGAAAGAAGGTATACATCAATGTAAGACATCCTTTATTTTTCATAGTTGCAAGAAAAAAGGCTAGAGTGATACTAGTTATTGGTAATCAAAGGTATATTCATTTTGTGGAAAGAAGAGCCATCATGTGACATCTTACTAGGAGAATAAATCCACATGCCATAAGCCAAATTGTTTTCAGAGAAGGAATGGTAAGAACAATTCCCTAAATCCATATTGTATTAAGAGGCACAAGGAGAAAAGGCGTATCCAAAGCATTGCATACAACAACTCCAATAACTTTTGCCAACACTACAAGTTGAGTGACCATTGGGAAGAAACATGTTGGTAGCTTCATCCAAAGCTTCTCCCCAAGAACCACACAACCAAGAGAAGAGTGTGACAAGTGAAGCATGAAGGAGATATAGAACACATTGAATTTCTAACCCAAGGAGTATAAGTTTTCTAAAGACTTACAACAACACATGAGATACACATCACCATTGAAGTGAGAAACATGTTGATGTTAATGACAAAGGTATCCCCACTCCAATTATTACATATAATATTCTAGAAGAACGTTTCCTTCATGGAGATGTATTAGAGAATGGTGTAAGGAGGCCAATTCATCCTAGTACGATCGAAATCTTGGGGCTTTCTCCCACCTTCAAGGCTATAACCTATTGATGATTGTAACCTACAACCATATATGTGTAGTAATCATTAAATATTTTGGATAGAAAAATCTACTATGATTACACATCAAGAAAATTATTCAAGTGACATTGTTGTATAACAAAGTGTTGGCAAGCATGTGCAAATAGCAGGATGTTGTTTCCATGTGAAGAAGCAATTGTTCCTATTAGAAGAAGGTAGTCCAAACATCCTCTTGTGGATTGCTTGTGTGATGGCATTAATTGATGGGATATCACTATCGAATGAGCGTTTCATAAATTCAATAGAGGACATGAGATGACCATAATTCAACCACAATTCAAATTAACTTAATTGATTTCTAAGATGGTGAGTGTCCAAAAATGAGAATGCAAGAGACTTGCATACTCAATATGGGAGTAACTTCCGAATGAAGAGTTCACATCTGAAAATTTCTTAGATATGAGAATATACATAGAGTTATTCACTATATGAACAAGTGAACTAGGAACTAGAGGTAGATCCATATCCAAAATTAGAGCTAGTGGCCAAGTCCATGAGCTAGGACTAGAGTCAAAGTCAAAGTTGTATCCGGGAGCAAGAGATAGATACATGTTCCAACGAAGCAAACAAAAGGCACATTGGTGGATATTGGTCCTCTAAAATTTTAGAGAGCAAAAATATTCTACATGGGGAAGTGTGAACCAAAATTGATATGAACAAGAAAATAATTGTAAGACTTGGTACCTGCAAGTGTAATTTGATAATTAATGAAGGTTAGATAAATCATAAAAGAGAATGAAAGTATGAAAGTAAATGAGACAAAACAAAGAAATAAATAGAATATAAAATGAAAATAAGAAAGAGGAATGGGAACTAAAATCTCATTTTCTTGGCCTTCCCATAACCCCCCCCATCTCCTATATCTTCTTGTAACATTAACTTCAAAGAGATTTTGGAATTTTGGTTGGCTAAAGAGGCGAGGAAGCACAAAGAGTGAAGAGTTGCATTGTAATAAAAAATTGTCAAAATAAATTGGATTTCTAAGGTAAATTCAATGTGTCCATTATGTGATTAATGTTGTGTAGTGAGAATCTCTTATATGCTCTTGATATATTACTTTTATTCATTTTAAATTGCTACCTTGATGGTGAGAGAAACCATTCTCAACCATAACTCTATTATGTTCACTCAAAATTTTGTTCTCCGTTAACACTAGAAGAGTGTTGACAACTGTTTCTTTCCCATCATTGGATTTGGTCTAAGGTTAGAGACTTATTGTCACCAAATTGACTATTAAATTATTCTAGCCTAGTTTCTAGTTTTGTTAAGCTTAATGATTATAGATGGCATAAGAAACATTTTGTTTTATTTCCCATTGGTCGTAAGTTACAAATTAATACTCGAGTGTTGTACTCTACATATTGAATCTCCTTGAGGTTGTACGTAGGTTGGTTTTAATATTTGAGGTCATATGAACTAGAGAAAGCCATCTAAAAATACACAGGTTATGCACAACAAATAATTTACTAATGGTGAGGAATATGGTGTTAACTCTCTTCTTATAATATATGTGGGGCATCCTCTAAGCCAAGTTGACATCCAACGTGATTCATTTCCCTTTTGTTCTTATTCCCTATGGGGACATATAGTCACCATGGAGGTATACTAATATGTCCATACATGTGTGTATAGTTTTATATCTTATGTTGAATATTGGATAGTTTTATATCTTATGTTGAATATTTTTTTTATTTTCTATTGGTTCAATAGAGGTGACACCAGCCTTGAGAAATGGCATGGGGGTTTCACTTGCTAGTTGTAGTTTTTCATATTTTGGCATATGACCAACTGTATGCTTGTTAAAGACCCTTCCATTTTGATTATTATCAACATTATTAAAGCATTCGGTGAGGTATCTCTCAAAGGATTTCAAAGCATGAATATGATATCTCTATAAATATTTTGAAGAACATATAAGATACGGTAAGTGCAATTTCACTAACAAAATCAATGGCTATACTAACAATGTTAAAACATTCTCCACACCATACAAAAAACTTTGAAAATGCATCAAACACTATTAATTTGTATAGCAATACTAAAATAATTAGGATATAGATTTTTCTTAAGACGTTTTCTAAAATATCCATGCACCCTTTTGTTAGTTTTGGTGGCACGATAGAAAAAAGGTCATCCTATCTTGAAAACAATCGTCAAACACCGAAGAGATCCTTGGTACATGAAGCCTGGAGAATTGTTATCAAACTTCGGTTCAAACAATGGAATCTGTACGTCGAATGGAAGTTGTAATTGTGTATGCAAGAGGAACTCATATAATCCATTATGCAAAGTTGGAGAAGTGAGATTTTTCTTAATGTTGTGTGGTTGGAAGTTATCAATACTATGATGCAAGCCTCGATGTCATTGTATTTTCAGAAGCTGTGAAAATGTCCTTAAATACTCCAACACTTAGTAGGTAGTTCATCTAGTATTTCTTTTGAGCTAATGCACTAATGCATTTTCAATAACAATAAAATGTCAATATATGTTATCTTTTGTAGCAGCCTCGAGTGAAATGGATTTTGATGGTTTATGTACTTATTTTGTTCGAATGCAATTGAAATTATCCCATGTTGCAAGCTTATACTATATCACTGTTCAAACTTTTGTTACTTTTCAATTTTTTTAAAATATTGAGACTTAGAATTTTTGTTGTTTGGTGATTAAAATTCAAATTATATTAAATGATATAAATTGATCTTATTAGTGATAAAGAATGAAAATTTCACACATAATTTAGAAAAAATATGTTGCTAGCAAAATATGTATATAAAATTGAAAAGTAATAATTTATTATCAATCCAACAATATTATACAAATAAAATTACACAATTGTTATACTACTTTAAATAATTATTTTAAAAACAAATAGGTTATTATCTAAATATCTATTAAAAAAAATTAAAACAAATAATTTAATAATCCACTTAGCATGAATATTACAAAGCTACAGGAATGGCAATATGATTTTTAAAAAAATATATATAGTTTTAAAATAGTTACCATTATATTTTTGTCAATTAGGGTGGTAATTCCCAATCCCCTAACACATTCACACAAAACACATTCACACAAAATGTGGATTCTTTCCCATATTATATTTCAATTATTCTTAACCTTCTCAACGAGTGTTTCATTCTTCTTAATACATAATATCGCATTTTCATTAAATTTTTGACTTTTTCATTCATTTTTGAGCATGTGGAGAACTCAATCATCATTAATTTTTGTTGCTAGTGATAACTAAACATTCATGAATATAACTTTCGTACTGGCACAGTTAATAGGGTCTACCTTTAACCATATTGTTATGGCATAGTTAATAGGGTCTACCTTTAACCATATTGTTATAGCATCGTTAATAGGGTCGATATTTATCCATATTGTTTGATTAATCTAAAGACAAGTTTAGGATTGATCAATTTAATAAAAAACTATTACTGTTTCCTACAATAACCTGCCCCTCACGGGCCAAAAGCGCCCATAACATACCAAAAAAAAACTAACCATAAGGCCAGTAAAACTTTGAATAAAGCTTGGAATCCCTCCAAACCTCATAATGGATAAAAAAATCCATCACCCTAATACATGCCTTTGATAATAGATCTTCCTCTGTATTGAGTTCACGATAAACATGTTGGAATGAGATGTTTGTGAAGGATGAATTCAGCAGTTTCACCTTTGCCAACCAATGTTCCAATAAAAGAGCCTACAAGTTTGAGTCACCATTTTCCCATCAAATAATAATCTTAGAGTCACCAGCAATAGAAATCTTCCTCACCCCTATCTTTACTAAAACTAATAGCAAAGCCCATAAAGCCAGTAATTCAGCCCTTGTGTTTAATCGATATCCTACTTTCATCCAACCCTTTATAACTTCTTCCCATTTACTCTAAGGATAAAACCTGCTCCACAAGATCCTTCCTGCTCAACACCATCGAAATAGCCAATGGGCCACCCCAATGGGAAACAAGGTTGTTGGAAGACTCTACATTTCTTCATCTTCATGGGTTTAATCCAAGCATTATATTCACCAATTATGCTAGTTGTTACCCTCGTCGGGAAATTCTAATGATTTTCAAACAAAACTTTGTTGCGAATTTTCCATACTTCCCAAAAGATAAATAGAGGGAGGTCTATGAGTTGTTTTTCCTTAGTGATCCAGTGGAAAATATTGTCATTAATATTGCCTCTATCCCAGTTGATCCAAATCTTGAAATGCTTACCAATAGCCATCATTACCATTATGAAGAAATAACACGTACCAAACAAATGATCAATACTTTCTGCCTCATTCCAACAAAGACAACAACGGTCCAGCTAAACCTTTGTTCTGAAGAACATCCCATGTCAGAATACGATATTTCAAGCATAACCATCCAAAAAGTTTGATTTTAAGCGGTCTTGTAGCTTTCCATACCCAAGCATTCCACCATCTTCCCACCAATTCAACATCCTTTTCCATTAACTCATCGTAGGTCACTTTTGTAGTCACATTACCTGTAACCTTATTACTTCTCCATACTAATTGATCCGGTCTATCCGAAAGTGAGAACCCCGCATGTATCAACCCATTAATATACTTGGTCCATTATTTCCCTAACACCCCTGACAACTGTAAATCCTCCTTTGAGCACCAATGAAACAAACCAATATTATCCTCCTTCCAAATATGCTGAAGGACAACTAAATTTCTCCAATATAAATGTGCTATAACGTTCCTTGACAACATAAAATTTTCTTCCAGACCTATAACTGGATCCATCCCGATATTAGCAAGTATGACCCTCCCCACATCCCAAGCTAAAGCATCATTGATCACTAGGAAACAGTCCATAAAGCTAGTACATATGGAAAAGGATCAACCTTTTCTCTTATCTGCAATTATGATCTACAATTCTAGCGTCAGTCTATTCAAGTATTTTGCCTTAATAACCTTACCCCGCATAGAATAAACATCTCCATAAGCTAGTAGCACATAGTGCAGAATTGAAGCTGGCTTGGAATTTAATCCCCCAACCACCAAAATTAGTTGGCTTTGATAAGATCTCCCACGCACACAAGTGATATTTCCCTCCCATAGTAACCGCCCATAAAATTGGAAAATATACTTCTTGATGGCCCTAAGAATAGATCTCGGAACCTTGTATAAGGAAATCCAAAACACAGGAATACCTTGTGATACAGACGTGATTAACACGAGTCTACCTCCAAAACTTAGAAATGGGCCTATCCAAATCTTCACTTTCCAAATAATCTTATTAATCAGTCATCTCCAATCCTTCAAAGAATAACCACAAAGCTTTAGGAAAAAACCAAGCATCACATGCACCTTAATGCCTCGCACTCCTCCTCCTCCTTCATAATTCATTAACCACTTCAGTTTAATTATATAAGTTTTCTATATCATAGGGTTTTCAAAACTCATATTAGTTTAGTAATGAACTATTGTGTAATTCATGAATTGTAACCACAATTTACAGGTTTCAAAATAGTGTATTAACAATATCACATAGACATTGCCACTTTTCTTTTATCTCTTCCTATATTAGTTATTAGTTATTGTAACTCTATAATATTCATATTTAAAGTATTATGATATAAAAGTATTAAATAACACACATCATGGTTATGGACCATGGTTATATAATTATTTGGCATAATGTGAATGACATATCATGGTTCAGTTTTAGCTTCTTGTGATGCATTGTATATGAAGTATCATAGAATTATAATTATATTTAATTATTACCACCATCCCATATTGAAGTTGAGTGACATAACAAGATACGGAGTTGAGTGACATAACAAGGGTGAATGGTGTTAAAAACTTGCATTGAAGTTTGATTTTTTTAACAAGTAAATAGTTTTGATGTATAAATATTCTACAGATAACTCAAACTCAAGTTGGCATTTATAATTGAATACACATTAAACCATGACAATGTTTTAGGTTGGATCATCTTTAGATATCTATGTCTTAGCGTGGAGCATCTTAGAGACCTAATTTAGTTGGATATCAACATGCAAAAGACTTATATCAAAGAGAAAATGAGAGCTAGTTCAGTTGAATACCAACATGCAAAGGATTTGTATCAAAAATAAAGTTCTAAATGCTAGAAGGATTGCATAGTTAATATTATTACATTGTTGGTTGTTGTTTGTTGTTTGTGTGCAAGTTAAAATAAAGAATAATCCATCTCAATATTCCTAATCAGCGCAATTTATACTTGGAACTGCATCAAGAACATACATCTTATGTCATTCAAAAGACTAAAATCTTTCCATAAATGTAAGAATAAAAAAAAATTACAAAAATTTATATGGGTGAAGCAAGTGGCCTATAAACTCATGTTTTACAACCTGACCTGAAATTCTTAAGATTATGGTAAAGTGACCTATAACTGTGACTTCACGAGATTGGATCATGGATACAAGATCATCACTTCTGCCCGTTATTTGTCATTATGCTCTGATATCAAAAATATTGGATAATGGTTTACCATGAAAAAATTTAATCAGGATAAATATATTATTTATTAGTGAAAATAAAAATAAGCTTCAAGCCAGCTAGGGGCACATCGTAGTAGGTTGTCTCGTCCAGGGGCAGAATTTGACAGGTAAATTATTTATCATGACGTCTAGGGGCAGGAATTTAACAGGTAAATTATTTATCATGACGTGATTTTCTTTTTAAATGGTTCAAAAATAAAGTTCATTCCATCTCAGACATGGGAAATTTTAATTCACTTGAATTTATTTAAATGGTCAAATTTTAAAAGAAATTAAATTCCAAAGTTGATTACAAAATTTGACCTATTTAAGAATACAAAATTTTGAAATTGCTACTAAATTTGATCTGTAATTTCAAATCTTAATAAATCCGAAGTCGAATAAAAAAGGGCTAAATAAATTTGGATAAAATATGATAGCTGATACTTCATACCCTATTGATAAAATGAGTTTGTAGATATTATATCCTGTCAAGATTCAAATTCAAATTCACACAATAAGATCAGTAGCTCTAAGTCCCATCTAACACTCACAGTGAATATGTAGACTTCGAGCCATTTGAACTCAGCTCATTTTCTTCCATAAGGTATTTAAGTTGGAGATATCTAAACTATTTAGTTGTAGATAAGTTTTTGACATGAATCTGAAGATATTTTTAATAAGATTCTGTATTGTTCTCAAAGAATTCAATATCCTTAAATAATAATAACTTTCAAAAACATTATACTAATTCAGAAAACAAATAAAGAGAAAAAAAAGGTTAAAAACTTGGAATCTCTACAATCGCTAATATAAAAAAAATAGACATCGCCACCAACACTTTTATTGCATGGGAAGCCCATTTTATCTTGATTTTTGTATACCACCAAAAAGCCCATATAGATCCGAATAACAACATAATAACAATTGAAAATGCATTTTTGGTTGTTTATGCTATTTAAAATATAGATTTGGATAATTTTAAAATATGCTATTTAATCTTGGAAACATGATTGTAATTCTTGAAATCATAAAATTGCAGAAACTGCAATTTCCCATACAATTTTGAATACAATAATAAAAAAAATTAACAAAAATAAAAAGGCTTTTTGGTTACTGTTTATTATACAGTCATTTTCATCAAAATATAGGACACACTGAACACTGAAAGAATAAAGATCATGAATATCCAAATAAGTCTGGATCGATCCTACTTATTGTACGACCGAAATTTTATTGTCAAGTCAGGAACGCTTAAGGCGATCATACCCAATTAAACACAAGAGGGAGAAAAAAATAAGATTATCAAAACAACAAGATCATATTTGATATACAGATAACATTTGGATTTAAACTGCTAATTGCATGATAATACATTAATTAGCTATGTCTTATTTGATCTTTCACCAAGTTTGTAATCGACTTGAACAGGGGCAAACTAGAGCCCAAAAGGAAATGTAAATCTTTTCATGTTAATCTTAAGCAAGTATACTTTATAAAAAAAAATAATATATCTATTCTAAATATTTCATATAACCATAGTCTACAAATTAAAATCATAAACGTTTACTTTACATTTCGTCCACATTTCTATTCTAAATATTTCATATAACCAGAGACTACAAATTAAAACCCTAAACATTCACTCATCATTTCCATTCAAAAAAGGGTATTCTAAATATTTCATATAACCAGAGACTACAAATTAAAACCCTAAACATTCACTCATCATTTCCATTCAAAAAAGGGTTTATATTTTTTAATCGATCTATGCTTGTGAATATTAAGATCCAGTTAACCTGCGGTGAGTGCCCCGGCGTGGACGTTCTGACTAGTAACAGAACTTTGACACTGGTTAGCTGGAGCCGATTCCTTCATCTTTCTCAGCTCTGCAGACCATTTTTCTTTCCATTCGTCTATCGCAATCTGCTCGTGGCGGCATTCCACGCCGCAGAACGCAGCGTCACCCCTGCAACGATCGGAATACAAAATACTAACTAAATTCACCGACCGATCTAAACAGAGTGCTTGGTTCATTAATAGGCAGAGCAGCAACCAGAACTTTGATTTCTTATTAGATCGATCGATGAAGTTAGTATTTTGTACTCTGATCATGTTTCCCACAATTTCAAACAGGCGACATCTATGAACTTCAATTTTTGCTGCCATCAGGTCACGAGGTCGTACCCGATGCGCTATTCACAGAAAAATACCTTAATTTTTTTATTATTATTACCGATAATCTTTCGCTAAATACTCCAATTTTGAGTTAGTTATTAAATATCTAATTAGGATATTATTATTATATTTATTGTTAATTTTAATTTTTCACTTTTAAATAGTTTGGACCGCTTTTGATTACATGTAACAAGTTTGAAGTTCAATCATTTTTTCTTCACAAAGTAGATAAAGTTTTTATAATATTTTGGAATTTTTTTAAATATTTGAGATAGAATAAAATTATAATATATATTGATATAATTTTAAGAATTGATTTGTAAAAAAAATAGATTTATAAAATAATTGATTAATAAATAAATTAATTGAAATAATATTCAAAAACTAAAAAATTATTTTAGCTTTTGATTATTAGTATTTTTTCTATTTAATTATTTTCAAATTTATATTAAATATAATGATCATCACGTTTTTTTTAAATGTGTATTTCTTGGGGTAGCGGCGTCAGTCAAAAGTATCAGTCAAAAGTATGTAGAATTTCAAAAACTAAAAAATTATTTTCGCTGATTATTAGTATTTTTTCTATTTAATTATTTTCAAATTTATAATAAATCTAAAAAATTATTTTAGCTGATTATTATTATTTTTTCTATTTAATTATTTTCAAATTTATAATAAATCTAAAAAATTATTTTAGATTGATTATTAGTATTTTTTCTAGTTAATTATTTTCAAATTTATAATAAATATAATGATCATCACGTTTTTTTTATGTGTATTTCTTGTTTGCGATCGAAATTTCAGTGAAATCACAAGGAGATATGTCGAAAATACAAACAAAAAAGTAGTTTTAAAAGTAGTTTTTTTCTTTTCTTTCTCCAAAATTAATAAATCTTATTTTATTATTTTAACTATTATTTTATTAATTTTTTTAGGACCCATTTTGAGTCGAAATTTCCTCTAATGAGAAATAGTATTAGAAATAGTATTACGATTTCCTCTAATGAGAAATAGTATTAGAAATAGTATTACGATTTCCTCTAATGAGAAATAGTATTAGAAATAGTATTACGATTGCTTCAAAAGCACTATGAGTAAAAAATAGTATTATGATTGCTTCAACCACTATGAGTATTTTGAAGCGGGTTTGATGATTTGGCATAGAAGAATTGATGCTTTTACCACGAGTGATCTTCATGAAAAGGCGTGGCATAGATACTATGAGTATTTTGTAGCGGGTTTGATGGTTTGGCAAAGAAGAATTGATACTTTTACGACGAGTGATCTTCATGAAGAGGCGTGGCATGGATACATTATGCGTGCAATGAGGAACTTACTTGAGAAAAAACTTATTCATATTTTAAATAAATTTGCTTAAATTAAATATATATATATTATACATAACTTCAACATTTTAAGTATAAACCAGACACGTAACCTCTATACATCAAGGTGAAAAAGGCTCTCTACATGTTGGTGAAAAATGCACTTTGAACCCTCAATTCTTTGCCCAACCAACCTAGAAGGGTTTAGTAAGTTTAAGGAGCATCACTACTATAAAGGAGCATAATAAATAATAATAAATAAGTTTAAGGAGCATCACTACTATAAAGATAAGAATCATCTGTAGAATTGGAATTATAATCTGTAAAACTCTTAAAACTGTTGAAGCCTATCCCAATACCTTCTGTATCTGGTAGGTTGAGGTGGTTGTCAAACTGGCATTCAGATCGTTCATTGATTTCTTTCAAAGTTTGGTAATATTCAGATGGGATTTTAGGTTCTTTTCAGGTCCTGGTTCAACCCAGCTAGACATCCTATCACTTCCGTGTCCTGGCAAAGGCTGGACTCTCTACCAATGGACTCTCTACCAATCAGAAACACATAGGTTCTTATTTTAACACTTACTTGCTCTTCCGCATATTCAACTGTGTTGGAAAGTGGAAGTAGTAGTAACAGTTGCGGTGAAATTTCACTTGTTTTATTCTAATAATATTAAACAGCTCTGAAAAATTCTATCCCTCCAAAAGCTGGACTCTCTATTATGGTGAGTTGTTATCTCTGAGTGCAAGGTTGTCAACAATTTGGAAGGAATTGAAGATTTCCTTCATTTAGTTGCGGTCAAACTCAAAGATTTTTAAGGCACTCTTCAGCTTCTGCTCGATATTTGACGGCTTGCACAGCTTGTGAGGTAGGAATTGAACAGTAAATTCTAAATGTTTCTGGGAATTTTTTTTGAAATACTAGCAGTAGCAGCTGTATCAAGGTTTTTATGAAGCATAATAAATATTTTTCTATAATGTCTCAAAAGCAATGGGTTGGGATGGGGACGAGACTGTGGAAGCCCAATATAACACGACAATGTGGAACGGTAATAATTTGTTTAGCAACCCTAAGAAGAAAAAAAATAGGAAGAATCGTAAGAAAGGCGATGCTGCCCATGATCCCACTCAAGATGCCAATAAAGTTAAGAAATCTTCTTCTTTAAATATTAAAGCGTTCAAAGCCAGGGTAAATACATCGATGTTCTTGACACTTCAAGTAGTTCTTCGCGCCAGCGTTGAAACTTACTTCCTAGCATCAGGAATAGCCCAAAGAGTTCAAACCTCTCGTTGAAACTTACTTCCCAGACATCGTTAATAGCCTGATCACAACTAGAAAGCCTGCTCATCCATATATCTATATATACAGCCTGAGAGAGAGTATATACATTATGTACAGTATTTTTGAATGGAACTCACAGAATTTCGAGCATAGGATTCGATCGAAAAGGCGAAAAACGACGTCATGTGACAAGAAATGTTCGAATCCTACCACGGCCACTCCTTTACGCTTTCTCCATCGTAGCCCGACGCTGTGGTCATGCTGAGCCATGAAACCTGAAAAGTGTTCCCGCAGCGAATCGAATAGCCGACCTGGCTTAACGGAAATATGGTCTCGGGCATTGGCTTTTAGTTTAAATGATAAATTCATTATAGTTTGACGTCCATCGTTTGCCTATCCACTATGTGGTAATGTGTTTGTTAATACTTATTATTACGTGCAAAAAAAAATGATTAATAGATGCCCTTGCATATACAAACTTCTGCACATAAAAACGTAGAAGGTGTTGGTTTCATGTCTGAACTCGTGCGGTAAGCCCAAAGGGCAAGGAAGATTTGGTGATGCCATTCCCTCCGTAATGTGCGAACGGTTACGGTTATATATAGGATGCAAAGTAGTGCTTTCTTTGTGGCTTCCGCCTGGCCATTGCCTTGCGGAAAGTAAGGTGTGGAGAACTGCTGGTTGATATTAAACTTATTAAGTATCCCACTTCTGCGGAACAAAACTGAGGTCCATTATCTTATATACTAGCATTAGGTATACTCCAAAATGGCAGAAGGGCGAGTAATTGTTATGTATACATTATTTTGTGACCAACGGTTTTAGGGTGGCAAGCGGATGGGTGTAAAAAGAAAAGAATGAGATCAATAAATAAAAGAAACAGTGGAGAATGGCCTGGAGATGAGGAGATGAACCATATATTTTAACTAAGGAGGTCTCAACTAAAAGGAGAGGGCTAAAAAGGTCCTTAACGAAGTGAAGTAAAGTTAGGTTTCCAAGAAAGAAAAAGACCTATATACCAGGGTTTAGAAAGAATGTAGAATAATAGGTGGTTTCAATCTATGTTACCAGAAACGAGAAACGGGAAACGAAACGAGAAACGAGAACGGTACGAGAAACGAAGTTTCCAGGTTTCGCAAATATAAGAAACGAGGAGAGAGAAAAACGAAAAATTAATTAATTAAAATATATAAATTGAATATTGTGACAATTTACAGATTTTAGATTTTAAAAATGACTGGACCAGTTAATTTTAGTTTCAATGCAGCAAAGTTTAGCTTAGATGTAGCCAGAGACTAACAAACTCCAGGTTCAGACTCCATAATATATAAATTTCTGGAAAGTTTGCTAGCTTCATAATATTCAATAACGAAAGCATTAAAGGAAACTTAAAACGAACTTAAAAGCAATGCATCATATACTTGGAAAAAACAATTCACAAGCATTTCAATATATGTTGGAATTTCCATGGACTTCAGATGTTGCAATACCTACTATCCTATCTAATACTACTTCACTGTCGTTCGGTAAGAATCTATCCCACTTCCCGCTTTCATCTTCCAGCCCAACAACAGCTAGCGAGGGCCTGATGGCAGCATGAGAGGTCAAGTTTGCAACTGCCCAACCTAGCAAGGATCCAGGGACAGGCACCATCGACGGCTAGACTACACATTTTTTACAACAACAATGGGTCTGTGATGCAATTAAAAATTAAACCCGAAAAGGAACCGGTTTTCAAAGAAACGGAAATCCGTTTCAGTATAAACCGCTCGCAAAAACGTTGCGTTTCTAAAGAAACGGTTTTTTGGTTGCAGAAACGAAAATGGCTGTAGAAAACGGCGGTTTCCGTCTCGTCCTCATTTCTATAGCGTTTTATGTGAGAAACGTGAACTATCGTCACGTTTCTGGTAACATAGGTTTCAATTTATTGATACCAAACCCTAGGATATTTTCCTCAAGTTACCGCAAATATAAATATTTAAATGATGCATATATTACTCATTAAGAACAACAGAGTTATCCACATAGTGTTCCCTATTTTACTTTTCAATAAAATCTTGTTGGAACCTCCAAAAGAATTTACAAACCCTTCTCGTAATCATAGAAATTTATTAAAGTCGTTAGCCTGGTAGTAAATGATAGGGAAACAAAATATGAACAACCGAAATTACCTATTCATGGTTGTATACAACACTGTAAATTGTACTCCATGTTAATGGTGAAGTACTTACACCATTAAGAGGATTCATCTGTCTTGATGGGGGCATCGTCGTGATCTATTTACGTTATGAGTACAAAAAGAATGCGCATTTGATAGAATCCCTCACAACAATCCCGGAGACTGCTCTCAGTCCAATGTAGCCATTCACTATCATGAAACCCCATCGTCTAGCTCCATGTCGTGGTGTTGTTTGCAATTGATGCCATGTGTTTCTCATGCCTCTCTACGTTTAAACCCAATAGTCCATCCTTAACCAACCTGCACATTCAGGGATGAGTATGAAGAAACCTAGAGAGTTATTCGGGGAGGAACCAACATTTTTTTAACCTTAACCATCACCAATACAACCGTGTACGAAGCCCAGTGCAAGGGATTATCGAGAAAATATGTCCTATGGATATTTGACAATAGTAAACCCAGTGTGCTACGGGTGCTACGGGTTGGACAATTATACAGGCTCCACAATAGACACATGCAATTGCACATAATAAGCGTTGCATATATGAACACCACCTTGCATTGTATGCATCTCTTAGATCAAGGAATTGATACTTGTCACTTGCATGCATCTAGCAAACTTGCCATGGTGTCTTTTAATCGAGATAAAGTAAACTTACTATGGAGATAAAGTAAACTTGCTATGGGATGGACACTTGTGGGTGATTCCATGAAGATGGGTAACACTTTTTGGCCAAATTTGGCGATGAAAACCTGATTTTTTACTCATGTGCTAGATAGAAGCCCTCAAAAC
>LPNX010959673.1:375759-386723 GCA_001517045.1 Pseudotsuga menziesii
ATACCTCAGTCGAGGTCTTAACGAAACCTCGACCGAGGGTTTGTAAATCCCTCGACCGAACAAAACCCTCGAGCGAGGTATTTAAATACCTCGGTCGAGGGATGAACAAAACCTCGGTCGAGGGCTTGATAAAACCTCGGTCGAGATACTAAGACCTCGGTCAAGGGTTTAACAAGCCCTCGACCGAGGTGCGTTTTTCTGTTTTTGCCGAAATGCGCTTGCCAAAAAGTGTTACCCAGGTCCGCGGATTCACCCTTGTCTAAGCGCTTTTTTATTAATTAATTTTTATCAGCAGCTAAATCTTAAATTAACTAAAATATAATTAATTAAAATATATAAACCTTCGTTTTAATTACAATCTATAAACCTTCGTCTTAATTACAAGCATTTGATCTTTATGCAACCACCACATGTTCTGCAATTTTTTCATAGGTGTCAATACGTTTGCTTTACTGTCCATCCAATTGATAGCACTGCTGTCTATGGAGCCTGTTCACTGAAAGGATGGAAAACAGGTCAAAAATGAAATGCAATGATCTTGCGATTCAATTAGTGTTTCACTCTTCCTGCACAACATGTATCTTACGATTCAGTTAGTGTCTCACTTGTCCTGCAAGTGAAACTGAAATTCGCTAAGCTAGACGCTTCGATCTGCTACCTCCACCTTGGCTATTTCATAAAATGCTTGTCAAGATGATTTATATATGCAATACCACTAGTTACTATGGGTGTTTGAAATTATTACTTATCATCTTGTTAAATGGAGTACATATTTTGGGGATTTGCACATGCCGAGAAGCATAGCAGCATCTATGTGGTGCCAGGCTGCCCTTGTCTCTGTCTTCAATACCTACATCTACAATGAGAGGCTTGAGAATACAGGAGGTAAGACACGGAGACATATCACCAAGGTTTTGCAAATGGAAAAAGACTCGAGCAAAGCATTTAGTGGCTTATACTTGCGAATTGATGAATAAAGTATTGTTTTACCTGAATTTGCCATTCTTTGTTAGGTGGTTAATTTTATTTTAAGTTCAGGTTATGGGTTCGAAACGACGTGAAGGGAAGTTGTGTCCAGATCAATTACGAATGGAATAAACCAGGTATGCTTCAAGAGTAAACTAGGTCAACTATTCTCATTTTTTCACAGCTACGTCTTAAAATAATCTGGGTTTTTGCTCTCTGCAATATTTTTTTACAAAATCTATTAAAATAGGCACTACTTCTATTGAAAAAAAATCAAATGCATAGTTTCAATAAATCAAATGCATAGTTTCAATAAATCAAATGCATAGCGATTTAGATAGGCATTGTTTCTATTGAAAAAAATCTATACGGAGACAAATCATCTGGCTCAAACAACCCTCGATGGCCGTACATTGTCGATGAATAGCCAATTAATCAGGCCGAGAACTACCTTTCATAAATAAATCCAATAAGTTAACCATTGATACATCCTAAGGGAAGCAACCGAGCAACTGGTCAATGCTTTCATGGCAGGGAAGGAACACGGCTACCCACTCTATACCCATTTATCCAAGCTTTACCCCATTTGTCCTTCCCCTAAAACTTGAAATGCGTTATGCATTCCGGCGATGATCTCCCCATTAAATCCCATCTCCTAAGCTAGAAAAAAAATCAAATGCATATTGAAACAACGACTGAAAAAAAACTCCTATTTTTTCTCTTTCAGAAAAAATTTGCAAGTCGAATGTTACTTTGATTAATGGGAAATTTTTAGTTAGATGCCTTGCACTTCAAACCCATCCAATTAATTCCCAACGAACAATCTGGGCAGCCCATCTCGATGCCATTATAGATTTCAATGTAAAGGATCTAGCTGATGTAGGCATGACATAATAATTAACAGTGATGGAATTTAATAGTTTGTGATTGTAAATTCAACTGTCTAATACATTTTGTATTTTTGTTTTTTCCCATTGTACAATGTTGAAATTTTAATGGCGATGGTAAAAACAAAGAAATGAGAATCATCGATCTTCCTCCACACTCCATTGATTTTATCATTTTTGGACAGAGAGCACATAAATGTGTGAGTATGGATCTAGATATCATTTTATATTTGAATGGAAATTGAATAAATACTGCAGTTAAATTGTCTGGCACTTTGCTTTTATTGTGAGAGCCTCTCATACCACTATTTATTGTACTGTGGCAGTTTGCATTCATGTAGTGAGTAATACCTCCCAATTCAACATTCTGATTGCTTCTTTTTGGCTAATAAACTATACTAATGCTTTTGTAGACCTAATTGTGAGCTCTATGCTGCTTCAACTATTGGAAAGAATGGAAAGAATGGACAGGGACATAAAGGTACTTCTTGTCAGTGACCAGAAATAGGAAACATTCTATATTGTGCTAGTCACATAGACATATGTCTTCTACTGCTCTCTAAATTTCCTCTATCCGTATTAAAATAGCCATTTCTTTGATTGTTGTATGGAAAAGGAGTATTGAAATTTAGTGGAAAAATTACTAATTCACAGCTTGTGTCACAAAGAGTCTTGAAATTAAGGAAACAAATTACCGATTCATAGATTTCTAACAAAGAAAGATGCAGGCTACAAGGATTCAAAGCTAATGTTATCTGTACATAAATTTTATGATTAAAAAACACAAATGTTATCTGTACATAAAATTTATGATAACAAAAAAATACAGAGAACATGATGCATCCAACAAAACATACCTTAAGGAAATAACTCTGATATACACCAACGCATCAGCAATACACCAGCACAAAATACCTCCAACACACTAGCAATACACAATACACCAACAATAAGTAATACAACAGCAGTAGCAACAATGTAAATGCTCAAAATCCCTTAAAAATGAATTTGTAAAATGAAGAAAATGAATTTGTAAAATGAAGATGAACTAGAATTGGGCGGTCCAAGATGACGGTAATCCTAACGCTTACAGGTAATTAGCTACATTAAAACATGCTGTGATTAAGCACTCCAAATATCCAAGCACTATGCTGCACATAATCAGCGACATTAAAACATATAGTGACTAAGCAGTGCATCATTAAAATTTAGTTAATTACATAATCCAACTTCCAAGAAAATTACATAATCCAACTTCCAAGAACAACGCTGCCAACAAGAAGCTGCAACATTAAAATTTAAAACATGGAGTGACTAAGCACTGCAACATTAAATTTAGTTAATTACATAATCCAACTTCCAAGAACAACGCTGCCAGCCCGACAATAATGCTTAAAATTATTGGCCAATAGCAATAGAGATAAATGATATACAATGCAATAATAAATACTAAAAAAACTTGAACAAAAAACTTTAGTATATATGAAATCATATGCAAAGCCAAACAAAGAGATAAATGATATACAATGCAATAATAAATACTAAAAAAACTTGAACAAAAAACTTTAGTATATATGAAATCATATGCAAAGCCAAACAAAGATTAATACAGAGTCAAGCAATATCAAAAACAATATTAAATTTAGTTAATTACATAATCCAATTTCCAAAGAACAACTCTGCTGCAATAAAGCTTAAAATTATTGGCCAATGGCATTAGAGATAAATGATATACAATGCAATAATAAATACTAAAAAAAACTTGAACCAAAAACTTTAGTATATATGAAATCATATGCAAAGTCAAACAAAGATTAATACAAAGTCAAGCAATATCGAAAACAATAGTTACATAATCTAACTTCCAAGAACAAGAATTCCAAGAACAACGCTACTAGCCCGACAATAACACTTAAAATTATTGGCCAATAGCATTAGAGATAAATGATATACAATGCAATAATAAATACTTAAAAAAAACTTGAACAAAAAACTTTAGTATATATGAAATCATATGCAAAGTCAAACAAAGATTAATATAGAGTCAAGCAATATCAAAAACAATATTAAATTTAGTTAATTACATAATCCAATTTCCAAGAACAACTCCGCTGCAATAAAGCTTAAAATTATTGGCCAATAGCATTAGAGATAAATGATATACAATGCAATAATAAATACTAAAAAAACTTGAACTAAAAACTTTAGTAGATAAAATCATATGCAAAGTCAAACAAAAATTAATACAAAGTCCAGCAATATCGAAAACAATATTACCGTGACCTTTCGGTACGGACTAATAATTGGGTTTAATCGTTCACATGGTTGACTTTGGCTAGTTTCTGAGAATTTTAAAATAAAAATAAATAGTATATGGATTTTTATTTATATATAATAATGATAAATAATTTTTATTAATTTATTATATAAATTTGAAAATAAAATAATAAATTTAATATTCATATAAGTTATTTATAAAAAATAAACTTTTATCAACAAAATAAAAAATAAATTAAGTATATATTAAAATTGAATTTAAATATAAGTAAATTATATTAATTAATCAAATTTTATAAATATAAATAGATTTAATTTAATTTAATTTGTTTTTATTTACAAATATTTATTTATTATATTATTTGTATTTTAAAATAAATTATTAATATTATAAACTATTATTATATAAATTAAAATTAATGTACTATTAACTAAATAAAAATATAAGTAAATATTTTAATTAATTTATTTAGAGAAAGAAAAGTGTAGATTATCCAACTTTTAAAAAGTTTAAAAATTAAGATTATGATATATTATTATAAAAGTTTAAAAAACTAAGATTATGATATATTATTATAATAATATAGAATTTATTAAATTTATAAAATGACTTTTTGGAATATCATAAGATTTGATTAAAAATTAAAAAATTATGATTATGATACATTATTATAATATTATATAGTTAAATTAAAAATTTAGAAATTGTGATTACAATATATTATTACACTAATATAAAATTTGGTGTATTACTTTATTATCTTTTTAATTTTGATTTTGTTTATTTAATTAAATAGTTTAATTTTTTAAAATATTTTAATTTATATAAATCAATTATATGAAAAAACTTATTAAATTTATTATCATGAAATTCAAACATTCTTTTTTTATAGATACATTACTATTGTATAAAGAATTATGGTTGGATTTTGTTTTAACTACATATACATATGATAATATCATAATTGCTATATAAAGATGTAATTCTATTTTTAATAATAAATTGTGATTTTTTATGTAGAAAAAATATATGTAAATTTTTAATTATAATATTGTGTAATTAAATGTATTTTCAGAATATTTATTTTGAAATTATTTTTATTTGCATTATATTTTATAATTGAGTTTAAATAAAATTAATCTTATTTATTTATGTAATTGAATGACCTTTTCCTAACATTTTAAAGCAAGTTTGAAATTTAAAATTTGACCAAACATCTTAGGTTATTAAATGTATTTTTTTTTTCATTTAAATTTGTTTCTTAAATTTATTAGTAAAATTTGATACATTCATTTAATAATAATGATGATGTTAGTCTATTAATTATAAAAATGTAAAAAAAAAAACTTTACTTAAATAATTAATACTTTAAAACCATTTTTAAAATAATAATTCAAAAATATGTTTTAAAATAAAAGTATTTGAACCACACAAATGATACTAGACATATATATGAAATTTATTTATGAATAAAATTTAAAACAATTTACTTGCTATAATATAAGAAAACTCTTAAATAATATTTATACATGATAATTAATATGTTTTTCTAAATAAACAAATTTCTCAATGGTTAATTTTTATTTAATGAATATTATGTATTCAAAGTAGGTATTGTATGTTTTGGAATACAAAGTAAGTTAAAGGATGATAATTAATATGTTTTTCTAAATAAACAAATTTCTCAATGGTTAATTTTTATTTAATGAATATTATGTATTCTAAGTAGGTATTGTATGTTTTGGAATACAAAGTAAGTTAAAGGATCTAAAATGATTTGTGACATTTTTTTATTTAAAAGATAATAAAGATATTTTTAGTTTTGCAAGAATATCTCACAACTTATAAAATCTTAATTATGATTATAAAGATACTTTATAGATTTACAAAATCTTATAACTTATAAATTTAATTAAGAAGTAATTATATTTTCCTAATTTTTATATAAAAATAGAAATTGATTTCCGGAATCATATCCATACAATATTTATATATTTTCATATAAAAGTAGAAATTAATTTTATATAAAAAATTATTTTATTTTACCCACATTTATATATTTTAATGATAAGTTGTCATTATTTATATTTACAATAATTCAAAAATAATAATTATTAATAAAATAAATTAAAAAAATAACTGTTTTAACATTTAAGAATATTATTTATGATAGTTATATTTTTAAACTTAAAAAAATTTAAATAAGTCATTATTAATTAATGGTTGATATTTAAAAGTTTAAAAAAAATTAAATAAAACTTTGTTTTAAGAGACCTAAAAAAATTAAATAAAACTTTGTTTTAATGGTTGATGATGGTTGAAGTAAAGTGAGACCAAACTTTGTTTTAAGAGACCTAAAAAACAAACTATATAGTTTGTTTTAAAATTATTTTCCTATGCTCAAATGATTTTCATACTTAATGTTCATGTTAATAACATCTTTTTTTTTTATCAATTTACACATTCACATTGGGTAGTTCTTTTCCGAAAGTATGATGTTGGAATTCTTTGAATAATTGAAACTATGACGTGGCAATTTTTTCAATTTAAGGTGGTAAGAATAATTCAACAAACTAAGGCTTTCAGCAATCGCCGTATAGCATTAAATCTAAATCTAAATTTAAATGGTTATATAATTCCTTCACTTATATAATTTATTCACTGTAATTAATCTGTTCTTCGTAAGTTAATTAAAATAAATTTAATATTTTATTCAACTTTTTTTATCAAACCGATTCATCAATTGTTTTGACAATTTGTCGTAAGAATCTAGCATATTTTAAAACACCGATATATTTATCTGAATTTGAAAAATCCAAAACAATTCAGAAAGCAAACTTCAGATGTTCAGAAAGAAAAAAAAATTCTAAGTCAGACATCAAGTTTCAACCAAGATAACGTGGTGAGTTTACAATAAGATTGGCTTGTTTCAAAAAGTGGTTCAATTCATTTAATCCAGACGTGGGATTTAAGGGGAAATGGATTCCCGTAAGCAAAAACAAAGAATGAAAAGTGTCAGTGCATATGCCGTTATTCTGCCGAAAATATTCCAATACTCTGACGTAAAAATAGATTCAGATTATATAAATGAAGAATGAAAAATTTCACTGCATATCCCGTTTTTCTCCCAAAAATATTCTAACACTCCGAGTCTCCGACGATCCGGTAATTATACAAGCACATATATGTGGAGACCATATTTTGTTATTAAAAAGAGAGAACCCAACAAATTCAAAGTAGAATAAGTTAATAAGAGGAGGTACCTACCTGAAGCCATCGAGAGCCATTCCCTGGATTCGAATGCCTGACTTGTTTCCCAGGATCCGATATGAAAGAACAAAGATCAAATTAGAGAGGAACTAATCTGAAAGATCAAATTACAGAGGAAATCATCTAACAGACCAGAGAGATCAAATTAGAGAGGAAATCATCTGAAAGATCAGAGAGAGGAAATCATCTAAGATCAGAGATCAAAATTAGAGAGGAAATCATCTGAAAGATCAGAGAAAGGAAATCATCTGAGATCAGAGATCAAAATTAGAGAGACAAACGAAGGATAACAAAAGGAGCGTTGGTATAACATTATCATTTAAATCTGCGTCTAAAGATGATGATTGTCTACCTCTTCCTGTATCACTTTCCTCTGATGATCGCTGCTCTTGCATGAATCCTTCCTCCTGTGAAAATGGATCAACATTCCGAATAAAAAATCAGATTCATCAGAAATTTTCTTCTGGAATGGAAAAAAGAAACAAATCAGGGAAAATACAGATCTCCCTTCTTCCATAATTGAAATTCGATTTAAAGTTGACAAGAGACTCACCATCACCATTGAGGCCGTGAAGATCATCATCACATCCTGCAGCCATCGCCGCGCTTTTGCTTTTTTTAATCCAAAGACTTCCTGGCGGAGAGGTATGCCTGTCTGGTTATGGCCGTCTCTCTCAGACTCGTCATTTAACAACAAATGCAGACTGAATGTCCCAATTCAAACAAAAACACAATGTCCCAATTCAAACAAAAACACAGAAAGGAAAACAATGCAGACTGAATGATCCAAAGGAAAACAGAAAAAGACAACAGAAAGTACACATACACGAACAGCACAGCACAGATAGAGATGAAAGAAAGAAACAAGGAGAAGCGCTCCACAACACATCAATGCCTCGCCTGAGAGAGAGAAGAATATCGCAAATTGTGAAGAGAGTGCAGTGCAAGTAGTTATTAAATAGATGATGGATTAGCTTTTGTGAACGGTCGAATTCTCTCCACCGTTTGATCCACCGACCAATCAAGATCGATCCCAGCCGTTGATAAGCCATCTTGCATAATTCAAATTTATCTCTTCTACAACGCCGCCTCCCCTCTACGTTCACTTTTGTGACAATCCAGCGGGCATCCACAACTCCAAACAATCCTTCAAAATAAATTCAAAAGGTGTTGTTAAAATATATCGTGCTACAACATCATAATGTACACAGAAAACATGGTCCTTAACTTATTGGTAATTAGTAAAAGCACAAACTTTATCGACAACTCCAAACAACCTTTCAAAATTCAAAAGGTGTTATTAAAATATCATAATGTACACAGAAAACAGCGCTTCTTTTCATGCTCCCCCGGGAGCTATGCGGCAGCTAACATTCCCTGTTTTCCCTCTCCTTTTAGTCGAGACCTCCTCTCCTTTTAGTCGAGACCTCCTTCCGTCGGACCTCAAAAAATAGAAAATTTTATAGCAAATAATGATGACTGAGGCAGTTTTGTAGAACTGGTAGCCTCTACAATTAGCAGAAAACATGGTCCTTAACTTATTGGTTATATCAACTCATCGGTAGTCACCAAGAGCCCATAGATTTTTACTTACATGCTAGATGTCTTTGCATCTTAGGTTATTAAGCCACAACCTTTAGGTCATACTCTAGAATAAAAAAGCACTTTCAACAAATCACTAATAACCATTAGATAAGTAGTGTCCCATGGTTAAAAAAAAGAGGGATTAAGGGATACATCAAAAAAAAAACTCATACATGAACCCTTTACAATTATGATAATAATATGCCTATCCAATTATTACAATAATGATGACTTGAATTCATAAACTCTAAAATAATTTAGAGGTTAACTTAGCCCCATATGTTATATTTCAATAACATAATTTTAGAGCTTATTTAGATTATATGTTTGTGTATTTTAAGAATTCCATGTATGTAGTTATTATCCTTCAAAATGACACATAAGGCACTTCTCTTCATTTTAAGGAACATGTCATTCAAGGTAAACTAGATTTTACAAAAACTTAAGCCTTTGTCAACATGAGGCTCAAGGTTGTGGCAATATCATAATGTCACTTGTAGAAATTGAACCTCTAGGTGGGGACGATAATGCTCATTCTCCAAACTGCTAGGCTAGAACCAATTAATGTAAATTGTGTAGATTTATCTTAAGTTGGGATTTATTTAGAATTGAGAGAGATTAAAAAAAATTATCTATGCAAATATTTTAGTACTTAAAAGATCCTAAGTTCAGCATGTGTGTGTGTGTGTATGTATTTAAAGAGAGATATTAAGTTAGGGTTTTGTAGAGGGATGATGCGAGTGACAATGACAATGACAATGGCCATGGAGATTGAGAGGAAGAACCATTACAACAATTGCATCAATGTCAACGCCATGAGTGGCAATGGCATTTTGATTCTTGATTTTGGCTCTCAATATTCCCATTTAATTACTTGTTGAGTCCAATAGCTTGCAGTATGTTCTATGTGCCTCCTGTACACATTGAATTTGTTGGAAATGGTATCGATACAATCTCTTACTCATAATCTTGTTAGGAGGGTGTTGTGATGTTCACAAGCAGGGTGACCCCTCTCTACCCAACAAATTCTTTGACTATGAGTTGGAGAAGGGGATTTTGTTTCTAGGAATTTTCTATGTCCTGAAAATCATAGTCAATATGACAAGGGGGAAAGGCCAACCCTACCAATTGTGAAAAGCATGGGAGAATGAAGGTCCATGTCCATGAGGGGTCAAATCTCTTTAGGGAAATATTCATTGGAGATAGGGCCAAGTGTATGGATGAGCCATGGGGATAAGGTTGTGAGGTTATTTAATTGGTTCCTAGTCACGAACACTAATCTACAAAATTTCATAAGAAAATATAAAAATCCCCACAAGAGATTATATATATTTTAATACCATTTGGATTTGTTGATAAGAATATTTTTTCCTTCGAACCATTTGAAAAAAATATTTCCTTTGTTTTCATTCAAGTTAATAGAACATATGAGAAAGGTATTGGCCATGGGGAGACATATCAAATATTAGTGAGGTCGATTTAGGGTAATGCCATCACATTACATGTTAAATCATCTAATCATTCTATTGAACCCATAAAGTAGAATATAAAGATAAAGGTGGGGATCCATTTAGTTCAACCACGACTTATTTGTGTTGGCAAGTAATTGAATGACCTGTGTTTTCTTTCTTAGTATGGAATCTATGAAGATTTAATGAATTTCTTGGTATTACGACTTCATGGAGGTGCATGGGGTAAAGGTATACCTTCCTTCTCAACGATTTGTTGCTTCAAAGACACAGTCAACATAAAACCCTCCCTAGTTTTTTCAACCCATCCACTTAGTGCTTATATTATTGAGAAATAAAGTTCCAATGTTGAAAGTATCAAAACATGAATTCTTTGATCTACTCTCACACTAAGAATATAATGTGTCAATATGTTGATTAGATGGATAATGTCCTTCTATCTCTGAGTTGTATCATTGCATTTACTCTATTTGAATAACATACTACAAGATATATATATATATATATATA
>LPNX010959673.1:386894-638582 GCA_001517045.1 Pseudotsuga menziesii
ACATTATTACTCCATTGTTCCCAAAAATAAACCCCACTACCATGAATTTCAGCCCGATGCTAGTTTGAGTTTGCCTCCCAATTTTGTTTCCAAAGAAAAAATATGTATTTTATATTCCAATGTAGAACAAAAAATACATTATGTATTTGTTCAAGGAACATACCAACTATAGGGAGGTTAGTACTATCCACAATCCTCCAAAATCTTATATAAAAAGGAAACTCCCTTTTACCCACGTTCACTAGTTTACATATGTCCTTAATATGATAACTTACATATACAAGTATATGTCACTATAATACTTACTGGGGACCTTAAATAACAAACAACAAAATAAATGTAAACCATCATTTTAAAAGTTAGGTAGATAGAATATTGATAGAGACCTTTCCTTCGAATGTTTCTTCAATGACAACCTTTCCCATAGGGAAACATAATGCTAGTTTAAGTTTGCTTCCCAAATTTTCCGATACACTTGTGGAATTTAAAAACATTTGAAAGTTTTGGGAATGCCTTGAACTAATTTACAGAAATAGATCATATATGTAATATTCCCTATGTTACATCAATTTTTTTGCAAAGAAAAATAAAAAGATAGTCATATAATGTGCAAGATCTTAGCGAGGAGATCAAGGACAAGACCTCACTAGTAAAGCACTACAAGTATGGGAGTAAATTTCCTAAGTTCCAATTTAAATTTGTAGACATAGGATAATGAAGGACTGGACACAATTAATGATAGGGGCATGAATCTACCAGGGGGAGAGGGTGAATGGATGGGAAGCCTTGAGTAGGTGACATGTGTCATCTTGGTGCCTCAAGAATAGAGAAAACAATCGTTGATCTCTTGATTATATAAAGCTATTAGGTGTCATCCTAAGTTGAAGTTTTTCCTAAATGAACTAATTACTAAGTGTTTTTTAGAAAATAAGAGGCTTTTATGACTTGGATACTAAGTGAAAAGTTAATTACTAACACACACTTAAACAAAATCAAACGATTATCATAATTTAATAATCATAATTTTGGCATTGAGGGCCAAAGAGTGAATTAAGTTAAGTATTCTTATAGTCACCTTAGTAAAAAGATGAAAGAAACATGAATTTAACTATTGGAACATTTTAAATATTTTATACAAATATATATAATTATTTCCTATTAATATAGTGATAAATGAGGGCACACTACTTGTTGGTAACATGGGAAATAAATACATTTTAAAATGAGAGTGGAGTTCTAATTCCGAGAGAACATTATTTAAATGATCTCTTAATTGGACGATTAGGAATGTTTTAAGTAAATGATGTAGTTAGGGGTTCATTTGGAACTTAACCTTCATGGGTAGTGGTCCATGGGAGAGAGGAAGGAGTGATGCATTCAAGCAGGCCGAATTATTATGCACACATTAACCATCATAGAAAGAGCACATATTGGGTCAAGCGCTTAACCATTGTATTTATTCAATAAATGGTATTCTTATACATTAAGAGAGAGGTTGGAGCGGTTGCACCTGCTCCAACCATTCATTTGTCAAGGTTATATAATTATATCTTTTAATAAATTATAATATATGATGACTTTAGGAAATTCCTATTAGTCCCTTCAACATCTCCCCCACGGACAAAATGTTTCTTTGTCATGAAGAGAACAAAGAATTATGCATCCACATCTTGGGTATCTGCTACTGCTAAAGTAGTCCTCACTATGCATCAACCATGCATACTGGTCTATATAGGTAACTCAGCCACAATAGTTGCCAGCTTGATAGGAAAAAACACGTGTGCAAGGCTCTACTATGACTGGTTACTTTTCAGCTTCCATCTTCAATATGGAACTAGTCCATTGAAGTCTCACCCTCTCACAAGGGTGATTGACTATCCTCTTCTATACCGAGGTCTTTTGATTTGAAGCCTCACCTTGGCTCATCTGACCGACATCTCCATCAGTTCAGACATGCGGGGCCTTTTGGCTCTTCGACTTTCTATGCCATTTCTTTGTCTTCTGGCTTTCCAAGGTCACAACTCAGGAACATCTTTGCATTATTCACTAGGGGATTCAACTATTCTGATGTCATCATCTAGCATTAATTTCTTCTTCTGTGTGTTGTAAGGTGACTTATACGTGAATGTGATCATTGTCGACTTCATCTGTCATGAGGCTTCCTACAAGTTTGTAAAGTTTTCATTGCTCGATATGGCTGACTTACTTGACTCGACATACTTAACTCGACATGAGTTACTAAGTCATCTAGAGATTGACTTGATTTACAATTGTAGAGGGGATCTCTTGCCTCAAAAGACTCATGTTTAACCCCCTCTTTATTAACTTTAAAATAAAAAGTGTCGCATCAACATAACTCAATTATCTTTATTATGTGCTTCTAGGAGACCACATAAAATTGAACCAACTCAACAAACTCGACATAACACGGGGTTAGCCTTGATTAGGATGATATATTACCCATAATTATAAAATTGAGGATCCCTTCGACCAGAATGGACATCGACCACAATTTTGATATCTACAAAACATTTGTAATTTTGTTGATGTATGACCAAGTATTACTTCGACCCCATTTTCAAAGGACCTTATTGCAAGTATTATTGATGGAGCCTACAAAAATGAAGAACCAACCAATTTTTAAATGCTTAGCCAACCAATTTTTAAATGCTTGACCAACTTTGACTATTTGCATATCAACCCTTTTTATAAATAACGTACCTCAACCAAACATACCAACCAATTTAAGGAGGCCGACCAAGGTTAAGCTCGACCATAAAAATAAAAATAAAAAGGCCACAAATGTATCTTGCAGACCAAAATTTTATTCACGACCAAATAACTCCATTTATATACCTACCATGCTTTACAAATTACTCATTGACTTAAGAAAAGCAGGTATGCTCGGCCATTAAGCTTTGACTGTATGATAGGTGGAGAAAATACCAACTTCGACAAAGCAAACTTTTTATCAACGAACTTAAATTCTTGTCGACCAATTCATATGACCCGAGTGGTGTCATATAAAATGTTGAAAAAACCAACTAAGATAATCAAATTGGGAACCAACCATTTAATACCGCAAGACGCTTTGAAAACTCCAATTGTTCGCATCTTCCATAAATAAGTTTGGCCGTAATGTCGATGGATGCCTTATGAATAATCTAAACTTGATAGCGAATGATAGTCAAAAAATTTTATCCAGTTGATCGATCAATAAAGTCATGCAACTTTGAAGATCCCATTCAAAAATTCCTTCCATCATCGTACAACTAGTCGACATGTGGCCTCTCTATATAGCAGTTAGCCTCTCGATGCAGCTGACAGTCGATTACATTACATCATCCTCTCCCTACACCGTAGAATATGTCCATCCATCAAACTCAATCAGAATTCGATAAGTATGTGCTGAAGGAGCATTGGACAGAGGTGTGTGCATAGTCGGCAATCACTTATTCATGTGTCCATCAACAATGTATCTACCATCTCTGTTAAATAATAATAAGCCAAACAATGTCTAATCCCATACTAAGTCAGTTCATCTCGTCGATGAGCCTGGTTAAGTTTGAAAATGGCTGACCAACAAAGGTCAACATCGTCGTTCACTATAAATGTTGACCCCTCTAAGTCATCGGTGGAATTGCAGCATTTTTCTTGGTTGCAGGCTGGAGTTCAACATATAGGCATTATTATCGTCTTGTTCCCATCTCCCATGGCGTAGGCTATCAATCGAATAGTATATCAATCAAAATACATTACCTCTGGCAAAACAGGAACATGTCCAACAAAAGAGCATTTCCAACATCCACGAGCAGTTTGGAACAGTCGGCTTCAAAGATGGTCGATACAAATTTCATTGTAAGAGCCTGCATGTCAATGCATTTGCACTCTTGATGATGTCAGGTTACTGATAAAAACTCAATGAGGGAGTGATGGTCGACACAATGAGGAACAAGATCAGTCGGTGGTTGGCTGACAACTTCATACGACAACAGTCCGTGGTCTTCATTAGTCGATAGTCTTCTCAGCATTCGATGGTCTCCATTAGTCGATAGTCTTCTCAATCGGTTTCCATGGCTATCGAATATGTTTTTGGGTTTGACAGTGGATGAGCTGCTGCTCCTGCGTCGAATAGTGATGATGGCTAACTGCTGAGTTTCTAGCAAATTCATCGAAATCATGCAACCAACAATGGATATAGAAAAGTAACCAACATTCCATATTGCATGTTGTATCTGGTCGACGAGTAAATGAGTGCATTGAGCCATCAATGCATCCAAAATTTGAATATTTCTCTCATCAGGTCAGCATTCTTCCCATCTGCATTCCTCCAGTCACATCATCAACTAGAATATTGGATATTGAATGATTATCTTTACAACAACCTCATGCAGCATCATCATTTCTGATCATTTCTTGCAGGGTTCTGTTGCTTGCAAGTTTTGGTTTTAGTTGGTCTTCAACAGCGCATCAACAACCAAGCAACGTTTGCATTTATTTTATTCCTGTAGGGATTCTTCTTCCTCACGATCTTTTGCAGATTCGCTCCAGCTTCCATGCGCTGCTACTGTCACCCAGACCGCATGAAAGAGGAAACGGTGCCATTGTTGCATTCAAGCAGGCAGAAGTATTATGCATACATTAACCATCAAATAAAGAGCACATATTGGGTCAAGCGTGTAACCGTTGTATTCATTCAATAGATGGTATTCTAGAGAGACGTTGAAGCTGTTGCACCTACTCCAACCGTTCATTTTTCAAGGTTATATAATTATATATTTTAATATATTATAATATATGATGACTTTGGGAAATTACTATTAAAGGAGTTAGTTGATTCTTGAGGGAAAAGAGAGAGGCTACAGCAACACACCATTAGGACTATTTTTAAGAAACATATTTTTTTTAAGATGGAATGGAAGAGTTGATGCTCCGAGTTCTTACTAAAAATATAATTTGGTTGTTGTGATCAAAGAAGAGTATCCATTTATGACAATAACCCTCCTTTTATTTTATTTATGTGGTGGATTGTTTTTTAGTTACATACATATCACATGATTAAAGAAGTAAGTAGTCTTCAACCTTTTTATTTTTTATTTCACATAGTGTTTTATATTTTTTCTTCTATGTTAGGAGAGGGATACAACTCACCATTTTTTAGTTTTTCTTACCATCTTTGCATTAAAATTAGCATTGCAATGGTTATCCTATTAGAGAGAGGGGGATTTTTTTGGAAAAGAGAGCATACCCAATGAACCTCTTCTTTTGAATTTATTTATTTATATATGATAGCTTTGTATAAGAGGATATAAAGACTACTCCCTTTGGACAAATTGACCTCCTTAAGGAGAGCCAAACCCTATTATTCCTGTAATTATTATTAGTATATTAAGTTGTAATTCTTTTTCTCCTAGTTGGAGAGGGAATGACTTCCTATAAGGGTTGAGACTCCATTGAAATTTATACATAGTGGTTTTGAATAGGAGAATAATTAGAAATTGTCAAGGGACTGACACAATTAAGCAGATAGAAAAGAGGGAAAGTACCAAAATCCAACAAAACCCGTCATAAGCAAAAGCAGAAAAGGCTAGGCCTAAGGAGGGTGCAGTTTCCATTTAGAGGGTAAGTTACAAAAGCAGAAAGTGCATAAAAACTGTCATAAGCAAAAAAAGACAACTTTAGCATAAGGAGGGAACAATTTCTAATTTGAATGAAAGATTTTTGACAGGGAAACATCTCTCTTGTCTCATACATTATATTTTCTCAAGGAGAGCACACCATGTGGATAGGGTTAGGGTTTAGCAAGTGGTAACTTGCTCAACAAGTGATTGAATTTCTCAACAAGTCACCCAAGTCATCAATGCTTATTTAAGGATGCTTCCAACTCCATTTCTCTATTTTGGTTAGTGAATGATCTTGTGTTGAGTGAATCCCAGCTTCATATTGAGTATCATGCCTCAGTCTCTTAGGATGTCAAACTTTAGATCTGAATTGTGTCATAAATGTCATAGAATCTCCATCATTTGTGTCATAGATGTCATAAATGTAAGGGGAATCTAGCCAAGTGTCCATGAAACTCCCACTTGGCTCTTCCTCTCCCCATGTAAGTTACAATTCATCCCAAATTCAACCTATGAAGTATATGGAAAAGTATATTAACCTTATAATCCATCCAAAAACATTAGGCTTCCCATAGATTCGAGATTGCGAAAGGAAGATTCCATTTAACATAGGAATTCTAGCTTGAGTGGGTCCCATAGTCTCCATGTGTCTCCATTCTCCATAGCCATTTCATTTTTCACTTGCATTCATTTAATTAACTCCATTAAATATATATTTATTCTTTCTATTGTCTAAACACTATTTATTATCTCCCTTATTAACTTCCCAATGTTTCCATCCAACCTAGAGAACTAGTAGGATTGATGGAATTTTCCTGCTATGCAATTATTAAAAATGGGGACATTACAGTGGAAGCACACATTGATTAGATATATGATATGAACTCCAATGTTGTGTTCAGTGAGGATTTTCAAAGGGTTTATTGAATCAGAAAAGTTCCCAATGGATGCTCAAAAGTAGAGCCACTCGGTTTGTACTAAAAGGAACGTGTTTGAGAACACTCATTAATCTAGATTTATGTGGGAACTAAATTAAAGAGAATATATATAACCACATACATGAATATATTTCAAGGAACAGAGCGATATAGTAAAATCAGATTCTATTAAATGAATGAAATAGAACATGATGTGAAATTAAAGCATTTAGAATGGTGGTAGTTATATCTTTGTGAAAAGATGTGGCGGTTACACTCATTCATGACAGGCTAATTAAAAAAAGGAGGTTGAAGTTTCTTTTTATCGTAAACATGATGGAAAAGCCCTAAACATAGAAAAACCTAATGCTAGGAGATGAAAAATAAAAAGGTTTATGGGCCACAATGTGGTTACTTGAGGAGCTAACTTCTCAAGGGAATAACTTTTGCATACGATATTCATTTGGAGCGCTTAGTACCCCATTGGAAGTTTCAAGCCAAAACCTACATGTTTCTTCCATCAGGATTTCCTATGATTATGTATGTACTACGGTGTCACCAAAATATATCGTTTAAGGACTCAAAACAACCCCTGAAGTTTTGGACATGAAAATCCCAAAAAAATGCCAAATTGGAAAAATTGTCTTTAGCTCATGGAATAGGTGGGTGACCACTAGTATCCATCTATAGTCGTTCGCTAGCCTGAAAATTTGTCAGAACTACCAATATGGAAAATCTATTTTGAGATAATGGAATAGGTGTTAGGATATTTAGACACTTAGGAGTTAGTTAAGATCAACTTGTGTAATATATCTGCTAGGTAAAAGTGTGTTTCTTTAGTATGCATTAGTACGCATTTGTAAATATTCTAATCCGACGGTCATGATATGTTCTAGACATAGAGTGATCCGATGGTTCAACTTCTCTTAGATCATACCTACCATTGATCCGTGGCTTAACACCCGATTGGTATATGATCTCTATTTAAAGAGCATAGAGGGTCCTTGGCTAGTTGATCAATTATGAGAAGCTCATATAACTTTCTTTCTTTTGCATAATAAATTGCTCCAAGTAGCTATTTGGCTGGGGCCATGGACTGTTTCCCTCTTGAGTGTTTTAACCACGTGACAAACATCGGTGTGTTGATCTATGATCTATTTGTGTGAAGCAATTTCTGAAGGTTTTCAGTCTTTTGGAAGTACCCTATGTACCCAAACATGGTATCAGAGCTTTTATGAAGAGACGCTTTCGGTTTTGATCAAGATATGGAACCGATGTTGCCGAAACTTTGAAAGGGTTTATGGTTCTAGATATTTTGTACATTTTTGGCCTGTGGGAGCTATTCCATTGCATTCGGAGCACCGTTTCCATTGGGAAATATTTTTTGTTTCACCGAAAACCATTTTTGTTTGCTCTAGAAACACCCATTTCGGCAAATTTGAAGGTATAATGTTACAGTGATGGATTTGTTTTTTTAAATCTCTCATATTTTATCAGTTTATTATTAGATCTTTTATGTTTTAGTCTCGGACTGTTGTTTTTCCTGACTGCGTATGCTCTTTGCCGTGCACCTTGCGCGATTGCGGCGAATCAGAAACAGTAAGGGAAAGTTTTTTTTTTCTTGTCTTCTCGGCTACGTATGCTCTTTGTCGTGCACCTTGTGCGATCACGGAAAATCAAAAACAACGAGAAAACTTAAAAATGTAGACTTTCCGGGTAAGCTAACCAAGATCTAACCCTATTGTGTGGAAAAAGTTTTTTGTTTTTGTTTTTCGTTTTTTTTGTGATTTACAGTAAAAAAAAGCAAGCACGGAAAACAAGAGAGAAGAGTTAAAAAAAAAAGGCCCCTTCCTCTTTCCATACTTTTACATACCTTTTAAACTTAGCTCACTCGGTCCAAAGTTGCTTTATACCTTGATAAGTTTTGAGTTCAAGTCTTATCAAGCTACTTTTTAGTGCATGCAATTTCTATTTTCAAGTTACTTTATTGTAAAAGTGCATCTTACATAATAAAATAAAATAAAAATGAGTCACTTAAGTCTTTTAATTTATTGCCGCACTATTTAAAAGTCACATTATTGTAAAAATGAACATCACTTATTCTACATAAGTGATTCACTTCAAAGCAACTTTATTGTAAAAGTGATTGTCAAATGTTGATCTTGGGAAGAGGGGGCTTCTTTTTTTGTTGGTCAAGTTGATATCTGCCACATCACTATTGGGGACATCTTCAACATTTTCTTTGATCAAGCATAATTTCATCATCTAGAATGAGTTTTAAGTGCCGTTTTTTTTAAAACCGCATATTTTTTCGAGCTCTTTGCATCTAGATAGTTAGTTTCTATTTTTTCAGCCATTATTTTATAGTATGGCTGCCGCTTGTGATATAATACTTGCAAGTTCTAACTATTTCTCATGGAAATCTCATATGGAGGATGTTCTACGAAGTAGGGGACTTTTCAGGATAACCTCAAGGAAAGAAACATAACCCACTAATGAGGATAAGAAAATTAAATGGAAAAATCAATGCGATGAAGCTCGTGGATTGATTGGGATGTCAATCTCTACTGATTTGCGATTCCACATATCTGGAATTGATGAACCTAATCTTGCTTGGGAAAAGTTGGAATCTGTGTTTGGTAAACACAATGAAATTCGGGGTCATCAACTTGAGAATGAATTGCTTTCCTTGAATCCAAATGATTTTTCATGCATTCAAGACTATTTATCTAAGTATAAAACTCTTAGATTATTATGTGCCGAATGAAAGATTGAGAAAGAAGACAAACAATGTATTTATCATATTCTTTCAAAAATTGGACCTGCATATTTTGTTTTTGTATCTACATTCTACTCCATGAAAGAATCATTGACTGCAGCTAGCTATCAAGAGCCTAGCCTTGAATCCTTTTGTGATTCCTTAATTAGAGAGCAAGATAATCTCATTCATCTTGGAATAATTAACAATGCAGATACATCTGGGAAAGCCTTATTGTCCCAACAAAAAGAAAAGTCCAAGTCTCCCAAGAAATAGAATTTTCATAATAATAAGCCAAACAACAAGGGTCCCAAACCCTCTCAGTCAGCTCCTCCTTTAAAAAATGACAAAGGATCCAAGCAAAAAGGAAAGAAGACTGAGCGTCATTGCAATTTTTGTGGGACAAATAATCATGATGAATCTAAGTGTTTCAAGAAGATGGCATCCTTGGAAGCAGCAATAAAGAAGCACCACATCAGCATAGATTCGTCTTGAGAATCTAACTCTCATGGACATGCACTTTATGCTTCTGGTTACTCTTATACTCCATCTTCTTCTTCTACTTCAAATGCATGGCTTATTGATTCTGGAGCATCTTAGAATATGGCTAAGGATCAAGCCATATTTTCTACTATGCATGAATGTAACACCAAACAAATATTTTTTGGTGATGATAGATCTCTAAGTGTTGTAGGATCTGGAACAATTCTAGTAGAAAATGGTCATTTCAGTGATGTGCTATGTGTTCCAAAAATTTTCTGCAATTTGTTATGAGTCTATCAAACTACTCATTCAGGTGAAGGTAAAACTGTGCCTTTTACACCTCACCCAGTTGTAATCAAGGATTTTAAAAATCCTCAAAATATTCTTGCTACTAGAACTGTTGATGATATTACCAGGTTGTACAAATTTAACAAATTTGGGTCATCACCTTTCCTTCAGTTTTTGTTACTCATAGTGATAACTTAAGCAAACTTTGGCATGAGCGATTTGGTCACTTAAATTATCGCTCATTGCAACAACTATGTAAAAACAATATGGTGATTGGTCTTCCATTGGTATCTTGCAATGATGGTGTTTGTTCCGGTTGTGTACTCGAAAAACATCATCAGGACATTTTTGACAAACATGCCTCTTGGCACACCTCGGTTCCCTTGGAGCTTGTGCATAGTGACTTGTGTGGCCCTCTTCCATTTGCTTCCTTTTCTGGTTTCAAATATTTCTTAACTTTCATTGATGACTACTCCAGACGCACTTGGGTTTACTTCCTAAAACTTAAGAGCGAAGTATTTAACATGTTCTTGGCCTACAAGGCCCTTGTTGAAAAACAATCTAGTCATCAAATTATTAAGTAAATATCTGACAATGGAGGAGAATATGTTAACAAAAAGTTCACTACTTTTTGCATTGAACAAGGAATCCAACAACAACACATTGTTCCATATACACCACAACAAAATGGTGTAGCTGAACGGAAGAACCACACTTTAGAAGAAATGGCTAATTGTATGATCCAATCTAAGGGACTAAGTCTTCAATATTGGGCTGAGGCCATAAATTGTGTAAATTACACAGTAAATCGCACACCCACTAAAGTTTTACAAGGTATAACAATGAAAGAAGCATGGAGTAAAATTAAACCAGATGTAAGTCACTTTCGTGTGTTTGGTTGTGAAGCATGGGCTCACATTACGGATGAAAAATAGAAAGCATTGCAGCCTAAAAGTGAAAAGTGCATATTTGTTGGATATTCTGAAGATGTAAAAGGTTATAGACTTCTTTAGCCCCATTCACATGATATAATCATTAGAAGAGATGTTAAATTTGATGAAAATCTCTTGTCCTGCGAGCCTAACTTAGCAGGTGTGCCATTCTTGGCCTGGGAGCTTGATTCAGTGATTGTGCCTTATTCTTCCAACTTACTTGACAAGTTTCCAACTCCAGTTTCTGATGATGACAGTGAGGATGAAAATCCACCTCCACCTGCTCATGTTCCTCCAATTGCACTAGCAACAATACTTCCTTGATGGGTCCGTTCAACATGTGAAGTAGCTGGTGATCTTGTCGGTGATCCTAGAGATCAATGTCGAACACATTCTCAGTTTCAGCAAGCCTCTTCTCTTTTGGCTCAAGTTTTCGAGAATCATGATCTAGAAACTTTTGCAGAAGCTTCAGGGAATCTAGATTGGGATGCAGCTATGGATGAAGAATATCGTTCCTTAATGGGGAACGATACTTGGGATCTTGTTCCTCTTCCAAAAGGAAGAAAACTTTTCAGATGTAAATGGGTCTACAGAACTAAGTATGCATCAGATGGAAGCATTGAAAGACTTAAGGCAAGGTTAGTTTCCAAAGGCTTTTCCCAAGATGAAGGGATTGACTACAATGAAACCTTTGCCCCTATAGCAAAAATGAACTCCATCCACCTTGTTCTTTCCCTTGCAGCCTTACATAACTGGGAAGTCCATCAAATGGATGTCAAGTCTACCTTCTTACATGGTGATTTACATGAGGAAATTTACATGGAACAACCTCCTGGATATGTTTAGAATAACTCTAGCCTTGTTTGTCTCCTTAAGAAATCCTTATATGGCCTTAAGCAAGCTCCTAGAGCTTGGTATGCCAAAATGGATAGCTTTCTCCTTAACACTGATTTTTCTAGATGCCATTTTGATTCCAATGTCTATACCAAGAAAGTAGAAAACCATCTCATCATACTTGTTCTTTATGTTGATGATCTTATCCTTACTGGTAGTGACCCTAAACTTATAACCCATGTGAAATCCAGTCTTAGCAAAATTTTGAAATGTTAGACTTAGGACATTTACATTATTTTCTTGGTCTCCAAGTCTTGCAAACCAAAGAAGGAATATTTCTCTCCCAGTCTAAGTATGCTTGTGACCTTCTTCATTGCTTCCACATGGAAGATTGTAAGCCTACCCCTTCTCCCTTCCACTCTGGAGTCAAACTTTTTGCCACTTGTACTTCCCCTGAAGTAGATGCCACCTCGTGTCATCAGCTTGTTGGTAGTATTTTATACTCGACTCATTCCCGTCCTGACCTTTCCTTTGCTGTTGGTCGTGTTGCCCATTATATGCAAACTCCTCATGAAATTCACTGGAAAACAGCAAAAAGAATACTTTGATATATTCAAGGTACAATTCAGTTTTGGATTCATTACAGTACAGGGGGGAAACCTTTGTTGGTTGGTTTCACTGATTCATATTGGGCCGGCGATGCTGATGATAAGAAGTCTACTGCAGGTTATGTTTTCAGCCTGGGATCTGGACCTATCACTTGGGCTTGTAAGAAACAACAAGCACTTGCTCTTCCTTCAACAGAAGCAGAATATCAGGCCGCAGTTAATGCCAGTCAGGAAACTTTATGGCTTCGACAGATCCTTTCAGATTTTGTATTCAAGGAGCAGTAGCCCACTCCAATTTCGTGCGAAAATCAAAGTGCCATCAAGCTTTCCAAATATCCATTTCTACATTAGCACAGCAAACACATTGAGCTACACATGCAATTCATCAGAAATCTTATTCATGATAGTGTTATTGAAGTTCTCTATTTCCCTCTAGATGATCAAGTTGCAGACATCTTCACCAAGTCTCTTACAGAAGCAAAGTTTTCTAAACTTTGGTCTATGTTAGGAGTTTAGGAATGTGTCCTTAAGGGGGGATAGGCTATAATGCCTTCTTCCTTCTCCTAATAGTGTCACTTTTGTAAATCCTTCAATACTATCCCAAGTTGTTCTTAAGGGGGGATGTTAGGATATTTAGACACTTAGGAGTTAGTTAAGATCAACTTGTGTAATATATCCGTTAGGTAAAAGTGTGTTTCTTTAGTATGCATTAGTATGCATTTGCAAATATTCTAATCTGATGGTCACGATATGTTCTAGACATAGATTGATTCGATGGTTCAACTTCTCTTAGATCATACCTACCATTGATCTGTGGCTTAACACTAGATTGGTCTATGATCTCTATTTAAAGAGCATAGAGGGTCCTTGGCTAGTTGATCGATTATGAGAAGCTCATGTAACTTTCTTTCTTTTGCATAATAAATTTATCCAAGTAGCTATTTGGCTGGGGCTCTGGACTGTTTCCCTCTCGAGGGTTTTAACCACGTGACAAACATCGATATGTTGATCTGTGATCTATTTGTGTGAAGCGGTTTCTGAAAGTGTTCGGCCTTTTGGGAGTACCCTGTGTACCCGAACAATAGGTGGGTGGCCATTGATACCCATATGGATCAGTCTTCCCCCCTTAACAAGAAATGGTATCCATTACTTTGAATCCCTTATCATATGGAGAATTGTATTTTGAGTTGAGCTCTTGTTGATGCATTTGATGACGTGAAAAGGTTATCTTTCTTTAGAAACTTGAGAGGATTGTAATTGTTTTTGATGGATGCATTGGACTCGTTCAACAATTTGGTTTCCATATTATACTTGGTTTGAACCATTGTGGATGATTTCTTTCTGGAAGAGCACCTTGAATGTCTGTCCTTGCACTATATAGGTACCTAGATATGAAAGGAAACAATTTCTATGTTTTGCTTGTTTATTATGAGTAGAGGGACCCTATGCAGAGGTTGTGTATGTGTTTGTGATCTAATGTTCACCTTCATAGGAAATTGTGAAGAGGGGAAATTTTTGAGTGTGGGAGATTATCCTCATGCATTACTTAGATGAAGTCAAAGACGCTATGGTAGGTGCAACTGTCTATAGTAATAGATATATTTGTTCTCTCAAAGTGATAATGACACTACAAGGTTGTGACTCATATACAATATGACTCTTCCACATATATGGTTGTCCTAAAAGAACACTAGAGACTTCAAGTGGGGCCACATCACACAACACCTCATCTTTAAAAGGATTGATGTCATATGGTAGAAGGAATTGATAACTGACATGGATAGCTTGTCCTTGGCTTAGTCAATCGATTGTGTATGGTTGCAAGTGTGGTGTTGTTGGAAAATTCAATTGTTTGATGACCTCTTTCAAAATCAGGTTCTTTTTCTTCCAGTATCAACAATGAAATGCAGTGGAGTTCCATTTAACCACATCTACAAGTGGAAAAAGCACTTCTCTACATCTAGCCCTTATAGTTCCTTTGGTTGACTTTGTGTGGTATTTTTTTCTGCCTGATACACGCCTTGGGTAACATGGAAGAAATCTTGACACTACTAGGTGAATTCTTAGGGGAAAGTCATGTTCAAGATTTATGTCACTTAAAACTTGACTCCTTCGTCTGCCACTCCTAATGAATCCATGGGGGGTGGTCCCTAATAAAAGAAACTAAGGTTTTTAATCTAAGTTACAAGAATGAAATTAATTCTAGGAGTTTGAAAATGATGAAAGAAGAGAGAAACAACAATGAATTAAATTAACGACATGCAATATCATTGACCGTGACCCATAATTCGATTTAAAAAAAGTGTTTGGATATTAGAATAGTGCCATGGAGTTAAATAGCCACTGATGAAAGGAAATATTTTGTTGTGCCTCTTGGTTAGTTTTAGATTTATTATGATGAGTGGATTACAAGAAGGATAATTCCAATATACTGTGAGGTACATCGAACAAGTCCATATTTCCAATTTTGGTTCCACCCAAGAATAAGGGTTAGATCGGAGTCACAGAGATGTGTCCAACACTAACACTAAACTAGGGTGTATCATGATGGGTCCCCACAGCCACTACCCAGTTGTTCCCTTTTCACTGTGAAAATTTCCCACAAAATACAAAGGTAAGATGTCATATTTTCATCTATCACAGAAGTTGATTTTATTTACTTGTGGAGTTTTAATTAAAAAGTGCTACAAGTCTCCTTTTTTGTTGTTCCAATAGATCAGGTAATCCTGCTATGGACAAAAGAATATGTGATACAAGTAGAAATATTGATTACTTTATTGCAAAGAAATAAATTAAACTACTTACAAGAAATGTAAATGTTATTTAATTACTAAACTATGAATCTTTTTTCCGAATACCACCTACTCAGGAAATCCTTTTCAATAGTACCGTACTTCATAAGAGCATAGTGGGTTAGATACTATTTACTTCAAAATAAAAATATGAAAATAAACTACTCTAAGGTTAGTAGATAAAATAATAATACATAGTAGAAAAGCAAACCATGAAACAAGCGACACAAACCCCCCTAGGGTGATCGGGTGTGAGCGTTGGGTATCCCACTTGATTTTCCTTTATTATTTATAATTTACAAGATACAAGGTGGATGCCTTTGGTCCTTATAGATTTATATACAAAGGATTACAAAGGTTATGAAATAAAATAGGATCAATGTATGTTTCTCTAGGAGGTTTTGAATGGCTTGGATCCTCAATTTTCTGGAAACACTTCCTCTTACATGTTCATAAAAAGTATTAAATCAGCCACCTATTATGCACCAAATGTTACAAATCTAACATTAAAAGAATAAAATTTGAAGTAATCAAAAGATAAAATCTTTAAAGAACTAAGTGTTTTAACATGAAACTAGATCTACTAAAAATTTGAGCTTGGAAAAACTAGATCCAGTAAATAGGAATTATACTTAAAAAAATCATCATTGGATATTCTAATAAAAAAAGGGTGGATCAACTTAAGCATACAAAGAATCTTAACCAAAAAGAGTTTAAATAAAATATGAAGGAGAGAGAGAGAAGGATCGAGATGAAGCTTGGGAACATTGGGATACAGAGTCCATTGGTGTAGAGTGGAGGGATTATGCCTTCCTCAACAAAGTCTCTAGAGAATGAGAGTAAAAACAATATCTCCCACTTATCCAAAGGAAGAAACTACAAAATCCTTCACACTTTTCAATAAATTGATCAAATCTAGTAAAACATTATGTTAAAGAAAACAAGAGCATACATATAAGCAAATAGGCATGAAAATTCTAGATATTTAACATAAATAAATTAAGTGAATAATAGAAACACCTTTACTCATTTTTGTCAATTAGATATAACCCTTCATGAGGCCATCTTTGACAAGAAATATCAAATGAAAAGAGAAACTCGACAGATACCTCAGCATAAACACAAGATGATGAACATCCAACACTTTGATCCATACACCACATGAGACCTCTAAATCCTTCTATTATTTCATAAAATATTACTAGATTACAAGTGCAAATATAAACATCCTTTTGATCCTCTTCGGCCATGATAATTAATGAGAAACCAATTTTCTTCTTAAATAGCCATAGGAGACCTAGGGGAGGCGCATCCACCTCTTGCATTTAACTGGGGTGAATTGAGTAAAATGATGGATTTTATTGCTAGATTAACTCTAGAGGAGGGAACCACCTATCAAGAGATGTTCCCATCCTCATTGGGATTGATTCCAACAAGATAAATGCTCCCCCTCTTAACAGAATTCACCTCTATCTTTGTGGAGTGATATCAACCTCTATTTATTTCATTGAGTCCACCTCATTTGATCTCTAGAAAACCCAATATTTTATTTCTGGTTAACTTTCCATCACTCTGGACATGTCTTAGCCAAAATTCCTTTGAGAATGTTGATTTTTGTCTTAGCAGGAATTGGTTAATGGATCATATGTCAGTTTTATTCAAACCCTGGCATCCTATGCTCGATGCTAGATGGGAAAGAGTTGATCTGGTGCCTATATGGATTAGGCTCCTAGGTTTACCTATGCACTAGGTATGAATAGAATTTTTGCAGCATTGGGAATATTTTTGGAACCTATTTGGAGGTGGATATGTCCTTTAAATAAATTATAATGTCCCCATTCAAATAATTGCATAGCAGGAAAATTCCATCAATCCTACTAGTTCCCTACGTTAGGTGGAAACATTGGGAAGTTAATAAGGGAGTTGATAAATGGTTTTTAGAAATTAGAAGGAATAAATGTTTATTTAATGCAATTAATTAAATTAATGCAAGTGAAAATTGAAATGGCTATGGAGAATGGAGACACATGGAGACTATGGGGCCCACTCAAGCTAGAAATCCTATGTTAAATCGAATCCTCCTCTTGCAATCTCGAATCTATGGGAAGCCTAATGTTTTTGGATGGATTATAAGTTTAATATAATTTTCCATATACTTCATAGGTCGACTTTGGGATGAATTGTAACTTACATGGGGAGAGGAAGAGCCAAATAGGAGTTTCATGGACACTTGGCTAGATTCCCTTTACATTTATGACATCTATGACACCAATGATGGGGATTCTATGATAGTTATGACACAAGTCAGATATGAAGGATGAAATATGACATATTTGAAATTTTATTCCTGAATACATCATATTATAGGGTGCTCATGGGATTTGGATAAGGCCAAGAGGCTCCTACTCGAATTTGGGAAAAGAGGGAAGGTGAAGAGCGAGGCCACATGGCATAGCATGAGAAACCACACCAATTCGATGTCCCTTTGGTTTATGGATGGATTTGGAACCTTAGAAGACCAATAATTTTATAAAATGCAGGGATCATCCATGAGAAGGCCCTTTTTGATCATTTTTTGAAAATTTTTATTGTGAAGAGAGAGAGCTCGTGGATGACTAGTTCATGCCTTAGCCAATTTCGAGGGTGAACGATTCCCATCCTAGTTTGTGTTTGAAGAGGAAAATAAAATATTTCAAGGAGATTAAATGGAGTCATAAGTTACAGGTACAATATACAGCAACTCATGGACATATCAATTTCATCTTTTTCTTCCTTTCATCTCAAGTTTGCTCACCATATTTCAGCTCTATGCAATGAGGGAGCTTATATCGCTCCATTATTTAGTATTATCATGTAAAATATCTGATATTTAAGTTCATAAATATATCAGGTCGAAAGGCCAATAAATATCATGTATTATTGCTCAATAATGAAGAAACAGTGCCATTTCCCCACTACCTTGTTGTAAACTCTTGTAGTCTTAATGGATTCGAATGGATGTATAAAATATTTATTATTTATGAATGAATGGAATGTAATTAAGGTATATTATGGGTTTCATGTTCATTATATAAGAATTTGTGGCCATTGGGTCGACTTTCATAGCAATTGGATCAAATTACACCTCATTTCCCCAAGGGTCCAAAACTAGTTTTTTATATTTGATTGAAAGAAGTGATAATAGCCATGGGAGGTATATTGGTTAATAATTTATTCTACACATCCACTGATTCAATTTAATAATTTGATTTGGTTTCTACACATTTGGGAAGCCATTTCTACCACTTACCCTGGGGGGAATTTGAGCCCAAAATTGTTAGTAAAATCATCTATCTTGTTCAGAATTTAGTACAGAGTTACATAAGTGATTATATGGCCATAATAAATCCATGAAAATAATAAATAATTTATTATATCATTCATTCACCTTCTCTGAATATTTGGGAGCAATTGGGCTGATTTGGAGACCAAGACACTAAAACTAGTCAAGAGCCAAAATAAAAAAAAATTGGAAAATTGAGCATTTTGGTAAAAATTTAAAAAGGGGAAATTTCAAGTGGTATCAGAGCATGGTATTGGAAAATTATGGTGTTAACAAGGATTCAAATCAATAAACCACCACCCTTATAATCTAAATTGGAAGGTGCTCGGCTTGTAGAATAAGAACTAGAAGAAAAAAAATTACCTTTGACTAAAGCTATGGCTCACGAGGGAGAAGACTACACTAAGGAGAAAATGGAGTATTTAAAACTTATAAAATCCCTGTTTGAATAAAAATACAAGTACATGAGCCAACATATGGTATACATGACCCAATAGATAGCAAAAGGATTCGAATTGATGGCCAGTCAAATGGGAACTAAAGGGATAATAGGAGATAGTGGTAGTTCACAATCAGCAAACAAGAAGACAGTGGGTGAGCACATTTTCTCACGAACAGTACCTCATAGTATACCCCATGAATTTCATATCACAACAAGGCCTACTACACCAAAATTTCTTATCTCCAAACAAGAGACTAACATTCAATTTGAAATTGATACAATAACAAAAGAATGGGCTAAATTGGATGAAGAATGTAGGAGAAGTATAACATTGAGCAGTACTTCACCATGGAAAAAAAATAAAAAAGAAGGAGGACAAAAAGTCTCTACAACAAAAAAAAGAATTGATTTGTGCCATAGTTAAAGTGCCACTTCCTACTTTTGATGGTTCATCTCAAAGTTCTGTTAGCACTTGGGTGCAAAAATTGGATGTGTATTTTCAACTAAATCCAATGGTGGAATAAGATGCTTTAAAAATGGCTATTTTTCACTTGGATGGAGATGCCAATGAATGGTGGTTCCATGGACTGAAAACCTTGGGTCATGATCAGGTTAAAAAATATGGGGAGTTTGTTGACAGGGTATTACAAAGGTTTGAGCAAAAAGATCCAGAATTGTCTTTCAAAGAACTAGCACAATTGAAGCAAGTAGGTACTCCTATTGAGTATATGTTGGAATTCCAAAGATTATCAGTTAAGGTGGCTAATGTATCTATGGGAATTTTAGTATTTATATTGAATGAATGTTTGGAAGAGCCCTTAAAAGGTTTTTTCAAATCATGCAAGCCTATTAACTTAAATGATGCAATGATCTTGACTAGAGATATTCAAAATGTGCTTCCTAGAACAAGATTTCCTCCCAAGACGAACTTCATATTTGAAAGAAAGCCTTGGAAAAATGATTCACCTAAGATGAATTTTTGGCAAAGAGATACATTTGAAAAGAATAAGAAATAAGGACAAAAAAGGGATGAACTTCGAAGGAAAAAATTGTGCTTCACATGCTTCAAATTATGGACACTGGGGCATAAATGTGCTAAAGGAAAAGCTTAATACATAGAAGTATTTTCTAATAATGATAAGTATGGATGGGGTATGGATGAAGAAGGGAACATTTAATATCAATAGGATGCATATGAGACAATATCTAAAGAATAAAAACAAGAAGAAAACCAGCCTTCATCGGACAAAGCAAGAATGGCAATACTTTCAGCAGTGCCTCGCTATCACACTATTCGATGCAAGGGTGTGGTATTGGGACAAAGAGCTTCTGTTTTGGTAGATGGAGGAGCTACACATAATTTAATTGATGTGTATATGGTGGAGAAAATAAATATACCAATTGAACCATTCCATGGCTTCACAGTTGTCATTCCAGGTCACAATACAATGCAATGCAACACATGGGTTTGAAAGCTGCAAGTCACCATAGGTAACTATACTTTTGTTGATAGTTTTTATGTGGTTGATGTTTCTAATAATAATGTAGTCTTGGGAGTGAAATGGTTGTATTATATAGGATATCATTCAGTAAATTATCAAATTCTTGAAATGAAATTTCAAGATTCAACAGGTGTACTAAGGGTTGTGAGAGGGCAACACACTTACCCTAAACAGGTAGTAAATTGCATTAGTATGATATCTATATTGAGGCATGATGATATAGAATGGGAAGTTGAATTTTATATCACCTATCCCAAGCCAAATATCAGATTTGTTAAACACCCAAAAGAGATAGAGACACTTTTGCACAAATATGAAAAAGTTTTCAAAGATATTCCACATGGTGGACCACCTAATAGGGGGGTTGAGCATAAAATTGTTTTGGAGGAGGGTACTTCACCCATTCAAATACCACCTTATAGACATCCCAAGAAGTTAAAAGATGATATTGATAATTCCATTCAATAACTCTTATAGTTGGGACTCATTACACCAAGTTCTGGCCCTTATGCTTCTTCAGTAGTGTTGGTAAAGAAAAAAGATAGAACTTTGAGGATGTGTATAGACTTTAGAGATTTGAACAAGAAGACCATAAAGAATAGATATCCTATTCCTAGTATTGATGATCTCATGGATGAGCTATTTGGAGATAATTTCTTTTCCAAAATTGACCTTAGATCTGGTTATCACCAAATTTAGATGAAAGAGGAAGATGCACAAAATACTATTTTTCGATGTCATTATGGTCACTTTGAGTTTCTTGTTATGCCATTTGGGTTGACTAATGCTCCAACTACATTTCAATCATGTATGAATAGAATATTTTGCAAGAATATTAGAAGGTTTTTTTTAGTATTCTTTGATGATATTCTCATTTACAGTAAGACTTGGGAAGAGCACTTGCAACACCTAGAGATTGTGTTGAAAACTTTGCAAGAACAGTCTTTGTATGCTAAGATGTCTAGATGTGAATTTGGGATGAAAGAAAAATTATATCTTGGGAAAATTATTGGGAAAGATGAAGTGACAGTGCACATGGAAAATATTAGGGCTATCTTAGAATGGCCATCACCAAAAAAAATGACAGAATTAAGAGGCTTCATTGGAATATGTACATACTACAGGAAGTTTGTGAAAGGGTTCTCCAAGCTGACTTATCCACTCACTGATTTGACTAAGAAGGATTGCATATATGTATTAGTGGATAGATTGACTAATTTTTCTCATTTATTTTCTATTACATCCTCTTTTAGTGCTGCAAAAGTGGCTGACCTTTTTTTCAAATAAATCTTCAGATTGCATGGGTTCCCCAAGAGCATTGGGAGTGATAGAGATGGTAGATTAATGAGTGATTTTTGGAAAGAAATTTTCATATTAGTGGGCAATAAGTTGACTCCAAGTTCAAGATACCATCCCCAAACTGATGGAAAAACATAGAGGGTGAATAAATGGTTGGAAGGGTACCTCCGAAACTATGTGGGAGAACAACAAAAAGCTTGGACAAAATGGCTACACTTGGGTGAGTTTTTCTACAACACCACCATTCACATGTCAATAGGGATGTCTCCTTTCAGATAATTATATGGTTATGATGCACTTACATTTTTTTATATGATATTTGGTGATAGTAGAGATACAAAAGATAAATATTGGGTGGAATAAAGCCAAGAAATGTTAAAGCTTTTAAAAGGAAATTTATAGGTTGCCCAAAATCAACAAAAACAATATGTAGATAAACATAGAGAGAAAAGGACCTTTCAGGTTGATGATATAGTGTATTGGGAGTTGTATCCATACAAACAAACATCTCTAAAAAGGAATGGAGCATAAAATCTAAAGCCAAGATACTATGGGACCTACAAGGTAATCCAGAAGATTGGAGAAGTAGCATATGAGTTGGAACTTCAAGAAGGGAGTAAAATTCTTAATGTATTTCATGTTTCTTGTCTCAAGAAATATATTGGTCAGAAAATTGTCATTTCATATAAACTCCCTCCTTTTGATGATGAAGGACAGATCACACTTATTCTGGAAAACGTTTTGAAGACAAGGGAGAGAAGATTGAGGAGCCGAACAATCAAAGAAGACTTGGTGCAATGGAAGGATCTACCAAGTGAAGATGCCACATGGGAAGAGGATAATATTTTGTAGCATATAAATCTGAAATTTATTGAGGGCAAGAAATATTGGGTGGGGAGGACTGTAATGTCCCCATTCAAATAATTGCATGGCAGGAAAATTCCATCAATCCTACTAGGTCCCTAGCTTAGGTGGAAACATTGGGAAGTTAATAAACGAGCTAATAAATGGTGCTTAGACATTAGAAGGAATAGATATTTATTTAATGGAGTTAAGTAAATGAATTCAAGTGAAAAATGAAATGTCTATGGAGAATGGAGACACATGGAGACTATGGGGCCCACTCAAGCTAGAATTCTTATGTTAAATGGCATCCTCGTCTTGCAATCTCGAATCTATGGGAAGCATAATGTTTTTAGATGGATTATAAGGTTAATATACTCTTACATATACTTCATAGGAAGAGACAAATGGGAGTTTCATGGACACTTGGCTAGACTCCCCTTACATTTATGACATCTATGACATTTATGACACTAATGATGGAGATTCTATGACAGTTATGACACAATTCAGATATGAAGGATGAAATATGACATATATGACATTTCAGGCCTAATTATAGCATATTATAGGTCTCTCATGGTAGTTGGAGAAGGCCAAGAGGCTCCTACTCGAATTTGGGAGAAGAGGGAAGGTGAGTATAGAGGCCACATGGCATAGCATGAGAATCCACACCAATTCGATTTGGATTTAGTTTATGGATGGATTTGGAACCTTAGAAGACCAATAATGTTTATAAAATTCAAGGATCATCCATGAGAAATCCCTTTTTGATCATTTGTGAAAATTGTTATTGTGAAGAGAGAGAGAGCTAGTGGATGACTTGTTCATGCCTTAGCCAATTTCGAGGGTGAAAGATTCCCATACTAGTTGGTGTTTGGAAATGAAAATCGGGTATCTAAAGGATATTAATTGAATTCATAAGTTATATGTGCATGATAAAACAGCTCGTGGATAGATCAAGTTCAACTTGTTCTTCCATTCATCTCAAGTTTTCTCGCCATATTTCAACTCTATGGAGTGAGGCGCACTTGGTGAGCTATTCATCTCTTTGAGGGAGATTATCTTAATACAGTATTTTGTATTATAATTTAAATGATATTATATTTGATTTCATAAATATATCAAGTCAAAATGCCAATAAATATCATGTATTATTACTCAATAATGAAGAAGCAGTGGCATTTCCCCACTATCTTGTTATAAACTCTTGTAATCTTGATGGATTCGAATGGCTGTATAAAATATTGATGATTTATGAATGAATGGACTGTAATTAAATTATATTATGGATTTCATGTTCAGTATATGATAATTTGTGTCCATTGGGTCAAATTTCATAGCAATTGGAGCAAGCTACACCTCATTTCCCCAAGGGTCCAAAACTAGTTTTTTATATCTGATTGAAAGAAGTGATAACAGCCATGGGAGGTCAATTGGTTATGCATATGAGTCTTTGATAATGTATTATACACATACCTTGCTTAAATTTAATAATTTGAGTGGGTTTCGACACATTTAGGAAGCCATTTCTACCACTTAGCTCAGGGGGATTTGAACCCAAAATTTCCAGTAAAATCATCTATCTTGTTCAGAATTTAGTACAAACTTGTAGAAGTAATTGGAGGGAAATAATACATCTATGAACATAATAAATAAGTTATTATATAATTCATACAACTTCTCTAAATATTTGGGAGAAATTTGGCTTATTTGGAGACCAAGACACTAAAACTAGTCAAGAGCAAAAAAAGTGAAAAATTCGAAAATTGGGCATTTTGCTAAAAAATTTAAAAAGGGAAATTGCGGAAACAAACCTCCTTAGGGTTTCTCACATCCTGGTAAACATTAAAAATGTGCCCTTTCACTGCAAGAGGTGTCATGTTTATGGGAATCCAACATCGGATTGTAGTTTTCCAGTACACATTATTAATGGCCTTTGACAGTAGAATGGGAAGAGAAGACAAGGATTGAGTGGTGGGGTTTCGACTCAGTCGTCCTCACCTCATATTCATGTTGGGGTTGTGGATTTGTAGGTGCATGTGTCTAGTGCTGATGCTGATCATATGGTATTGGTTCCTGCAGAGGTGGTTGTCGAGCCGACCATGGATCTTGCCTTTTCAGATTATATGATGTTGTGTATCTCCTCTTTCTCCTTGTCCCTATATATAAATTTATTTACCAACTGTCTGAATTTTTTGGGTATGGAATGGGCGGAAAAAATTAAAAATTTGACCATCATTGCACAAACTATGGTGGATTGTACTCCCATCTCTAATGTTTTTTTGGATGAACCCATTTTGGCTTTGGGCCCTATTTTGTGTGAGGAGGAGGTAAATTCTCCTCCTTCACCCTCTGATTCATCAGAATCGGGTTATTTCCTCTGGTTGAATACCAAGGGGAACTCTAGGGGCCTTGGAATTTTCTCCCCTACTGTCTCCAAGGGAAGGGGACGAAGATCTCATATTGTGAAGGGTCAGTATCGAGCTAGAAAATATGTGTTGGAGGGAAAACAACAATCCATTGAAAGGGAACTTAGAGTGGTGGATTCTCGGAAGAAGCATTGAAGATGAAGTTTATGTCTCTCAACTATCGGGGTCTTGCTGGTCCCTAGAAAATATTAGTGCTGTGAAGGGTGATTGAACTTGAACACCCTGATGTTGTGATGCTTCAAGAAACTTTAGGTGTTGGTCATTTGTTTAAAAGTAGATTGGAAAGTTGGTTTCCTGGATAGTGTTTTGAGGCCCTGGATGTTCATGGTCATTCTAGGGGGTCGACTATTGGATGGAACTCTGGAAGGGTCAGGGTTCTGAAAATATAGGGGTTGGATTATGTTTTGGGATTGACAGTTAAGGAGGTGGTACTTGTGGATAGTTTTACTATGGTAAACATCTATGGGACTTACTTAAATAGAATCCCCTTTTGGGATAAAATTTTCAATAATTCACTACTGAAAGGTGATATGGTGGTCATTGGAGGTGATTTTAATTTTTCTCTAGAAAAACTGAATTTTGGGGGCCCCGTGCACATGCTGATGTATTGAATGAGTATTTCACTCAGAATTTGGTGGAAAGAAACTGGCTGGATATTGAACCTATTAAACTAAAACCTACCTGACGAAAAAACATACATGGGGAAGGGAGAGTGGCGAAGAGATTGGATAGGCTTTTGGTTTATGAGAAGATGATGGATAGACAACAGTATATCAAGAAGTGTCTGGGTAGTGGAGGTATTTCATATCACTTCCATAGTTTTCTAGAATTTAGACATGGACCTATCAAACCACCAAGCCCATTGAAATTCAATAAGACTTGGTTGAAAGATTCATCCTTTCAAACTCTGGTCATAACTCATTGGATACCCTTTAACCCTAAAAGTAGTATTTTGACAACTTTTCAGTTTGTTGCGAATATTCACAAGTTAGAAGATGTTGTTAAAACTTGGCAATCTGACAAAAGAAGATGGCAGGACTGTGAATTAAAACTTCTTGAAAAGGAATTAGAGGTAATCCATGGTAGAGAAGGAGTGGGTCTCCTTTAACTGTCAAACAAGGAACTGATAATGATATTGGAAGGGAGAAGGGGTATGCTTCTACTAGAAAGGGAGGAGACTTGGCCTCTAAAAAGTAGGGTGACTTGGCTGGAATGTGGTGATGACAATACAAAAAAAAATCATGCTTATTCCAGAGGAAGGAAAGCATTGAATACTGTATGGAACTTGACTGATGGTACTGGTACATGTCATGACACTTTTGAGGGTATGACCAATACTGGGGTGGATCATTTTTAGACCCTTTATAAAGCTCCCACACAGGCTTCCATTGCAGAAGTCATCCAGGTGGTGAAATTTTTCCATAGATTTGTGGAGGAAGAAGACAATTTGGCATTGATGGAAGAAGTTACTGAAGATGAGATTAAAGTGGTCCTACAAAGTTTTCAAAAGGATTAAATCCTTGGGCCTAATGGTTGGACGATTGAATTCTTCATCATAGTTTATGAGATCTTGGGTGTTGATATTCTGAAGGTAGTCGAGGATTCTCAGGTGTCGGGTAGGATCCCAGCCAGTTTTAATTTGAATTTTTTAGCATTGAATCCAAAGGTAGACAATCTTGTCACTCTAAATGACTTCATGCCTATCTCACTCCGTAACTACATTTACAAGGTAGTTTTAAAGGTGATAAATGATAGGCTAAAGGGGATATTGTTGGAACACATTACTGAGGAAGAATTTGGGTTCTTAGAGGGTCGAAAGATACATGAATCCATTGGGCTTGCTCAGGAAGGAATGCATAGCATGAAAAATAAACACTTAAAAGGGGAAATACTAAAGATTGATTTTTCCAAATAATATGACAAGGTAAGTTGGTTATATATTTGTATGTTACTGACTCATCTTGGATTTGGAATTTATTTTAATATGTGGATCATGAGCTGTATAACTATGGTTTCTTTCTCTGTTCTGATCAATGGTGAATCTTCCCCTTTTTTCATGCTGAAAGAGGACTAAGGCAAGGATGCCCCCTATCTCTTATGCTCTTTTCCCTAGTGGTAGAGGGACTGAGCAGGTCCTTTAGAGAAGCTGAAAGTATTGGTAATTTGAAGGGAATTCAGTTCTCCCATCAGTTGTTTATCACCCATATACTATTTGTATATGGTGTCCTTATTTTTTGCTCAGGATCGGCAAGAGAAGCTGTTGTTATTGCTGATATTTTGGAACTATTTTCTAAAGCCACAGGGATGGATATTAATGTGGGGAAATCAACTTTGTCAACTGATCTACTAGATGCAGTCGAGATACAGTTGATGTTAGGGATATTTCCATATAAGTTGGAAGATTTTGATGCTGGGATAAAATATCTGGTATTTGTCTTAAAGCCAAATTCTTATCAAAAGTAGGACTAGAAATGGATTCTTCAAAAGATGGAAAAACCACTTAAATTATGGTGTCACAAATGGCTCTCCAGGCCAGGAAAATTAGTGCTGGTAAAATCAATTCTTGAAGTCATACCAGTTTATTGGATGACACTAGCCTGGATACCAGAAGGCATTATGGAAGAAGCATGCAGGTTGTGTTTTCATTTTCTCTAGAGTGGGAATCTTGAAGCTCATGTGAGACCTTGGGTCAGATGGGAACGGATCGTGATCCCAAAAGCTTGGGGGGTTGGGGTCTTAAGAACATCTTCTTATTTGAAAAAGTGATGGTCGCTAAGCGGGGGTGGAGAATTATTAAGATGGATAGCATGTGGCAGAAGGTCATTGTACATAAATATATTGCTCCTTTTTCAATGGAAGATTGGATCCGAAATCCTGTGAAATCCCATTCGGGTGGCTCGATTATCTGGAAAGTGGTGGTCAAATCCTTTGCGGTGATCAAATATAACCTAGCTTAGAAGGTTGGTAGCAGCTAGAAGATCAGGATAGGAAAGGATCCTTTGGTAGGGTGCAATCAACATCACAGGCTTTCACCTTCTATAGTGGATGAATTATATAAGAGAGGGATTTTTTATCTGGATCAACTTGCTACCCCAATGCAAGTAAATCGATGGACTCAGAGCTGGATCAGAGTTGGATATTTGAACCTATTTGAACAAGTTGAAGGGGAACTATAACTCTATATTGCTCATTTATATCAGCTGCAAACCCATCTTCGGGACAGGGAGGATGTTATCATCTAGGACTCAGACCCTGCTGGTAGGTATACCCCGAAGGAGGTTTACATTAAATTAAGTTTGGATGGTGTTCAAGAAGAGTTGATGTGTTGGTGGAAGACCTTGTGGAAAATTAAAATCCCACCCAAAACTAGGGTTTTTATATGGTGCATGTTGGAAAACAAGGTACCTACGTGGGATAATTTACAAAAAATGTGCTTTCAGGGCCCTGGGTGGTGTGTCCTCTGTCAGGAAGAAGGTGAATCTATTTCACATATTTTTGTTAGTTTTTTGTATATCAAAGAAGTTTGGTGGGAGTGTCAAATGACACTTGGTAGGGGTTGCATTTGGACTGGTATTTCGGTGTTACAAGCCTGGGAATCTTGGAAAAGACTAGAATCATAGGAGTCTATGACTGTGCTTCCTTTGTTGGTGATTTTGGGAGTATGGTTGGCTAGAAATAAAATCATTTTTATGGATAAAATGGTTACTCCGTCTATCATGGAAATTCAAGTGTGTGGGATTCTACCAGCTTTCCCTCAACATATCAGGGTTATTAGACAGAGGGAAACTTTAGCTCTGGATTTCGACCATTCGGTGCCTTGGGGATTCTTTGATGGGGAATCTAAAAATAATGTCTATGGGGGAGGGGAAATTCTTTTTTTGAGCTTATGGTCGGGCTGGGGGAAGGCATCAACAATTTCACAAAATTGTTGAGATTAAAAATCCTTTTAATTTTTGTAGCAGAGAAGGGATGTAGAACTCTTAATGTTTGTGGGAACTCGATGAATGTGATCAAATAGATCAAAGGATTCAAACTTATCGGAACCTTATACTTGAAACTATTTTATATTCCATCAGGGTAGTGATTAAAATTTATACATCTTTCAATTGCCAACATGTTTATAGGGAAAAAAATTGGCAAGCGGATAAGGCTTCGAAGGCAGACCTCTGGCTAGAGGTGGGCAGGTGGAATATTAGTGAGTCCTTATATGGACTTGTTCATGAGTACTACCATTGCCCATTCATAGAGGGGGTTGTTCTATAATTTTGGCATCTATGCACTTTCAGCTAGAACATTGATATTTTGTCTATTTTGCTGGATATATTTCTATGACCTAATAGACCTTTGAGGTGGTGGGTTGACTTATATGACTCAGTGACTTTTGGCCGAACTGTTACTACATTTTTGGTTTAGTTGTTTAGAAATGGAACAACTACACATACTTTGTTGGTTTCTGTGCTTATGTCATGGTGTTGACATGTTATGTGAGGACACTATAGTGGTTCTTATTTGCAACATATTTTTACTTCTTTTTTATGTTTTGGTTAAAAATACATAGTCTGTGTATATACTGAATGTAATTTTTTTCTTGAAATATATATAAAATTATTCTTTTTTCCCAGGAAAAAAAAACCAAGAGGACTGCTCTAGATTTGGAGAAGTGAGTGAAAAAATCGTAAATTATTTGTTTTTGAAAAGAAACACATAATTAACAAGGAAAAAATACTATGGAGTAAGGCATTAATTTCTAAGACATAGAAAATATAATTCTATTACAAAAAAATTTCATGCTATGTTAACTTTTAAATTTTCCCCAAGGGGTATGAACATGTAAATTTTTTGAAAAGGGATAAAAATTGGCTTGCATGGACTTCTAATCTTTGAATTTTTCATTCTTTGGCAGCTCAGGTTCCACTAAGTACAACTTAGGTGGTAACAAATGGCTCCAACTATGAGACATACGCTTGACCTTATCTTTGTGAAAGGAGAGGATACAAGAACTATAGAATCTCTGGTTTCTATAATTTGTAAAAACATTTCAACTTGATAGGCCAAACGCTTAGTAGCACAAGTTTTATAAGAACCAATGAACTATAAGTTGTTCTATTAGAAGGTAAATCAAACTAACTACCGATAAAGAGTATTATTCCTAAGTACAAAAAGGAAATGTAGAAAAAAATGATCACATTAAGTATCATATTTTTCTACTCTAAGAATAACATAATCAAAATTTTAAGTGAAATGCTAAATCCAGTGTAACCACCTTAACATTTTATTAGTATAAACATTTTCTCCTTGCATTTGGTTACCATAAAAAACATGGATACCTTATTCAAGAAATGAAAACTTGCATGATGATTCAAGATAGTAGGGATGGATGTGAGATCAATGACATGTAATATTTCATTGAAATGTTTCAACCCAATTGGGAAGTCCTCTCACATGCTTCTTCTCTCCAACATTGGATAGGACTAATGTACACATTTGTATGATTAGGCAAATCCACTTCTTCACCACACTTTTCAAAAGGGATTCTTGAATGATAACTATGTTGTAAGTACAAAGCTGATCCAAATCATAAGGAACCTCTCCATGTGAATATGATTGCTTATACTGATCTTCAATTGGTTGCATCGAATCTAACTCTTCATTGCACTGCTTCTCCAAATATTCATTATTAATACGTGTGTGCGGTTTTGATTGATGATCTGAAAATTCTTCATGTTCTGCTTCCATACCATGACTTATAGAATTCTCTACATAAATACTCCCTTCTATGTACATGTCATATATGGGATTTTCAATAAAACCTCAAAAATAATATGAATCAACACTCTCCTCTATGGACACATCATGGGATTTTCCATAAATTTACAATTATCATCATCAACAAATTTGTCAAACATGGGGGAGTCTTATAAATTGGATCATGCTCTTGGTTACACCTATCCTCCGCATGTTCATAATAATCATCCTCCGAAGGTATGGTTTTAAAAAAGTCACATGGGACAACACCTTCCAAACCTTCATCACTATGTGGAGCTCATGGAGAAGTGTCGTCATAGAACATACATACTTCATCATAATTTTATTTATAAATTTTTGTGATATTTTCTTTTGAGATAGATATGGATTGTATATGCTATCATCATCACTGACATAAACCTAACGACACTCCAAACTTTCAATGGAAGAAAGAGATGTATCTTCAATAATATATTCATTCAAGGGACCTTCATGGACGTCTTCAATGAGGTCACTTGAGATGTGGTACTCAACAGTTGAATATATGGGCTCTTCTAGCCTTGATAAATATTCAAGATATACACGAGATTCTACATGATGCTTTTACTTAGGATGAAGAGAAAGGGAATCTCGAATGAAGCTTTCCATATCACCCTCATCATTATGACATTTCTCAAGGAAATTCCTCAAAAAAACTTGTAATGAAGGTAATGCATTTATTTGGAAGCTCCTCAAAAAACAATAATAAGAATCATCATCCAAAGTACAAGCAAATATTTGCATCATATGAGCAACATGAAATTTTTTGGCTTTACCTAGGACACTAATGACATATGTCATGTGTAAGATGGATGAATCACCATTTCCATGAAACTCTGGGGTATATTCATATACATCACTTGGGTGATAATCATAGTTAGTTTTTTGTACATGCAACATTTAAATGAAGATAAGATTGTCCTACAAGAAACCAATGCAAAAACTGGAGAAAAAGTGTGGTGATAGATATACCACCCAAAATGATCTCATATCTAGTTTCTTTAGATTAGGTGTCAAAGGATTGTCTAAAAACATTGGTGGAAAAAATCTTGTTTACCCAAGATGTCAAAATGGGGAAGTGGTGAAGCCCTTATGGGTGAACAGTTTGAAGGTGAGGAGATTTGAAGTAGTTAAATGATCAATGGAGACGTCGAAGTGGGTGGTAGGGGAAGGAGCGTTGATGGAATAAATTGGTAGTTTTTAAATGTTGGCCCTAGTTGGGAAATTCCAAGAAAGACTCATATAAGTGGTTTCACTAAGGCAATCATTGGATTTGAACTAGAGTAGGGTTCTACATTATGATCCCCCATTTCACATCCTTTATAAAGGATGGATCACTTTCTCATTCCAAAGGAGAAGGATTGGGAGAAAATACTAAGGAGGTGGAATTGGTTTTGTATCAATATGCACATTGAGTTAAGTGGCTTGGGAGTTGTGTTTTGAGACAAAAAAAGAGATGGTGACCATGTGGGTTCCCTAAGGAAATATCTTGGGTCTCCCATTGGACATGTGGAAGGAATGAATACTAGAAAACACATATATTGCATTGGGTAAGTTCATGGAGACATCATATGGGGATTGGAGTATTAATTTTGTGTTAACTATCAACGCGTTTCATTTTTTTGTCACTAGTGTTGGGATCATTATGGTAAAATCAAATATGATTTCCCTTGTTTCAAGGAGAACGGATCCTTTTATTGAAATAAAAAAGGATCAAGACAAGGTCCTAGTTAGGATCTCTAATTCAAGGGATCATTAAAGATGAAGTTAGTTTGGATCAAGGAGATGGGAAAACTAATCTAGTCAAAAGGGCATTTGAAGGGGTCCCATTGAGGATCTAGAAAATGGTATTAAATTCTCTAAGAAGATAGATGGAATGTCCAAACCATACATTTCTTATAGAGGGAATTGATAATATATTTATTTTCAATTTGTTATGGAAAAAGCAAGAGGGTCTCAATAGATGAGATTGCATCGAAAGAAGAGAAGTTCAAATACATATTTGTGTAGTTGTGACACTAGATGATACAATTATCAAATATGAAGATGGAATTTTGTTGGAGTCATTATCCAACCAAACATCATTATTTGGCTTATTTGGACTAATTTACCACTTTTCCTAAGTTCTCGACTCGAATATGTGAATGCATCATCAACTAAATCATCCTCCTTCAATCAGGGAGCCTAACCGAGTCTTCTCCTTAAATTCAGGAGACTAACTGACCCACCTCCTTCAATATAAGAGAAAATATGGGTTGATATACATGACATATGCACCCCCTTTAGTTAAACTGGAGCTACAAAGGCACCTTCCCCATCAATTAGCCTATTTTGGGTTAATTTCAGTTAACTGGAGTGATTAAAGGTTCCTCCACCTACTTTTGGGGACTCGTTTCTGTGTAGTTCAGTTCATCTCACCTAACTGAATTTAGATAGGCACCCTCACCTCATTTTTGGCATGCAGTTGAGTTCTATCCAGTTAGACTCAGTTTAACTTCCTTCGAGTTAGTTAGATTCAATTAATTTGGAGTTAAGTAGTTAACTGATGTGCCAAGTGGTGTTTCACTGACAAGTAAGCCCCTCTCATGTAATCAATTTGAATGAACTCTCTAGGATTCGAATTACATGGTGCTTTATGCCATTTTATTGCAATGTATCACTAGTTTTGTTAATGATAAGAACATAAACAACTGCAACTCCTTATTGCACTGTTTCATGTCATTTCTGAGTAAAATTGATCTGTGAAATCTATTGTAAGTTTCTGTCTTATTTCTTAGATTATCGTGAATCCAATTTTATATGGTATCAGATCCTTGGAAGGATAAGGAAATTCTTCTACAAGTTTCTTGCTAGATCTATGAAGAAATTTGAGCAAAATTGTTCAAAATCATTCCAACTCTGCACTAGAAGCAAAGAGTTTACCAAATAATTCTTGGACAATCTAGCAACCGGTTGATCAAGCTTGCTTGATTGACTAAGACAGGTGTGAAAAAAACTTCAAAAGTGTAGGTTTTCAACCTTATTTTGTTTGTTTTGTGTGATTGTAGGTATCCCAAGCACTTCCATTACATTCGCTACAGGTGCACAATGGATTGTTTTTCAAGCAATATTCTCACTCCTTTCAACTATCATTAGTGGAAAGAGGATATTGAGATACAATTACTCTACAAAGGACTCTACAAAGTCCCCATAGACATAGAGAAAGAGCCGAATGCATTAGCAGAGAAAACAAAATATTGTAAAAAACTTGATGAAGCATATGGATTTATATGCCTCTCCATTTCTAAGGATCTTCTTTTCCATCTCACTAGATTGAAGAATCCCAACGAAATATGGGAACAACTTACTATTCTTTTTGATAAGCAATATGTTTTGAGAATCTATCAGTTGGAGATTGAGCCGAATAATTATTCACGCACACAATGAATTCACCAAAAGACTTGGTAAATCAGATAAGCCATAAGGCAAGTATATATTAATGATAAGATAAGAGATGATATGTTACAATGGTGGCCCTACCTTAAATGTGGCTTGGGCATTTGAAATGAGGAGATGCCTCATTTCATAACCTAACTTAGTTAACCTAATTATTTAATTATTATCTTATTTTATGTTCGTTACATTGCCACTCTCTTAGAAGGGCTTTGTCCTCAAAGCCTTCATAATGTTTCTGCCTCTTTTTTTTTGTATTGTCGTAGCTGATGAAACATGTCGATATGAACTCATAAGAGTGGAGCATAACTTATGATATGTGGATGAATCAATTCATCCAAATTGATTTGTTGTGGATTGTTGGCATTACATACTGATCTATTGTTAGGAACTTTGGTCACATTGGTACCATTAGCTTTCGATAGTTCCCACTTTTTAGGATATCGGTTTTTATGGTTGGGGTGTCAATAAGGAATTTTCACGATGTCATTTTATTTTATGAGTGTCATCTTGTGAACATTGATCTATGTTGGAAGTTGTATTTTCATCCCTTTAGGTTTTAAGGTTTCCTTCTGTATCTTTTACAACTTGTTTTCCAACTACACGTAATCATTTTGAAACTTCTTAATCACTTCTACTTGCGTTTTTCTATCATCTTCAAACTTCTTAAGTTGTTCCTTAAGATCTTTGTTATGACTTTTGATGCAACTATTTTCTTCCTACTTGTCTAGAAGTTTCCGTTCAATATCTTTTGTAGATTGTTCTATCTTTCGACTATTTTTCAACTTCTTAATTTTCGTGACTAGTGTTTTGTTATGATTCCTTAATCTAAAAAATTCTTCAGAATTGTTGGATAGTGTTTTATTAATTTTTGCAATCTCCGAGTTATGAGTCTTTTTAGATTCGTCATTTTGTTGTTGAAGAACTTTTATCTATTGTCGATACTGGTCGATCACCAATTCTTGATTTTCTAATTTATGTCGTATCTGCATTAGTTATTCATCCTTGTTGCTAAGGATTTTGTTCAACCATTTTATTTCCACTTCATAATCGTTTATTTCTTTCTTTATATCTTGATTTTTTAATCTCTGATTAAAATCGTTTTCGTCTTTTAATTTCTCAATTTGGGAAGACAATTTTTCTATATGATTTTTCTGATCGGAAATTTTTTGTTCCTTGAGATCTTTTTGCATCTCATGTATTTTAATTATTACTTCTGAGTTCATATTTGTGTCTCGTAATTATTCATTGTCTCTTCGATAACGCTTTAACTTGGATTCTAATTTTTCTATTTGTAGTCGCAAACCAGATTCCATGATCTCTAAATTTTTTAATCATAGATGGCTACCGACTTCTTGATGGGTCTTACTTGGATTTTGTTTCTTTGATGATATAAAGTCTTGATTTCTTGTCTTCTTTTCTTTTGTGTCTTCGATGATAGAAGATCTTCCTTTTCTTTTTTTGATACTGTCCTCTTTTTTTAATAATAAATATTAATTATTTAATTAATATTATTATTGTTTTTTATATAAACTATATAATATTTGTATATAGTTTTTTTTAATGTTTTTAAAAATAAATATTATAATATTTTATTATTATATATAATATTTGACTTTTATTAAAATTTATTTTTTGTTTTGTTTTGCTTTGCTCTTGTAATTTAATAATTGTACTTAATACAATTATTAAGTACTAATAATATTTTTTTTTTTTGAAGGTTGATAAATACTTCTTGTATATTGGGTGGTTGGGAGGAATGATTGTTACCTTCTCCACCAAAGTTCAAATCTTACTTGCTTCTTAGTAGCAATTATTATGTACTTTTAGATTTTTTGTTTCTCTTAAGTTTTGTAAAATTTTAGTAGATTGGGTAGTTGGGAAGAATGAGTGTTACCTTCCCCACCTAAGTTCAAATCTCACTTGCTTTTAATAGTATTTATTATACACTTTTATATTCAAACCCACTTTAAGAAACGAGGTGTGGTTTCACTTTTACCCTCTCTCTTTTTTTTTCCTTTTACTTTTATCTTTTCTTTTTTTAACCTTTTTTTTTCTTTCCCTTTTTTTTGTTTTGTTTTTGCTCGTTCTTTTAGTTTTTTAGTTTTTACTTTTTTTTTTTTTACTTTTTGTTTTACTCTCTTTCCTTTTTCTTTTTTCTTTTTAGTTTCTTTTATTTTTTTTTTCACTTGGTCAAAGACCATAAATTTAGGGACTTCTCAATAATTTTTTTTCTTTCTTCAATCAGTATTCTTCATATTTGCAACCGATATTTCTTCAATTTTTTTTGTCAATTTTGAAATCTAAAAATGGCCAGAAGCCAAGACTGGTCAAAGACCAAGTGTACAGAGAAACTCTGAATTTACTCAGATAAAATCTGAAATTTTAACTAAAAGCCAAAATGAGCAGAAGCCTGAGAAAGGGCTGGCTCTGATACCAAATGAGCCGAATAATTATTCGCTCACACAATGAATTCCCCAAAATACTTGGTAAATCATATAAGCCATAAGACAAGTATATATTAATGATAAGATAAGAGATGATATGTTACAATGGTGGCCCTACCTTAAATATGGCTTAGGCATTTGAAATGAGGAGATGCCTCGTTTCATAACCTAACTTAGTGAACCTAATTATTTAATTATTATCTTATTTTATGTTTGTTACAAGAATGAACTGATATCTCTAAATCCGGGCAATTTTGAGACCATGAATGACTTCTTTAGTAATTTTAAGCACCTTGTTCTCCAATTGAAGCAATGTGAATTTGAGAAGGAAGATGACCAGCTCATCCTTTCTATCCTTTTGAAACTTGGACCAGACTACTCTATTTTTGGGTCTACCTTCCATACAAGAAATATTAGAATTCCAAATTGAAATATGGCAACCTTGAATGCATTCATTGAGTCTCTCACCAATGAGCATGATAATCTTGTGCAAATGGGAATCTTGAGATCCTCTAAATATCAATATTTGTTTGTTGGAGGACCCAAATTATCGAATGCAAAATGAAATAAAAATAAAGAGAAGACAAAGTTTGACCCTCCTAAGCAAAAATGAGAAAAACCAATAGTTTGATGAGCCCTTAGGCTCAAGGAAGAACAAGCAAAAGGGAAAAGAAAAGAGCACGTTATCTTACTATGGAAGAGAATTTCATACTGAAAGCTCTTGCATGAAGAGAACAATTGATCAAATGGCCCTTTTCCTAGAGAAAAACAACATTACTCTTCCAGAAGGCGCAAGGAAGAAAGAAGTTGGAGATCAAAATAATCAACCTGAAAGAGGACATGATCTCATGGATAATGTTTCGAAGGCTATAGATCTACTCATTGACTCTGGTGCTTCGAATCATATGGTTTCATGCAAGGATTCTTTCACATCAATGGATTCCAACAATTTCATCTCCATTCACATGGGAGATGACTCTCAAATCTCACCAAAAGGGAAAGGTACTATCCAACTAGAACATGGAAGGTTAAAAAATGTTCTATATGTTCCCTCTTTAGCTTCAAACTTGTTGTTTGTATATCAAATTACACACACTACTTTTCCTAAAATAGTTACATTCATCCACAATGATGTTGAGATCTCATAGATATCATCCGAAAAAATCATTGTTGTAGGGAATTAAAATCACACTACTAAGACCTATGAGTTTTCTAACTTTGTTCCTGATTCAAAGCTATCTGCCCTTCTGAATCATGGGAATGAGGTCAGCTGGCTGTGGAATGAAAGGTTTGGATACCTAAACTAAAAATATTTGCAGATGCTACAAAATGATTACATGGTGAAAGGACTTCTAGTAATCAATTTCTCAAAAGGGATCTACAAGCAATGGATAGTCGACAAGCATCATGAGCATAATTTTGATCAAGGAAAAGCGAGAAGAGATACATGTATTTTTGGGTTGATCCATTCTAATATTAGAGGTCCAATGGCTACAAACTCCATGAGTGGTTCAAGGTATGTTCTTACTTTGATAGATGACCTTTCAATATTTACATGGGTCTATTTTCTTATAAAGAAGTCGAAAGTGCTTGAAAAATTCATAGATTTTAAAGCTTCTGTTGAGAATGATACTAGGAGAAAGATAAAAGCTCTTAGATTTGATAATGGAGGTGATTATGTCAAATAAAATATGTTTCAAATATTTTCTCAAAGTGGAATCAATATTCATCACACCGTTCCTTACACACCTTAGCAGAATGGTCTAGTGGAAAGGAAAAATTGGGTACTGAAAGAATTGAAAACCTGTATGCTCGAGTCTAAGGATTTGGCTACAAATATTTGGGATGAAGCCATGGATTTTTATTCCTACATTTAGAAAATGGTTCCACAATCATCTGTGAAATGAAAAACACCTTTTCAAAGCATACTTTGGTCACAAACTAGATGTGTCCAATTTCATAGTTTTTGGGTCCACTGCTTCGGCTCGAATTCCACTAGATAAGAGAAAGTCTTTGCAACCACAGAGTGTTGAGTGTATATTCATTAGGTATCCTGAAGAAGAAAAGTGATACAAACTCTTTAAAATCATAACTAAAAATATACTCATAGAGAGAAGTGTCCGCTTCGAAGAACCTCTCAAATATTTGGAACTAGTAGAGGAAGAAACTGTTGAAATTCCCTCTCCTTCTCAATGAAGTTTCTGGAGATGAAAATGAAATTGTGACATATGATATTTTAGATATGATGTCTGATATCAGTGAGCATGAAATATCAGGTTCTGAATCATATCCAAGTGATCTCACTCATCTACCAAAATGGGCTGAAAAGACTCTCTCTTCTTCCAGGTTAAATGTTGGAAATCGTGTTGATCCAAGGAGAACTCGGTCATATTTTCAAAGAGCATGTATTGATATTTATTGAAATGATTATTTTCTGTATGAGAAGTGGTATATGATGATTGGATATGATCCTAAGTCATATTATCATTCTCGAAATCCTCGATGGCAAGCTACAATGGATGAAGAGTTCAACTCTCTCCGAAAAAATGCAACTTGGGAGCTAGTTTCCCTTCCACCTAGGAGGAAACTTGTTCAATGCAATGGGTCTATAGGAAAAATGTTGATGCAGATGGACAAACCTAAAAAAATAAATCACATATCGTATCAAAATTATTCCCCCAATTCCAAGGAGTGGACTACACTGAGACCTTTTCACCGATGGAAAAAATGGATTCTATATGGCTAGTCTTAGCCATTTATGCATCCAAGCACTGGGAGGTGCACCATATGGATGTAAAAAGTTATTTCCTTCATGGATACATGAAATAATAGATCCACATGAAGAATCCTAAATACTACACATCAGATCCATCATTGGTTTTCAAGATGCATAAATCCTTGTATGGATTAAAACAATGCCCAAGATCTTAGTACACCAAAATGGATTCTTTTCTGCTATCTCGGAACTTTGAAATATGTAAGTTTGATATAGATGTGTACTTATATAAATATGAAGGTAATTTTATGATTATATTTATGTATGTTGATGATCTATTAATCACAGGAAGCACCCTTGCTTCAATTAGCTTTATAAAAACTACTTTACATGAAGCTTTTGAGATGAGTGATCAAGGCATGCTGAGGCAGTTTCTCAGGATAGAAATAACTCAGTATTTTGATGGGATTATAGTGACACAATAAAAATATGCTTAATAAATATTAATTAAGTTTAATATGGCTTATTTTAAGGCATAACCTTTCCCCTTCCTCTCAGGAATCAGTCTTGAAGAGGGAAATACTACTCCAGACGTGGATTCTACTCTCTACCATCAGTTGATCGGAAACATTATCTACTTGAAATATTCAAGTCTCGAAATTTGTTATGCCGTGAATGATGTATCAAGGTATATGAAGTAGCCTCATGAACTTCATTGGATGGAAACAAAGAGGCTTCTACAGTATGTGCATGGTACTAGAACCTATGGCATTCACTATGTTGATGATTCCAAACTAGACTTGGTAGGATTCACATATTCTAATTGGCTAGTAGATAGCAAAGATTATAAGTCTACTTATGGATATGTTTTCATGTTTGGTGGTGGGCCTATTTTCTGGTTAAGTAAAAAGTAGGCCTTTTTTCACTCCTCCACATGAGTTTAGCTTAAGGGGTGTAACACCCCAGTTTTGACCCCATTTGCGTTAAAATATATATGATGTAAATGGCGTTATGTAATCATGGTGTGGAGCTCAAGGAAAAATCCCCACCATCAATTTAGCATTTTATGTTTCAGCAATTAAAATCGATACCAATGGTATTCCATGCTATCTAGGCACATTATAATGTTAGGATATCATTTAAATATTCAATTTAATTAAAATACCCACAACCAGCTATGCCAATGCAACATTAAAGAGATGGGGTATGATTTCACAAGGAATAGGGAGGGAAATAATTTAGACACTTGAGCCAATAATGTTGAGCCAAATGTCAAAGGGAGAACCCATCAAAATATCAACCACCCATTTCATCTTTTGTGACCAATCGTTTATTTGTTCTATAAGTGGTTGAGTTAGTTAATGCATGGGGATGGGAAGAGTATGGAAGTCAAATTCGAATTTGAGAAGCCATTAGTTTTTGAAAAATGCAAGTAAAAACCCACAAATGTCTTCCCAATCCATGTTGCATTCACGTCCTCCTCCTCCTCAAGTGTTTTTGGAGCTCTTGCATTTTTCCCATTCATGTTTTGGAATTTTTTTTCATTTTCCCCATGGCTGGGAAGTTGTTTTGGTAATTCTCATTGGTTGGGTTGTCTCCCTCACTATTTGTTGTCATTTCCTCATTTTTCATGCCTAGAAAATCCGTTTTTGTGTTGCTGTGTGAATGGCCAATAGAGATTCAAAATTTTGGGGTTTATAGAAGTCTTTTTTGCTCATGCAATGCCCATAATCATTATTGAATTTGGATTTATCACCCAGGGTTCAATTTCCCCATTTACCAATATGTTTTTTTTTGTTGCAAACAAATTTTCCTTCATACCTAGCATGTGTAGTTTGTTATGTGTGCATCCTGTGTTTTGGTATGAACTCATTTGGAGTGGAAGAGGGAATAACTAGCTTGATAAAACTAGTGTAGAAAGGAACCACACAAAGAGATCAAGAGGGGATGTTTATTCTTTCTTGCACACCCTGGAGAGCACTGAAAGGGAAGGCATAGACCGAGGGACTATGTAGCAGAGAAGGGGATGCTTCCTTGTGTTGGGTGTGTAGGTGTTCGTAAATGCAAACCAAATCTTGTGTAGATGTCCATAGCTCTATGGTTGAGCTCACTAGCTTAGCAATTCAACCATTCCACCTCCTTAACAACCTGATAAACCCAATGTAGTTTTGGCTTGGATGGATTTTGGCATGTCTTTGGCTATGTTTGATCCTGCTCTTATTCTCTTATTCCTTGTGGGAATCATGCCCAACTCAGGGGTATCAGTGCTACTGAGAGATTGATGATCATAATGGCCTATGGTTGGGTGGAACATTGCAGTGGTATAGCTAGTTGCAGGACAAGCTTATTCTCAAGATAAGTATCTCTTGTGTTTAATCTCTACAACTATAATTGTTTAATGAATCATGATGAATATGTTGAATCTTTGAATGAAATGTATTTGCTTCCGCTGTAGATTATGTGCATTATGCATCTGTGTATTTTTTTATTTCCAATACATTTTTATTATTTATGTTCATGGGACTTAGAACCCTGCTTAAATGATAGTAGCAACTCGTAGTCACGTCCTCTCAGAGGGGAGGGGGCGTGACAAGGTGGGTATTGGAGTCATTATCCAACCACACATCATTATTTGTCTTATTTGGCCTAATTTACCACTTACCCTAAGTTATTGACTTGACTATGTGAATGAATAATCAATTGGATCATCCTCGTTCAATCAAGGAGCCTAATTGAGTCTTCTCCTTCAATCAAGGAGACTAGTTGATCCTCCTTCTTCAATATGGGATAAAATATGGGTTGATTTGTATGACATATACACCCCTTTACATTAAACTGGAGCTGCAAAGGCTCCTTCCTCATAAATAATCCTATCTTGGTTTAATTTTAGTTAACTGGAGTGATTAAAAGTGTCTCCACCTACTTTTGGTGACTCAGTTCAGTGTAGTTCAGTTCATATCACCTAACTAAAGTCAGATACGTGCCCTCACCTACTTATTGGAATGCAGTTGAGTTCCATTCAGTTAGACTCATTCTAAACTACCTCCAAGTCAATTAGAGTCAATTAAGATGGATTTAAGTGGTTAACTAATGTGCCAAATGGTTTTTAATTGACAAGTAAGCCACTCTCATGTAATCAATTTGAATGAGATCTATGGGATTCGAATTACATGTCTCTTTATGCCATTTTATTGCATTGTATCACTACTTCTATTAATGATAAGCAAATATACAACTGCAACTCCTTATTATACTATTTCATATCATTTATGAGTAAAATTGATCTGTGAAATCTATTGTAATTTTATCTCTTGTCTCTTAGATTGTTGTGACTCCAATTTTATAAATTGACCCAAATTTTGCTATTGAATTAGGATAAATACAAGAAGGATCAAGCAAGGAAGAATATCCAAGTAGCTATCGAGTAGTCATGAACGTTGGAGCTAGTTAAGGTTTGTGTTGTGGTGTGTTTTGAAATGATTTTAAAATCTAAGAGAAGAAAACCATATATATCCCTTTGGAGAAGAGAATAAAGCGTCAATATCATCTATACTAATAAATGTAGTGTGGATGATGTTTAGGAATATAGGTTAATGGGAGGAAAATAGATGGATGGAGGAGACAATGGCATGGACACAATGAAAGGAAAAAAAGTATAAATTCATGTATAAACAGGGAAAGAAAAAACAAAAGATACGAAAGGAAAACAATGTACCTTTTCTAGAACCATAAGATAAGGAAGTCTTCAATAATGGTTAAAAAATGATACCACCCTCTATTAATATTCATGGTTTGTAGGCAACCCTTAAAATGAATGTTGTTCATAGACTAGTTAGAACTCATAATGTTGATGTTATTTGTTTGCAAATGATTATAACAAGTAGTGAAGCCATTCGTTCCATGGAAGACATCTTAAAGGGTTGCGAATTTTTGGATTTGGAACAAGGTAATGTTTAAGGAAAACAAAATCATCAATTGGATATTTTTTAGCTATTTAAAAAAATATAATCGCCAATTGGCTTATAAATTTGCCTATTTTTACATAAAATATAATTAAATTGTTAAAAATTGCCAAAAAAATTGGTTTTGAATAGTATACATACGTTTTTTTTATTGAATATTCACCTATATATCTATACGTATAATTTTTCAATCCATATACTTGCATAGAATACTACATATAGGTAGAATACTTGAATCCTTAAAAATTACCCTGCTTTAGAATCCGACAATAGATTAGGAATTCAATTAATACCCTATGGAACATAAAATGCAAGTGAATTACTTATATTTGAATCAATCAAGTATCAAGGTTGAAATTCAAAATATCTACTTAAACCATACTTTTACAATTTTAAAAATGTACAATCCATACACATACAAAACAAAGGTTTCAGAAAATTTGTTTGGGTGGAATTCTATTAGGAAAGGGAATGTTATAGTTGGGGATGATTGAACTTTTATAATGAGAAAAGGACAACTTTGGGGTCACAAATTCTAGGCTGGATCCAATCACGAATTTTTTTATCCATTAATTTGAAGAAGAAATCATTTGTAATGTTGAACCCACTAAAGTGACCTTAACAGGGAAAAAAAATGCATTGGGTGACAAGGGTATATCTATGAGACTAGACATAATTTTATCTCAGATGGAGTTATAGAAGATGTAACAAAGATAATATCTTGGAATTTGGTTCAAGTGAGGGTGGGGGGGGGGGGGGNTCAACCATACTTTTCTCCAGGACAAAGAGTATAATTTGATGATAGGTCGAGAGTGGGAGCATAAAAAATAGGGTTAAGAAGGGACATTAATGTTCTAGTCATGTGAATCTATAAATAAAATAAATAGTTAACAAAGGAATGGGTTAAGTAAACTCAAAATAGTAGCCATATGGATTTGAAGGTTGCAGAAACAAACATTGAGTAGATATACGAGATGAACTCCAATGTTGTGCTTATTGAGTTTTGTCGAAGGGTATACTAAATTGGGAAAGTTCCCAATGGAGGATCAAAAGTAGATCCACTAGGGTTGAAAAAGGAATGCATTCAAGAACACTCATTGATTCATATTTATGTGACAACAAAATGAAAGAGCATATATAGAATCACATACCCGAATATATTTCAAGGAATAGAGTGATACAGTAAAATCAAATTCTATTAAATGAATTAAATAGAACAGACTGTAAAATAAAAGTAGTTAAAATGGTGGTAGCTATATCTATGAGAAGAGATTTGGTGACTACACTCAATCATGACAAGTTGATTACAAAAAGAGGTTGAAGGGCTTTTTTATCATAAGAATGATGGAAAAACCCTAAACATCCAAAAAACCTAACCCTAGGAGATGAACCCTAAAAAGGTTTGTGGGCCTCAAGGTGGTTATTTGAGGAGTTAATTTCTCAATGGAATAAATTTTGCATACTACCTCCATTTAGGGCGCTAGGTATATTGTTGGAAATGTCTAGCCAATAAGTACACATTTTCCTGTCCATATTGCTTATAAGTATGTATGGATTGTGGTGTCACAAATAAAAGACATTTAGGGCCTCAAAACAACCCATAAAATTTTGGACACAAAATACATAAAAACTACCAAACTAGAAAAATGGTATTGAGCTTGTGAAATAAGATGGTGGTCATCGATATGCATTTGAAGTAGTCTGCTAACCTAAAAACCTGCCAAAAATTCATGCCTGGAAAAGTTTATTTGAGACAATGGAATAGGTGGCTGGCTACCAATACCCATATGGATCAGTATTTCCCTATAAGAAGTAATAGTCTCCATTTCATCGAGGCCCTTATCATATAGAAATATATGTGTTGAGTTGAGCTCCTGTTGAGGAATTTGCTGAGATGAAAAGGATGTCTTTCTTTGACAGACTTGGAGAATTGTAATTATTGTTGATGGATGCACTGGACCCATTCAATAATTTTTCTTGTCTTATTATCATTGGTTTATACCACTGTGTATGATTTATTTTTGGATGAGAACCTTGAATGTGTGGCCTTGCTCCTGCACTACGTGGTTGATGTCAAAGATATTTTGATAGGTGCAACTGTCTTTGGTATCCGATAGAGTTGTGTTCCCAAAATGACAATGACACTATGAGGCCGTGACTCATATACAACATAACACTTCCACATATATGGATTCCTAGAAAGATCATAAAAAAATTCAAGTGGGGATACATCACACAATACCTCATCTTTGAAAGCCTTAATTCTGTATGGTGAAGACACTAGTAACTGAAACGAATACCTTGTACTTGGATTATCCATTCGATGGTGTATGGTTGTAGGTGCAGTGTTGTTGAAAAATTCAACCATTTTATGAACTCTGTCAAAATTAAGTTCTTTTTCCTTCCACTGTCAAAATGGTTATTTTGGGTTAGAATCATAAAAATTGTTCAAGTCTACTTTAGTAGAATGGTTCCAAGTGTTATTATACATAGAGTGTGGTTTATTGCTATGAGGAACCAAAAGGGTTTTCTATTGGATAAATAGTCTCGAGTGAGAAGTTTATTCCTAGCGTGATTTAATATCTTTTGCATTCACATGTTCTTCTTTATGTATAAAAATAACTATCAAATTTGTCAACTTCTCATCCAACATATTCTATTAGAGGTATAATTTTGTCTCCAACTTATTATCCCATGTCTAATCCCAACTTATTGTCCTTGTTATCAGGTGCAAGTCCTAGAAGTGATGGTTGATTCTATACACTTTGTTCCGCTAGTATGAATCCAACTTCTTCACCCTTGTGAGAATGATATGATGCAATGAGGCATATATGTCATAGATTAATGACTCACAGTATGTAGATAATCCCAAAAATTATATATGATATGTTTATGGTTTGTTGAATGTGTTGAATCTAGTCATTAAGATATGTGTATTGATATTCCAAGACCTCTAGTAGAGTAGGTGTTCATATTGTTTGGAGTGTGGGTGTGACATGGTTTATAGGGTTCCACCATGGGTGGGATATATTGGGTCCTAAGGATAAGGGAGTGAAACTGCTATGGATCTCTAATATACTTGTAGGTTCAAACAATTGTACCTTTCCCAATATATGAGGGAACTAACTAAGAAGGATCAACCATGCCCTTAGTCATAGTACTCGACTACCCAAGTACTAGATATTGGTCTCCTTGAGTGTTGTTCCTAGTGTACTATAACAACAATATGACCGATCAATTTGATATAAAATTTGTTCCAGGTATACCTCCAGGACTTCCAATATACCCAAAGGTATGTGGAACTAAAATTCTATATACAAGTGCTATCTAATGTGAGACTACATGAAGGGGTACTAACAAGGCCGCACAACAAGGTGGCTTAACTACCCTTGTAGTATTTTTGTGTATGCTTTCCCAGCCATATATTTACCCATCAAATGATCAATATCTATGTTATTTAAAGACATTGAAAAAATATATAAAACAATTAAAATTTTATCTCACTAAACCCAGAAAGAGCTATATAATTATTGGAAAATAATTTACTTTCAGTTTGAGGCAAAAATTTAGAAATAAGAACAACTCCTTGTAAACCCTGATTTGGAGATGGATTGGAGGCTTCTATTGTTTACACAATGGGCACACTAAGAAGGGGGGGGGGGGTGAATTAGTGTGCATATAATTTAACATCTTTTCAATTATTTTCAACAATAATTAAGCATATTTTATCATTAACTAGGTGGATCATCATCATATCACATCATTAACATGTCATCGACACATAAAATCCATAACATGAATCACATAACAAGAATAACAACATATTTGTATGGAAAAATTTATATGTATAGTATTTGGATTACATGGAATTAAAAAATATTTGGGATCAATAAGCTCCAATTGATACAAAGAACACCAAATCTCAATCCAAGACATTTCCTCGTTTTATCAGCACCAACTAAGAATGGGTGAGTAATCCAATCCTCAAGTGAAAGACACAGCTTGCAAGATGCTGTCAATATGAGACCACTCTATCATAACTCAATTTATAGTAAAAAAAATGCTTAAACATCTCCTTACATGTCCTTCTCAATATACTCATAAGATTTCATGCAAATTCATCAAGGCAGTCTTCTCATACACTAATAATGCTAAGGAAACAAGGAAACTTCTCATACTAAGACTTCAAGAATATGTTCATGTCAAAACTTCAAATATATACTCATATATACCGATACTAGCTAAGATACTTCTTCATATACATCATGCCAATATAAAAAAATATGCTCATTCTATCAACTGAGATCAATGCATATAAGGAATCCTTCAATTTGTCTCTAGTATTATGTCTTTAGAATACATGAGATGTTTTTTTCCTATCTCTTAATGTATATGATTAGCAATGGAACTTACTTCTTAAAGTGCCTTCGATAGTCCTCAAGATTGATATTTGGATGCTTGAAACTTGATGTATTTGTAGGATACTTGAATTTTGAAGCTTCAATCTTCACAAAATTCAATTCTTGATGATCACTTCAAAGATATGCAATAGCATCTATGATCTCAGGGATAGAATGCTTCACTTGCTTGGGAAATTTGTTTTCTTCAGTCAGAATTTGATGAATCACTCCATACCTGCACTCTTACACCGATTCAGATTTTTTTTTTGATCATTGCTTCATGCATATCAAAACATGCTTTGTCTATTACAAGGATGATCTTATTTTCCTTCAAGAGGTTTTCTACTAAGACTGGTATATGAGATCAAATTCTTTTATAACTTCAACTTACAATTTACTAACCTAATCAAGTCAAAACCACTATTAATATCTTTGTTAAACAACTTACTTTCAATAAACTGTCAATATTATCACAACTTATCAGTACACTTATAGTATTGTTGCAAATAAAACCATGTTGACAACTTACAGTCAAACCAACAATCAATAAGTTCTAATAATTAATTATTCAACCAAGAAACCCCTTACTTGTTGAATGTAGGGATTATATAAGACATTAGATTTAATGTTGCATTTGTCTCTGGTTCTTCACTTTTGTATATATATGTTTGGCTTCTTCATTAACTTCTAATGTTTACAGTAATCATGAAGTTTGGACTGCCTATGGATTTTGAATACTGCAAATGACTTAGTAAAACTTTCAAAGATGTCAAGGAGTTACACAATATGAACCTAAGATTCCATCAAGAATTGTATTTAACAAAAATGATGTTTCTTGGAATGGTTAGTTTATCAATATCAAGTTTGAAAATATTCATACAACTTTACACCTACTATTGGTATTCTTGTTGGGCTATAGGGCAGACCCGGGTTTTACATCAATCACTTCGCACCAACAAAATACCCACAGTGTTGGCCCTTTCGGCAACAACCTGCAAGCAGGTTGCAGTCTCACCCGAAACAGCTATGGGATGCCGCAGAATCAGGTTTCTGCAAGAAGAAGAGGGATATTACTGTACCTTAGCCTTTAATAACTTATAATCATGTAACATAGAGCTTCAACATTCACATAAATAACTTCGCAGCTAGATAAACAGACAGTGACTTGTTCAACCCTTTACTAGGAATTCACAGTGAAGTTAGGAGTTTTAGCAGTGATCTTACTTACCAGATATATTTATTTATTAATGCAAGACAGAACATAACAGAAACAACACAAAGAACCACAACACTAGATATAATGTGGTTCACCCCCAGTGTAGGGGTTACGTCCACAGAACTGCGATTTATTCAACTCTTTGCAAAATCCATAGTTCTGATTCACGCACTCAGCTACAGATCCTCTTAAGTCCTCTAACTGTGCACTAAGTTGCAGTCTCTGCGCACACAGCTGCAGATCTTCCTTATCACCCAAAACCCTCTGCGCACACAGCTGCAGAGGTCATCCACGCACACAGCTGGGACTTAACCTTCTCTTACAAAAATAACCTTAGCTTCGCATCAATTTCTCTTACACAAAAAGCCTAACCTAACTTCTTTACAAGTGTGCTTATTTATATAGCGCACTATTACAAAACCATGGGCTTAAACCATGGGCACCCCGAACCCTAAACCTTGGACTTAAACCATGGGTTTATTACAAGAAGCGGAATTTGACTCAAACCCGACACCCCTAAGATTATTTTGAGTCATAACTCCACTTACAACTCTCATAAACCCATGGAGTTACCTACCCTAAGGGTCGTTAGGGTGCACGCCCCAACAGGCCCCTAAGACTCACCAGTGTCCCGTCCCGGGACACTCATCTGCTTTTCTGGTGGTAGGATCTTACTGGCGAGACATAGTGTGCTATTTGTTGAAGCCATACATGTGGTTGTCAGCTACTTGCTCATTTCCTTCATAATATTTATGCTGGTTAAGGCCTTCTGGATCTATCAGCAACCCCATGCTTCGATCTGTTTGCCCAACATTTGAACATCCACAACTTAGGGGCCGCTGAATTGCGTGGCAAGATGCATAAGACAAACAACCACCTCGGTTCTGCCAAACCAAGCAGACACATCTTGGGATGCTTCAGAGTTTTTTCCTGAAGATTGGTGCTTCTCTTTGTGTGACGTAGAGCGCACTTCTTCCTTTCTTCCTTCCCCTTAGAGCGAACTTCTGCCTTTCTTTGTGTCTTGGTCGAGCATGGCTGCCCCGGTGGATTGCTCAGAAGGTTCTGCAGACCTCTCTCCCTGAACACTTGTAACAACTTCTGGACTTTACGATCATTCGACATAGTGCTAACTGAAGAACTCAAAGAAATGCACAATGCAGGAATCGCAGGTGGGCAGAGTTTCTTATAGGATCCCCCAACGAAAACTATCATCATAACGCCAGATCTAATGGAGTGGCGAAAATCCTATCCACACGGTGACAGATTTTCCCAAAAATCTCATTATAACAGGTAGTTAGGGAAGTTCTCGTGTCGGCGCCACCAAGTCTAATTTGTCCCATCCGTCACATTTTAGGCTGCAACACACCTTTGATCTTCGACATAACCACTAACTTCAGCTTCACATTGATTAGTACCTTCGACACAATATTAACCTTCGACCCTTCCTAACCCACGCAGCACGTACACTTCACCCTTCAAATTTTGACAGTCATCCACACGTCATAGTTTTGAAGACAGCTTCATTATATTCTAGCACCCAATTTCGACTGTTCTTGGTACTTAGACTCTCCTGCTTGGTGTTACTTCTGATTGGGAGGTCCCAGCTTGTCCCTGTACTTCTTTAAACGATTTCCATTTACCATAGAAGGTAAAATTTCTCCATTCAACTTAGCTAACTGGACTGCGCCACCATCAGTAACTTTCTACACTATGTATGGTCCTTTCCAGTGGGTCTTGAACTTACCTGGGAATCTCATGAATTTGCTGTCATATAAGAGCACAAGATTTCCCTGCTGGAACTGCTTCTTCTTGATGTGTCTATCATGCCATGCTTTTTCTCGAGCTTTCTGCACTTACTGCTGGAACCCTGCAATAAATCTGTCCTCTTCGAGTTCTAATATCTTTGTCAGCCTTTCTGTCATTATAGCTGGGTCATCCATCTCTATGAAAGTGGATATTCTGAGGCTAGGAACAATGTACTCCATGGGCATGAATGCTTCTTGTCCATAGACCAACCTAAAAGGTGTATGGCCTGTCAACTTCTTGCACGTAGTCTGGTAAGCCCATAGTACTGCTGGAATTCTAAGATCCCAGTCATTTCTGTTAACATTGTAAACCTTCGTCAGAGCATGTTCAAGGATCTTGTTAAAAGCTTCAATAGTTCCATTTGCTTGTGGATGATAGGCAGTACTCTTCTGATAATACACCTGAAATTCTTCAGTCAATACTTCAATAGTCTTATTTAGAAAATGTGATCCCTGGTCACTCATAAGGACTCTAGGACACCCAAATCTGGTCAAGATGTTATCAAAGATGAACTTCGCAGCTGTAGCAGCGCTACAGTTTTTGACTGGTTGAGCTTCGACCCAATGGGTAAGGTAGTCGGTTGCTGTAATAATGTATCTTGCTCCTGACTTCTTCACAGGGGGATTGATAGGGCCAACAAATCAATATCCCACTTGTCAAATGATTGTAAAGTTACCTACGGGGCTAGAGGCATCTCATCCCTCCTGGATGGTTTGCCTGTCCTTTAACAGATGTCGCAGCTGTGGCAATATTCTCTTGCATCCTTGTGGATTGTGGGCCACCACAAGCCGGCTGTCAAAATATTTTGTGCTGTAGCTTTTCCTACGTAGTGACCTCCTGCTACTCCAGAGTGTGCCTCAGCCAAAATTAGTGGCCTTTCGTGCTCCAAGACACATCTGCGCAATATTTCATCTGGTCCCATTTTATACAGTTGTCCTGCTATTAGGGTAAAATCAGCGGCTCAAACCACCAGCTGTTTATTCTACTGTGTTGTCATCTTGGTGGGTGGAAAACCTGTAGACAAATACTGAACAATATCCTGAAAGTATTCATTGACCATCTAGATGCAAAACAACTAGCCATCAGGAAGACCATCATCCAAACTAGTAGGTTCTTCTCTCGACTCGAGCCTCGATAAATGGTCAGGTCCTAGGTTAAGCCTTCCAGGCTTAACTATGATCTCAAAGTCATATTCCTAAAACAGAATCAACCATCTGCATATCCTTCCACCTAGCACAGGCTTGTTAACTAAATACTTCAAAGCAGAATGGTCAGTGTACATCTTAAAATGAGATCCTAACAGATAATTTCGAAACTTCTGTAGGGCATATACCATAGCGAGACCTTCTCGTTCTGTCGTAGTATAATTTTTCTCTACAGTGGACAATTTTCTACTTGCAAAAGAAATAGGGTGATCAATATGACCTTAACCTGATTGAGCCAATACGGTACCCAGAGAAATGGAGGATGCATCGACATGCACATGAAACTCCTTATTCCAGTTAGGAAATACTAAGATAGGGGCCGTGACCATCTTTTCCTTCAAAATATCCAAGCTTGCTTGGCACTCAGGTGTCCACTTGAACTTAATATCTTTTTTCAACTTCTTTTCCATCGGAGCTGTAATCTGAACATATCCTTTGATGAATTTCCTGTAATAGCCAGTGTGACCGAGCGTAGTGCGAAGTTGTTTAACGGACTTTGGAGGGGGAAAGTTCACAATAATGGCTATATTCACAGGGTCCATCATCAATCCTTGCTTACATACAATGTGACTGAGCAGAATTCCAAAAGGTGCACAAAAGATACACTTTTTTAAGTTCAAGGAAATCTGGTGTTGTCTACACTTATCCAGCATAAGTCTTAGACTAGTTATATGGTCTTTTAGTAGCCCAAAGATAGTCCAATCATCAAAATACACTTCTAAGAATTTATGTATAAATTCCTTAAATGCCGAGATAACTACTCTAGAGAACATAGCAGGCACATTCTTCAATCCAAATGGCATAACGGTATACTGAAAGGATCCCATTTCTGTAGCAAAGGTTGTCTTATGTCGGTCCTCTGGGGCAATTATGATCTGATGGTAACCTGAAAATCCATCAGTAAAAGAGTACACTTCTTGACCCCCGACATTATCTAATACCTCATTTGTAAAGGGAGTAGGGAAGGGATCATGTAGACAAGCATCATTCAGCTTCCTCAGATCAACACAGATTCGGATTTCACCCTTAGTCTTCTTCTCTTGCACCACCATAGGACTGACCCACTCGGATTCTTCAACAGGCTCAATGATTCCTGTAGCAAGCATCTTATCCATCTCCAGCCGGACTTTTTCCTTATACTTAGGGTTCAACCTATAAGGGTGTTGTTTCACAGGCTTCACATCAGGTTTCAAAGGGATATTTATCACACCAATATCACCAAGGATACCTTTCATCTCTGAAAACTTCGTCGAAAATAGGTCCCGATACTCGTGGAGAAGTTGGGTCACCTTGCTTACCATCTCTTCATCCCAATAATCTCCAATGGTAGCATACTTAGGCTGTTCTTCTGATCCAATGTTGACTGTCTGCGTCTTCAGGGGCTGAGTCACTTCAGGAGCTTCGACTGCTGGTCCGTGTATGTCGCAGTGTCCTTCGGACTCAGAAATATCAATATTGCACGGATCCTCGTCCTCGTCAATTGCGAGGTTATAACATTCGACTGCATGAGCTTCTTGTGCTGTCCAATCAGGTTGGTATTCTACTACCTCTTGATCATAAATACCTTAGTATGGATCAACCTGATAGCTGCATCTAAAGCTGGACAAACTTCATTAGTAGAAAAGGTAAGCACAAAACTGTCAACAAGACAATCCCAACTTACAGTATCCTGGCGAAGCTCAGCCTCCGCATACCAATTCTTTGCGATTAGTTCCAGAGTATGCACAAACCAATGTACCCATTCTTCCTGAGGTACGTGCTTCCACACTTCATAGCACTGTGCTAGATGATCCTGAGGTCTAGTCTTTCCATCAAACCTGCTTCTCATCTCCTTGGGCTGATCAACAAATCTCAGGAAAAGATATTTCTGACAAGCTTCCCAACTAGGAATGTACTTCTTATGGCTATTCCACCATCTAGCTGCTGTGGCTCTGAATGTTGAATCTAGAGTCTCCATTTTCTGTGAATCTGGTATCTGTTCTGAGAACTGTATAATAAACGATTGTGGGTCTGACAAGACATCAAAAAGAGGTGGGACTCTTACCTCTGCGCCTAGCCATCTGAGAGATTTGGTGATTCTGGCACATCTGTGTCCCTGGAGCTTGTAGAGTCTGTTCTGCCAGTTCTCCTTGTAGAGTGGTTCCATGTACCTTTCTCCTTGTGAGGGGTCCAGTGGCACTATGATTCTCAAATATTTCCCTTTGAAAGTCATCTGTCTCTTTTTAAGGTTAATGACTGCAGCATTTTCCATTGCCCACTCAATTCCTAACAATGTTGGATAAGGATTGCTGTCATCAATGATCTCAATAACTTCAAAGTTGGCTAAAGTATTGACCCCATCAATATCTACTGGAACACTATGGAATCATCCTAGGGGCACAATCTTCTGCTGATTGGCTAATCTTAACTGTATAGGGGACCAATCAAGGGTAGGCTTTCCCATTTGTTCCCAGGTTTGCTTAGTTAAAACATTTACCTCTGACCCTAAGTCCAGGATCACATCAGTCATCTCCTATTCTCCTATCTGAGCATTCAACCTCATTTCCCTACCAGTTCTTCTGACTCTATTAACAGTTTTTGTCTTACTGGAATTTTGCTGAGGTTCACAAGAAGCAATAACTTTCTGCAGCTCATGTAAAGCATTCTGATTTCTTAGGAGCTTCAGACAACTCTGTAAAAAGGAAGACAGTGTACTTACTGTATCCGTCGAAGCTTCTTGCGGCTGTGACTTCTACGGATGTGATTGCGCAGGTGCTATTGACGTGCGAGGATTAGCAAAATATTTCTCGGTTTCCATGAATGTCTCTTTTTCTCGTTCGACAACAAATGCTGGGACTTTCTCAGGGGCCCTACAAACCCAAGCCTCGCTAGGCTGTTTTTCGTTATTCTGTATGTGTGTCGTAGCTCCAATCCGCGTAACAATATTAATGGCTGGTGTAGGTATTTGCTCAACAGAAATCAGCTGAATATTGTGAGTAGGGGCATTGTTTCTTTCCTGGATCTTAGCTAGCAGCTATGGGCACTACTCGATCACATGATCCACTGCGCGGCAATACTGACATGTTGTAGTGGGATTCCGACAGTCTCGAGCTAGGTGCCCATCCTGGTTACAATTGTAACACACCACCTGGCCTCTTCCTCTTCCAGCCATACCACCACAACCGTGACCTCCAAAATCACCTCTGCTTGATGCACCACCATAGTAACCATAACCATCATTGCTCTGTCCCTCGGTTTGTACCCGATAAGCGTCGTAGGTGCGTTCTCTCATGAGGTCGTAACTACGACACTCATCTTCATTATGCCCTATGGACTTACAGAATTTACAATAGGGGTTCTTAGATACTTGCCCATACTTCTGTAGCAGATAGCAGTCTTCGGGTCAATGCTGACCTATTGTTCTACAGAGCTCACAATATAGAACTTGCGAGTTAAACGGGTTTGGCGCACCAGTATTTAGGTAATTTCTTACTACAGGACATTGTTCCCTAGCATGACCTTCCGTCTGACATTGTGTACACCAAACCTCCTCTTGACTGGCATTCCCTTTCTTCATATCGCGAAGCTCCAGATCCATTGCTGCCAACTGCGCTTGGATTTGGGTTAGACCAGAATTATCTTCGACAGGAGCTGTATCCAGCTTCATCACAATCTCCAGAGCCTCTTGCTGGTCAGCAACCTTCTATTGCATGAGGGGAGTTCTGATATGTGGTAGTAATGCTGCAATGAACCATTCCTTATGCTGCACAGGTCCAATGGTGAAACTGACTTGGTCGAGCAGAACTTTGAACCTATGATCAAAGTCCCATACTGATTCGCTGCGCCTCTTCTAGATCTCTTTCAATTCAGTGATACATTGCAACTCTGATTTTGGCTTCTTAAATTCCTTTATCATTGCTGCTTTTATATCATGCAAGACATGGTTCTGAGTGCTGGAAAACTTCATGAACCAATTCCAGACACGGTCTCGAAAAGAAGTAACTAGCTGTGCCCGTCGTACATCTTGATCCGTAATGTTCTTAGTAGTCCACACTGCTTCGCATAAAAACTAGAACTACTATGGGTCCTCTGATCCAGTTCCTTTGAAAACAGGGAGCTTAATATCATCATGGATGTGGGCCATAGTGGATCTAGGGGGGGTTGGAGGGGGACTGGAAGTAGGCGGGGTTGAACTTACTGGGGTGGACTGACCAGCAATAGGGATACTCGGGCTAGGGTGACTTTCGGACTGCGACGGGTTCTTAGGGATAATAGGTCTGCACTGCGGGTTTACTGGAGGGTTTCCAACAGAAGGGTTTTCTTTGTGTTCTAAATCTGTGAGACTTACAGGGGAATCTTCGATATTCTGACCTAGGGAATAGGATCCAAAATCTCTCTTGTACCTTTTGCCACTTCACAGCAAACCACTTTGCTCGTCAAAGATATTTTCACTTGCAAACATAGGTTAATAATACTAAATCTAACAATCTGATTCAATAAGCAATATACCTTATTAAGCTAACAACATTTTAATTCTCAAACTAAATGAATTCAAAATCTTACCCCTTGGTCCTCTGAAAAACTGCCGCTCAGCTTCACTAAATGAAGTACTTGTGTCAATAGCGAACTCCTTCACAAATGCTTCAAGAGTTCGCGTCGTACAGAAATCAACAACTCGAGATATCTCGTTGTTCACCCTTTTCAATATATTAATTCTTGCGGAGGTCCAAGCAGGGAATGAACCTTCTTGGAAGTTCGTCCTTCTCTCTGTCAACCTAGATAACCACTGGTGCAACTCTATGTTGATACTAACAAAGAAAATTTCATAAACATCACAAAAAACATACCTTTGTAAAAAGTCGTTTGCACTATGATGCAGATCTTTGTTCTCTTGCTCAATGAATTTCAGATAAGTCTCGTCAAGCCAATCACCAATTTCCTTCGCAGAGGGTCTCCAGAACATAGCCCTCGAGGTATGACGTAAACCCCTCTTGATCAGATACTGAGTTCGACCGGCAACGGAACCGATTTTTTGGGCTATAGGGAAGACCTGGGTTTTACATCAATCACTTCGCACCAACAAAAGACCCACAGTGTTGGCCCTTTCGGCAACAACCTGCAAGTAGGTTGGAGTCTCACCCGAAACAGCTATGGGATGCCGCAGAATCAGGTTTCTGCAAGCAGAAGAGGGATATTACTATACCTTAGCCTTTAATAACTTATAATCATGTAACACAGAGCTTCAACATTCACATAAATAACTTCGCAGCTAGATAAATAGACAGTGACTTGTTAAACCCTTTACTGGAAATTCACAGTGAAGTTAGGAGTTTTAGCAGTGATCTTACTTATCAGATATATTTATTTATTAATGCAAGACATAACATAACAGAAACAACACAAAGAACCACAACACCAGATATAATGTGGTTCACCCCCAGTGTAGGGGTTAAATCCACAGAACTGTGATTTATTCAACTCTTTGCAAAATCCACAGTTCTGATCTGCGCACTCAACTGCAGATCCTCTTAAGTCCTCCAACTAAGCACTAAGCTGCACTCTCTGCGCACACAGCTGCAAATATTCCTTATCACCCAAAACCCTTTGCGCACATAGCTGCAGAGGTCGTCCACGAACACAGTTGCGACTTAACCTTCTCTTACAAAAATAACCTTAGCTTCGCATCAATTTCTCTTACACAAAAAGCCTAACCTAACTTCTTTACAAGAGTTCTTATTTATACAGCACACTATTACAAAACCATGGGCTTAAACCATGGGCATCCCGAACCCTAAACCCTGGACTTAAACCATGGGTTTATTACAACAAGTGGACTTTGACTCAACCCCGACACCCCTAAGACTATTTTGAGTCATAACTCCACTTACAACTCTCATAAACCCATGGAGTTACCTACCCTAAGGGTCGTTAGGGTGCGCGCCCCAACAATTCCCTAATGAATCAGTCTTCTAGTGTTGACGCCCGTCGAAACTTCAAGCAAGAGAATTATGAACTCTCCTCAATGTTGATTATGCAATTTTAAATGCATTCACAAGTTTTCTATCACTGATATTGGAAACTGTGGATTGTCTTCTTACATGCTTCCATTTCACTATAGACGGTTGAATCCATATTTACTGCTATAAGTTGGATTCCCTAACAAATAGTGTACATTTTCATCCCGAATTTTGAAGATGAGAAGGTCTTCAAGATAGTCTTTATCTACACCAAGAACACTTGCACATATGCCTCAAATTTTATATTAGACAGAGTGTTAACACCCAGAATGTACCCAGGTTGTGAGAGGTAAATCCCAAGGTAACATCAAAACCTCTTTAGACTATATTTCTGACCTAATACAATTAAAGAGGGATATCTCACTATTTACAAGGTTTTCATACTCAATATATTCAATAAAAGACAGTCAGAAGGTCATATTTCTGAATAGAACACGTTTTTTTTATAAAGTTCGGTGGGACAACCATGGAGGAGACCATTAGGAAATTGAGTCAACAATCAGGCTTGGAAGTAAGTTGTAAGAGGTAGGAAGTATAAAGGTTTTTGGATAGAGGCAAGATAGATACCATTTCTTCAATATGGAGGTACTAGCAAGTTGATTAGCAGACATAAGGAGACAACCCATTAAACATAACACCTAACTAGGGTGAATTCTGCAAGACTTTAGAATAAAATGCTTTGAAAATGCTTGAACAATGGGCCTAGAGCATGTAAGTTGAATTCTGACCCATATACACTAATGCTGAAGCATGAAAGAAAATACAAAAGGGAGTGGAAAATAGGATAAACAGTCACGTAAAGAAATTACATATTGAAGAAAAAGATGGAACAATAATCTCTGCCATGAGAGGTTTAACATTCCTCCTTTGCAATTTTATTCATCTCTGAGAAAAATGAAACCCATTAAAATGTAGAGCCTATCTGCTCTTGAAAACTAAACCCCTCTCCCCTACATGGGGAGCCTATTTATAATGTCTTGGACCCCCGAGTCTCATCCTCGAAACAGGATATGAAACTGTTTACATTCATAATCAAAACTAATAACTATAGCATGGTACTTCTGCCATGGTTTACATATATTTAAACAAACATCATGGAGTCGATGCACATGCTCGGTATGAATGGCAGCGCGTCATTTATGGTTATGTGCTTGCGGGCTATGAAAATGATGTCTCAGGATGCTTCTAGTGGCTCAATGCTGACTGGGATTGACCACCTGTCTAGCTGTCGAGTCAGCAGTGTGTCCTTCTCCTTTGTGTTCTTCTTATGCTCAAAGGTACCTTTTTGCATGGTTTTAGAGCTGGAAAAGGAGTTTATATCCTTCCCATGCTCAGCTTTCTTCATAGCTCCCTCCTCTCCAGGTAACAATGTTATATGAGGGGACTTGAAGAAGGGACGCATTGCTCCTGGTAGAAACAATCCTCTGTAGGGGCTTGTCATTCTTGTACTCCTCACCTCCTCCTAGGTGGGCTCTTTTACAAGCAATACAGTGGGGTGCGCCACCCCCCCAGTATGAGCATTCACTCTTACTGGTTTCCGCTAAACACGGTCACCACATTCCAGGGATTTGGAGGAAGTGATTGCATTTGGGGGTTCTGGAGGGACCCCCACAGGACATGAAAACCTAGGCAACACGCAGAAGGGGGAATGGTTATCTGAAAACAAGCATATATCTCGAAATGCTTCATATCTTTCCCCTAATGGCTATCATTTTCCTGGTGTAAGCGCCTAGGGTGATACAAGAATGTAAAGCCATCATCGCCAACCATCAACACTCCCTGACATATGAGCTTCTCAAGGAAAACAACCATTGCAATTTTCCAGAAAACACAAGACCTTATGCAAATTAACACTTCGAATTTCCTCCTTAGCGTTCACTCATCTCTTGCTCTTCAACGACTCTGGACGGTGGAATTTATATAGGATGATGAATATGGAAACGGAGATGACTGGTCAGCATTATTGCACACTCCTTAGTTGGTCATCATAATGGTTACACAAGTGGACGCATGGATGGGGATCTCCATTTGTAGTTGACAATCTGGTCATGCCACCTCCTATGATGTTGCATTGTCATCCATATGGATCATGGCATTTGGACTTGACATTCTTTTGCCTTTCACTCATGCTGACCGTGGTATTCATAACGGTTTTGGCTAACCGCATCCCTTTGCTTCGTGTAAAGGCAAGATCCACTGCTTCAAAGATCCAAGTTTAATGATCTCTTATTGCTTTCTTACGTAAGCCTTGTGACATATCTTTGGATTTGGGAGGGATAGTGATGCTGTGGACATCATTTCACCTAAGGCATGCCACAAATGGCATCGAGAGATAAAATTATGGTCATATTGTATGTGACGATATCCTTTTTGTACCAGACCTGACCATGATATGACCTTTATTAGGTTGAAAATATTCTAGACCATTGATATGAACCCCTCCTATATCCATCATACATGTGTACATGGCCTCCGATCATCGCCATTTTCAGAAATACTCAGGGGGTTTGAGAATGCATACCTTTTCCATTCATACAGTATTTCGATTTTGTCCCTGATGGTAGTTCATACATTCATTTGGGTTATCTCCAGCTCCATATCTTAGAGGGAACAAACCTTTGCAACTCCATGAGGATACTTTGCTTCGTAATCTAAGCATTCGGTACTTAGAATGTTCGCACTAGATTCCAACACTAACCACCTTCGCAACTTGATTCAAGAGAATCAACATCGACCGTTGATCAGTAAACGGCCTTCATCAAGGCCATTCAATTTGGGAAACCTTAACACTTTGCCATTTTCCCCTTATTCAATCAATTGGGCACCTTCAGATCATGGAATTTACCTCGTCCATTGATCAGCCCTGACCTCGTGTCACGACTGTTGATCTTTGTAGCCCCTACCACTTTTCGTGATTCGAAATTGCAACTTTACTCGTGCTAGTTTAGATCATGGAATTGACTACGACCGCATATCTATCTCCTCCTTTCTTGTATCCCTCCAATCCTTTCTCCCTTTAACATATTCCACAATTTGGAAAAGTTTCTTCCTTCGTGCATGTTTATCGAGCAGTATCATTGAGGACCAACGATCTGTATTTGCATTGATCTCAACCCTCCAACATTTCTCCCCTTTAATTGACTCAACAATTGTAAAAATCAAATATTACCTCGCATATATGATTGGTGGAATGGCTTTCCATCGTTAATCTTCATCATCCCGAATTTGAACCATCAAAACTCGACACATTTTATCCCTATTCTGCTGTGGCATGTTTCAATCTATATAATGATCTATCCTCGTAGATCAGAATCCACTCTCTATCCGATGGCTGTTGATGACAAAACTTGATAACTATATAACCTAAAAGGTGCTCTCACCAAATTCCTCAACTAAGATCATTTTCAAACCTTTCAAGTCCATAATTCAAAAATTTTAAACATAGTACTAACAACTGGCTCCATTAGGGATGCTATCCTCCCAACAAGGTAGAAAAGAACCTCGTAGACCAGGTGCAAAGTCCACTGAGATACTCTTAGTATTTCTCAAGAACCCTCAATATTCTCTAAGTTGAATCATAAACTAACCCACTCTGCATGCAAATTCATGTCACTCCATAAACTATCACCTAACCACACTCTGAAAAATGATAATGAATGTAACTACAAAATTTAACCTGTACTAGACTGCTTTTAAAACTGAAATTAAACCAAAAACCACTGAAAGAAATACTCTCCAAGTTGATCTTATTCATGCCTACCTATCCTATGTAACTGAGCACAAATACCCAATCAAGTAAACTCTAACTTCCAATGAAGCCAATAAAGAAAACTATCTCATAAACTAACTCTCTCTTCATGTTTGATAAAAAACATAGATGATAGACTTAATGGAAGAAGGTTATAACAAAGAAATTGATCTTTACAGTATATATATAACCAATCATTACCATTTCCCGGCCTCTCCATGTATTCTTCCACCGGATCATAGAAAACATGACAGCTCTCAACATACTCTGTCTTTTTCCTACCAAAGGAAAGTTGTCCAAAATGTAACTCCTCTAGCATACTGTCAAACTGATCTTCAAAATAACTTTGAAAGGAACTATCATGATTGATTTCAAATGAAATTTCCACAATTTCATTTAAAATTTCTGAATTTAAAACTTCACCTTCCTTATATGCTTCAGAAGAGATATCATTCTTTTCTCTAGCAGAATCAGGGACACACAATCCTTCTTCATGAGATGAAATTTCTGAATGTGAAAATTTTAAAAAGGTATTAATTTGGGAACCCTCACCTCTTTATTTGTGATCTGATGCTTTATTGCAAACCATTGATCAATCCATTAGCTGATAAGGACTCCATGATTTCTCACCCTCATCATCTTCTATTTTGGACAAGTTCATGAAATGTACCATATCCTCAAATTTTTGTTTATGTTTAGAGGATTTAAGTCTCTGTCTTATCAGTTCGAATGAAGAATAACACAAAGGTAAACTGTCACCTCCAGCACACTCATTGTCCTCTATTTTTTGAGCCTTCTGAATTTGGACTATAGTCGTCTTTTCTTCACTAACATGCCTTGATTTTACAACTAGTTTTTTAGGTATAACATCCAAGCATTCATCCTCATATTCATCATATATGGGAATGCCAAAATTGTTTTTAAAATCACCACTACTAGAATTTGTAACAGACTTATTTCAATCTTTAGAAAACAAATAAGTAGAGTCATCTTATTTTATATCATTGGGCTGATCATTTCCCTGTTTACTAAGAGAGGGTTTGAGATGTACAGAGAATGTGTCCTTTTGTTTATGTTGCTCAACCAAGTTTAATTTCTTTTCTATTTTATCATCACTGTCTTGGTCTGAGAATTTTTTAGACATCCTAATATTATCTTCAACCTCCAAACAATCCATAAACATGTGCTGCATTGTGACTCACTTTATTTCCAAAAGAAGCAGAGACATTTTAGCTTGAAAGGCAGCTACATAATGAAGCTTAGCAGCATTCTCAAGAGGTTGGATCCCTTTTGGCATGTTATAGTAAAATCTTGCAAATCTCCTGTTAAAACTAGACATAGTTTCATCCTCTTATTTCTTCAGGGAATAGAATTCTGAAAGTATTTGGTCCAAAGGCCTTCTCTTACCCCAAAATTTCAGAAATATGTCGGAAAACTCTTCCCATGTGCTGATGGATTCAGGATGCAAGTGCTTGAACCATTCCTTAGCACCTCCTTACAAAGACTGGGAAAAATATGTCATGCAGACATCAACATGTTCTACTTCAAAAAGGTCAAGGAAATTCTCAAAGGCTTGTAAATTCTTTTCATATGTAAGGTTCTTGATTTCTCCGTCAAACTTAGGAAGGTACTTGTAGTGCTTTGTAGGGAAATCATGAAAAATAAGAGGAAAGTGAAGTGGTTTGTACTGGTTAGGGATATTGGAAGAAACAAAGCTATGTGGAATGGGTGTATTATCAACTGTGATGTCATGAGGCTCTGAAGGGTGATTTTGTATGTCAAGTGTTTCAAATGAAGGATCTTGATAAAAATTAGATGTGCGAGAAGATAAAGTAATTTCAGTTCATAAAGAAGGATATACAGAAGTAAATCCATGGTTTTTTTTGAGTGCAAGGCATAATAAAAAAATGTTTTGACAAGGTTAGGAAAAGATAGTAAAATATTTACAAAAAAGGATAAGACATCTTTGAGATAACTGAAACTTGAGTACCTTATCCTTTGGTCATGCATTTCTATATTTTTATAATGAACTCATTTCCCCATTAGAGCCTGCCAGTTTTCTTTGAAAGCTTGATTTCTGGATCATATCACTAGTGGAATCACTGAAAGCTAGATTCTCTGAGAATGGAGTTGCTAGGTGAAAAATGTACAACCTTCTTATGGTCTAATTGTTGTTCACCATCAACAATGAAATCTGAAACTATGTCGTTCATACCCAGGGAGGATTTGAAGCTTCATTCCCCAGCAACAACGCTAATTCCTTAACACCCAGAATGTACCCAGGTTGTGATAGCTAAATCCTGAGGTAACATCAAAACCTATTTAGACTGTATTTCTAACCTAATATAGTTAGAGAGGGATATCTCTCTAGTTAAAAGGTTTTCATACTCAAGATATTCAATCAAAGAAAGTGAGAAGGACAGATTTCTGAATAGAACAAGTTTGTTTTTATAAAGTTTGGTGGGACAATCATGGAGGAGACCATTAGGCAATGGTCTCAACAATCAGGTCTGAAAGTAGGTTGCAGGATGTAGGAATTCTAAAGGTTTGTGGACAGAGGAAATATAGACACTGTTTCTTCAATCTGGAGGTAATAGCAGGTTGATTAGTAGACAGAAGGAGACAACCCATCAAATAGAGCACCTAACTAGGGTGAATTTTGCAATACTTTAGAAGAAAATGTTTTGAAAATGCTTGAACAATGGACCTAGAGCATGCAATATGAATTATGACCCATATACACTAATTCTCAAGCATGAAAGCAAATACAAAATGGAGTGGAAAAAAGGATAAATAGTCATGTAAAGAAATTACTTATTGAAGAAAAAGATGGCATAGGAATCTCTTCCATGAGAGGTTTAACATTCCTCATCTGCAATTTTATTCATCTCTGAGAAAAATGAAACCCATTACAATGAAGAGCCTCTGTACTCTTGAAAAACCAACCCCTCTCCCATCTATGGGGATTCTATTTTTAATGTCTCAGACCCCCGAGGATAAGCCTCAAAATAGGATCTAAAATTGTTTACAGTCATAATCAAAACTAACAACTAGAGCATGGTACTTTCGCCACAGTTTACATATATTTAAACGGACATCATGGATCTGATGTGGATGATCGGTCTAGATGGTAGCACATTGTTTATGGTTTTGAGCTTGTGGGTCATGAAAATGACATCTCAGGATGCTTCGGGTGGCTTAATGCTGACTGGGCTCGACCACCTATCTATCTGTCGATTCAGTAGCATTTCCTTCCATTTATGTTCGTCTTGTGCTCAAGGGAACCTTTCTGCATGGTTTCAGAGCTAGAAAAGGAGTTTATATCCTTCCCATGCTCAACCTTCTTCACAGCTCCCTCCTCTCTAGGGAACACTATTATATGAGGGGACTTGAAGAAGGGCCGCATTACTCCTGGCAGAAACAAGCCTCTGCAGTGGCTTGTCATTCTTGTACTCCTCACCTCCTCCTAGGTGAGATCTCCTACAATAAATATGGTGGGGTGCACCTTTGACCTCCTCACCACCTTAGATAAAGTTGGAAAGTGTAATTCATAAAGGAGATGATGAATACTTTGGACACCCACCCCCCGAGTACAAGAATTTTCTCCTACCAGTCGCTGCTAAACATGGTCACCACATACTGGGGTTTTGGAGGAAGTGATTGTATTCGGGGCTTCTGTAGGGACCCCCAAAGGACATGAATACCCAGGCACTGCACAGTAGGAGGTATGGTTATCTGAAAACAGGAATAAATCTCGAATTGATTCACATATGTCCCTCGATGGGTGGCCTTTTCTTGGTGTAAACACCCAAGATGATACAGGAACATAAAGGATTATTCTCCATCCATCAACACTCCATGACAGATGAGCTTCTCAAACCAAACAACCATTTCAATTTTCCAGAAAACTCAATACCTTATGCAAATTAATGTTCTAAATTTCATCCTCAACGTTCACCCATCTCCTGCTCTTCAACGGCTCTAGAGGGTGGCGTTTATATAGGATTATTAATATGGAAACAAAGATGACTAGTCAACATTATCACACACTCCTTAGTTGGTCATCATAATGGTTACACGAGTGGACACATGGATGGGGATCTCCATTTGTTGTTGAGAATATGGTCATGCCGCCTCCTATTATGTTGCATTGCCGTCCATATGGATCATGTCATTCAGACTTGAAATTATTTTCCCTTTCACTCATGTTGATGGTGGTATCCATAATGGTTTTGGATAACCACATCCCTTTGCTTCATCTAAAGGCCATATTCGCTGCTTCAAAGATCTAAGTTTCATGATCTCCCACTGCTTTATTACATAATACTTGTGATGGATCTCTGGAGTCAGGAGGGATGGTGATGGTATGGACATCATTTCACCTAAGGCATGCCACAAATGGCATTGAGGGATATGATTCTGGTCAGATCGTATGTGAGGATATCCTTTTTGTACTAGACCTAACCACGATATGACCTTTATCAGGTTGAAAATATTCTAAACCATTGATCTGAACCCCTCTTGGATCCATCGTACACATGTACATGGCCTCCCATTGTTTCCATTTTCAGAAATACTCAGGGGGTTCAATAATGCATACCTTGTCCATTTACACAGTATTTCGATTCTGTCCCTACTGGCGCTTCATACATTCAGTCAGGTTATCTCCAGTTCCACAGTTGAGAAGGAACAAACCTTTGCAACTCCACATGGATCCTTCACTTTGCAATATGAGCATTTGGTACTTAGCATCTTCGCGCCAGATTCCAACACTAACCACCTTCGCAACTTGATTCAAGAGAATCAACATCGACCATTGATCAGTAAATGGACTTCATCGGGACCATTCAACTTAGGACACTTTAACACTTCATCAATTTTCCCTTATTCAATCGATTCGACACCTTAAGATCATCAAATTTACCACATCCATCAATCATCCCTGACCTCGTGTCATGATCGTTGATATTTGTAGCATCTACCACTTTTTGTGATTCGAAATCACAAATTTAGCCGTGCTAGTTCAGATCACAGAATTGACTACGACCGCAGATCTATCTTCACCTTTCTCACAGTCGTTCAATCCTTTCTCCCTTTAACCTATTCTATGATTTTGAAAAGTTTCTACCTCCGTGCATGTTTATCAAGGGGAATCATTTAGGACCAATGATATGGCTTTGCATTGATCTCGACCCTCGAACATTTATCCCCTTTAACTAACTATGCAATTCTAAAAACCAAATATTACCTCACATATCCCATTGGTGAATGTATTTCCATCGTTGATCTTCATTATCCAGAATCTGAACCATCAAAACTCGACACATTTTATCCCTATTCCGTCGTGGCATGTTTCAATCTATAGAATGATCTATCCCCGTAGATTAGAATCCACTCTTTACATTAGAGGAAATTTCAACTCAAAATGGGCCTCCTAAGGAAAATTAATAAAATAATATTTATTAATTTTGGAGGAAGAAAAGAAAAAACTAATTTTTTGTTCATATTTTCGACATATCTCCTTCTTGTTTTTACTCAAATTTCGATCGAGAGAGCTCATTGGATGTGGAATTAAATTATGCATCATCATCACCATTTTTAGGTATTAATTGTTTTTGGAGTAGCTAGGCCCATCAAAAGTATGTCGAGTGGGTACTCGTTGGATGCGGAATTTAATTCTGCATCCAATGAGCTCTCCCAATCGAAATTTGAGTAAAAACAAAAGGAGATATGTCGAAAATACGAACAAAAAAAGTAGTTTTTTTATGTTACCTATCCCCAAATTTATATTAAAAAATTGTTTAAGAGGTGCTCCCTTTTTGAATTTTAAATCATTTTGATTGGCCAATACATGATGAAATGGAATTTGTATTATTTTTGGAAGGGCCATTTTAAATTGAAATTTCCTCTAATGTTTGACGGATCTTGATGAAAAAACTTGCTAACCAGATAACCTAAAAGGTGTTCCCACCAAATTCCTCAACTAAGATCATTTTCAAACCTTTCAAGTCCATAATTCAAAAATTTAAACATAGTGCTAACAAAGAGTCTTCAAGATGATCTATACCTACACATATGTCTCTTCAATATTGACTTTTAAACTGAGGCAACCCAAAAATTCATAGATGATATATACTACCTGCTACTTCTCCAAAACACTCTTGTGGCTTCCTTACTCTTCACTAAATTTCTTGAATTTCAAATGAGATTCACTTCAAACTTTTCTTGATCTCTCCTCTACAGTTGTACATCAGTCGTCCAATAACTTATCCAAATTTCAGAGCTCCAACCATAGAACCATATTATTTTAGAGTGAAAAATCATCTATATATATATAGTCATCACATGGAGAAAATTAACATAAAACAAGTATGTCTGACTACATAGAAGCATGATAAAAATATTCTTGTTAAACCACGTCGACCTAGCAAGATGGGGTAAAATTGCTTAATCTTCAAAAATTCATATCTCTTCAACCATGTGGATTTAGAGGGAAATATACATATCAATGAAAAGGGATTGACGAGGACTATAACATTGAGAGGTCTTTCTAGAAAATAGAAGGTCCTTCACCATTGTTTTCTTCAATTTGTGTAGCATATCGGTGTGGGTTCTATGTCACGCCATGCCATAATCATCTTGCACCAAACTCACAATGTCATCATGTCCTTTTCTGTTTTGTCATTCACCGAGCTTTCCCTACCATCATTCCCTTTGTCACTCCTTTGTAATTAATGAACTCCTTTTACATCAATGACAATCATGCTCAACAAAATCCCCCTTTTTCATTGATGACAACACCTGTTCAAATTTCTCCCTCTTTGAAATTAATTACAAAGGGCCAAACACTTATCCAATTGATCCAACTAAAATGATCCAATCCATTAATCTTCAAGTCATCAAAATATTCACAATACCCAAAAAAATTTATTCTTGAAGATTGTTAATCAATAATGTACCGAAGAAATAAATTCAAACAATTAATCATGTTCATTGTATGTTCTTGAGATCACGTTGAATTAAATGTCATTGATAATTAATGATCTCTGCTATTTGCATTCCTGTTAATATTTGTTGCTCCCCCTTCGACTTAGCTCTCCCTAGAAAATACATGAGATTCCTTTATTAGTGGCATACTCATATCCTAGGATATGCCTACAATAGTCATATAAGCTTATACACATGCCACTACGAGTGATTATTAGCATACATCTTCTTCTTGTTGTTGTTGTTCATACCATACTACCTCCCCTTAGAAGATTATTTCCAATCTTTCATTTCTAAGACTGATATGATGCGTCTAGAGTTCACTGTGTCATGAGATGTTGAGCTTTAAATGTATTTGTCACAAACTAAATTTGTGACCAACTCCTCTTGTCAAGTATATTTTTGTTATCTATGTTTGTCATGTGCACTCTCTTTCATGTCAACCTAGGATGCTATTGTTAATATTAGATCCATCTTTCCTAGATTTTTTCTTTAGATTATGGTTAGGCCTTTCCTTCTCATGTATTATCTTTATTCATTAATTGTTGTAGGTGTTGAATAATGGATACGATGTCTAGAATGTTCATTGTGTATTTCCCTTGAGATCCACTTAAATTTTAGATATTTGTCAATTTTCAATGTGTTGTAGCTATATTTGTCCGTTCTTACTATTTTGTTGCTCCTATTTTCGACGTCATATATTCTTGCTTCTAGCATAACATTACTTCAAACTTTTCATTGTAGATATGCTTTAGATGGATAATGTTTGTGTCTGGATAAAATGCTAAGAATTTTTCCTTTGGACATTCCCTTAGCTTATTCACAATGCAATTCAACTTTCATATGTCACACTATTACTATCAATCGATTGATGTTACGTCAAAGATTACTTGTCAAATCAAAACTATTAAGCTGTCACAAACTTTCCATAAGGAATCAATGAATTTCTTTTAAATACTTTCTTAAGACTAGACCCTTGAACACGTTTCTTTTTTCCCACCCTTGATATCATCTAGCTATGTCAAAGAGCTCAAGGTACTCCAAAGTATTCAAAATACCTTAGAAAGGGTTGGACATAAGAAAACCATATTCTTTGCCATGATCAATTTCTCCCATGTGTATTTGTGTAGTCTTCTTCATCCAAATATGAGGTTGTTCTTGTTCAGTCTTCTTGATCCATATTTGTTTTTTTAGCACATGTTCTTTGAGCAAGCATCCTTTCAGCATTGTTCTTCTTCCATGGTTCATAGGATTTCCTTGGTTTGTGTTATCGAGTAAAATGGCACTTCTTCGTCCAAGTACTGACACCCAATGTGTCAAAACACAAAGGACAAATTGGATTGAAGTAGCCAAAACATTATAGACAAGCATGACCTTTGATACAACATCACCTTACCAGTTAAATATATTTTTGTTTATACATTAGGGTTGAATACAGGATTATTTGTACATCAAGCCACATATCATATGTAAGTATGTGCATTGCAACCTGTGTATACATTTTTAGGGCTTGCACCCGTGGGTTTCTTTAAAGCAAGTCCCATATCATACACAACTTTCCTATATCAATAGTGATGTATGCCTTAATTCAGAGTTAAAAAATTAAAACACAATTAATCGAGGAAAGTTGGGCCCTTAATCATAACTATCCCAACTTCCTCAACCATCTCAACCTTTGAAACCTCTCGCTTTCATCATATATAAATAGAGGATAGGGATTGAGGCTAATCAATCATACTTTGTAGAGAAAAGTTATGCTGGTGGTTTTCCTTCAGATATCTTGGAGTAACAAAACTCAATGTCCTTGGTTTGCAGAGGAGCACTTGTCTTAGATGTTGGGTTGTAATCTCACCACACTTGTTTATCAATAAATAAAGTTCTTCTTCCAATATTGTGCACTCTTGTATATTGTGATTTCTGAATTATCTTATAGTTTCATTATGAATATGTTATTTCATTAACCATTGATATAATATATAAGATATTGCAGGAAGATCTTGTTCTTTGCAGGTGATTGGAGATACCCTAAAAGTTGTGGAATCAAGTTGAAGAGAAAAAGAAAAGCTAGGACCGACCGTTATAAATAAGTGTTGAAAAAGGGTTGAGGATCAGTTAGTTGCACATCATCATGGATGTTACCCAAGCTCAGAAGACATCGCGCAAGGAAGAAGATAGAATTCTTTTGAATATTTTGTGTCACCTTTTATATTTTTGGCCAATTTTTGTGGATATTGGTCATTAGTTGGTAGAATCAGTTAGGAGTTAGTTAGAAGTGGACCATGAATGTAAAGGTGCAAGCCTATAAATAGAAGAATAATTGTGAATGTAAGAATCATCATTGTAATCTATCTTGGTTATGATTCATGTTCATCATAGAGAATTCGAGACCGAGAATTGAATTGCTATCTATTTTGGATATGTGATTTCTTGCGCAGAAGTAATATGAAGAGATAAGGGTTGATCTGAAATACTGTTATCTTTTTCCTCTTTTTGAATTTTATTTTTATTTATGCAATCCAATGGTGAATATGTGTGACATGGATCTATGAAGCAATGTTTACTGCTTATGAATGATGTTATCTTCTTAGATTTGTGTGCATGACAATATGGTTAATTCTGTTATATAATGTGGTTACTTCTGATATGAATGAATGATGCAATCTGTTGAGGAGTGATGAAGAATAGTTCTATGAATGACTAAAAAACTGGTCGAATCTGATAAATAAGTGGATGAATTGTCAATTCCCATAGTCCTATTCTATTTTGTGGAAACTTAGTTCCATCAGCCCTCCCTCGAACATCTCGGGTGAGACTTCAACCGCTTCATGAGTGTTGTTGGACAGGGTAAAACCTATTTGGGGCAGTGCTCAAGGAGATCACGGCGAGTTGAGTGTCAACATAGTGGGAACCCTTGTCGATTGGGTTTTGTTGGCTGGGTTTGCACCAACAAATGGTTCCATTGTCAGGACCTTGTTGCAACTGAGAGGAGGATATGTGGCATCCAGAGCAACTAGAAATTAAAGATTGGTTCAATCAGAAGCTGTGAGAATTTGCTGAAGCGAAAAATCAAAACCCTGTACTAATGACAAACAAGTGGTTGGCGAGATACACACATGATGGTCCTCACAAGTATTTTTTCTGTGAGTTTCCCATCATACTATACGAGTGGTTGGAATAGTTCACATATAAGAAGAAAAATTTCCAAGGAGGACAACCAACATCCTGGACCCCTGAATTGATCCAGGAACTGCAAGAAACTGATAATAGAGCATCGTGAGCTATTGAGGTCTGGATGGATACTATCCTAAAAGGATATATCACTAAGTTGGGGATGGAGGAGAATCCAAAATTTGCAAGTGTTGGGGACTACTGGGATGAAGAGACAATGGAAAACATCACGGATTTGCTGCATGAGTTTCAAGATCTATTTTCGATGAAGTTCTCATAAATGAAAGGGATAATGGGTGATCTAGGAGAGATGAAGATTTTGTTAAAGCTAGATGCAAAACCAGTAAGACAAAGATCATGTTTCCTAAATCCACAATACAAAGAAAGAGTCAAGGCTGAGCTCGACTGGATGTTGGATGATGGAATCATTGAACCAGTGGAATAATCTGAATGGATTAGTCCTATGGTGTTCCAAAACAATAAAACCAGTGAAGTTTGGATTTGTATCGACTTAAGAAAATTGAATGATGCTTGTATGCATGACCCATTTTCGACACCATTCATAGATGAAATGCTTGAAGGAGTTGGTAGTCAAAAGATGTACTCTTTTACAGATGGATTTTCTGGTTATGACCAGATAAGAATAGCAAAGGAATATTGCCATAAAATGACATTTGTCATAGAATGGGGTTGCTTCCAATACATAGTGATGCCTTTTGGGTTGAAGAATGTGCATGGGGTATTCTCCTGATTTGTTGAAACCACATTCAAATATTTCATTCATATGTTCCTACACATTTATATGGATGATTGGACAGTGTATGGTCTAATCAAGGATCATTTCGCAAGCCTACGAATGATGCTAGAAAGGTGTCAACATCATAAGATCGCGCTAAAATTCAAGAAGTGTATTTTTTGCACACCATTTGGGATACGGTTGGGTCACATCGTGTGCAAGCAAGGATTATTGGTTGATCCTACAAAGATAGTGCTTATTTTTAGTTTTCCACTGCCGACAAATGTGAAGGTGCTTCGGGAAACACTGGGGCACACTGGGTACTATTGCAAATTCATTAGAGGATATGTTGTGATTACTTCCCCCATGGAGAGACTATTGAAGAAATATGTTTCATTTGTATGGAGCCTGGAATGTCAAGGAAGCTTTGACATCCTGAAGGCCAATATGGATTCAGCACCCATACTTGTGTTCCCCGACTGGAACAAAGAGTTCCATGTGCATGTCGATGCAACATCTGTTGCACTAGGAGTAGTGCTTGCACAACTAGGAGAAGGATATTTGTACCACTCAATTGTTTTCTCTAGTTGAAAGTTTTCATTTGTTGAGAAAAACTATACGACCACAAAGCGAGAAGGTCTGGCGATGGTATATGCGCTGCAGAAATTCAGGCATTACCTCTTAGGTGGGAATTTTAAGATGTTTACTGACCATTCTTCTTTCAAGTATTTGGTCAATAATCCTATGTTGGGGTGAAGATATGTCATTGGATACTTTTCTTTTAGGAGTTTTACTTTGAAATAATTGTGAAGTTAGGTGACTTGAATGCTGGCCCTGATCATTTGTCCAAAATCGAGATAGGCGAGGAGCCTACCATTATTGAAGAAGGACTGCCCAATGTGTAGTTATTCAGAGTTGACATAGAAGATGATCCAGGAGGATATTGGTGGCCACCCACCTATTCCACTTGGATCCCGACCATTGTTCCTTTTAGTTTTACAGTTTCCTTAATTGTAGCACAATTTACTCTTTTTGGTAGTTTTCAAGTCCTAAACTTCTGGAGCTGTTTTGAGGCCCTAAAAGACATTTTTTCGGCATCGAATGGTCAGGAAATTATGTGTCCATTTTGGACTGGGTTTTTGTTGTTTATGGATGTATTACTTGAAGAGATCTTTCTAATGATGTATCATGCACGTCAAACGGAGGTAGTATGCCAAAGTTACGACCCCGAGAAATTGATGTACCAAGTTACCCAACTGGGCCCACATTCCGACGTTTCACCTCCTAGGGTTAGGTTTTTGGATGTGTAGGGTTTCCATTGTTTCTCATTAATAAATAGGCCTTCGAACCTCATTGTAACACAGATTTCAAAGACATGTAGCCACCACATCTCTTCTCAAATATAAGCTACCAGCACTCTAGCTAGTTTATTTCCATTATGTATGTAAACAAGTTTCAGTTCTTTGATTAATGAAATGAAGTGTTATTTCCATTGCATATTTGTTTCTATGGTTATTTGTGTATTTTGTTGTGTTCCTGCATAGATCTATATTAGTGGTATCAGAGCAATTTGCTCTTTCTCGATCCTTCTTTGCATGTCCCCAACGAGGGAGGGGTATAAAGAGTTAGGGCTCGATCTAGTTGAACCTTTGCAAGATCAGCCTCGCAAATCCTGACGGCCTTCCATGGGGGATGAAAATAAATACAAGGGTGTAGAAGATCCTATCAGAATGTTTCTTGAGGAGGCCGTTGAAAAACAAAGGAACATGATGATGGATAACTTCGCCCAGATCCTTAAATGACCTCCCACTAGCGGCGCATCTGCATCTAGCAACCACTCTAGAGGCACAACCCCTTTTAACGTACAAGTGAAATTCAACATTCCCATATTTGATGGTCGAATAGATGCATACACCGTAGATATATGGTTGAATCTATTAGAAGGATATTTATTGGTTCAAGACTTTTCTGACTAGGAAAAGATTACTTTTTCACTACTCAAAGCTACCCCCCATGTCAAGGACTGGTGGGAAACATATTATGAGAGAAAGGACAAGGAGGAACCCTCGCTTTTGTCGGTCGTACCCACTTGGAATTAATTTTGAGATGCCATCAAGGGATAGTATTATCTCGTGGGGAGCTATGAGGACAAGTACATACAATGGACTATGCTGCAGCAGCAAAGAGATCAAGATGTGCATGAGATGACGAATCTATTCCATACCCTGTGCACCAAGTTGGGTATCACAAATTCAGAGAAACATTTGGTGCTAAAGTACTGTAGTTGTTTGCACAGATACATTCAGGAGGAAATGGAGTTCCTCGACATATATTTGCTTGGTATGGCATACCGGTATACTGCTGAAATTGAGCAAAAATTCAAACAAAAAAAGTGAGACTTTGGATCTGCGAATCAGAAGCAAGCGAAAGGTGCCCCAAAAACGCAGAACCAAGGAAAAATCAAGGGCATGGAGACTCAAGACAACTTGCCAAAGCCACAAGAAAATAACAACACTGTGAAGCCGAAGAAGGAAGAGGTAAAGTGGTGCAATTTCCATAAGAGCCTCACTCACAACACCAGTGAGTGTCGGGCCAAGCAGCCACTAGTGGCCGAGATAAAGGCTTCCTAATTAGATGCATACTTTGACACTGAATCAAAACCTAAGAAGGGAAATGATAGAGGGAAGAATATTATCAATGCAGAGCCCAATGCCACCATTACCACCACAAAGATTCAAAAGGAAAAACTAGAAGATTCAAAGGAGGATAAGCGTCTTTTCCACTCCCAGATGTGGGTAAAGGGTTCCCTGCTACAGTTCATTGTTGACAGTGGAAGCCAAAAGAACCTTATTTCTGTAGAGGTCATGAAGTAGTTGGGCTTGTCGACCACAGCACACCCGCAACTGTACACCATCGGGTGGCTTCACTAAGGATGGGATCTTTGCGTCATCCAGCAGTGTCACCTTCCCTACAACATCAAGCCCTTCACCGATGAGGTATTATGTGATATTGATCCTCTTGATGTTTGTGATGTATTATTGGGTCATCCATACTTATGGAAGTGACATGTTGTGTATGAGTCTCATCCTCGCACTGTTATTATTACGTTGGGAAATAAGTTGTATAGGATACCAGAGGTACCACCTCCTATTGCTATCTCTTTGGTTACTACAAAACAATGTAGTAAGATCATTTCCAAAACCAAGAAATTTGTTTTCTTGATGATCTACCCTCAACAGAAGAAGAAGATCATGGCCACGACCTCCAAAGATATCCCACCCACATGACAACAACAAATGGACAATGTTGTGGAGGAGTACTGAGACATATTCACGTCACCCACAGGGGTTCCTCTTCACTGTCAGGTCAAGCACCCCATTGATCTGACCCCAGGTGTGCTGCTGCCCAATGGGCCAATCTATCAACGCTCTATTCTGGAGAATGATGAAATCAAGAGGCAAATTTAGGAGCTGCTGCAGAAGGGTCACATCCGGCCAAGTTCATTTCCCTGTGGGAGCTCGATCATGTTGGTATAGAAGAAGGATGGGGCTTGGAGACTCTGTATTGACTATCGGGCATTGAACAAGATCACTGTCCAGAATAGGTACCTGATCCCATAGATTGATGACCTCTTGGACCAGCTTAAAGGGGAGAAATATTTTAGCAAGATCGACTTAAAGTCTAGGTATCACCAGGTACTGATCGAACCGACCGATGTGGGGAAGATTGCCTTCAAATCCAATGAGGGCCTTTTTGAATGGTTGGTCATGCCTTTCAGGCTGGTGAATGCTCCTGCAACCTTCATGAGACTGATGGAAGACATATTGTGGCTATTCACCAACTCATTTGTAGTAGTGTACTTGGATGACATCTTGATATTCAGCCAGACTTGGGAAGAGCACCTCCACCACATCTGACAGGTATTCCAAACGCTGTGACAACACAAGTTGTGTGCCAATTTGGAAAAGTGCACTTTTGGCATGACTAAGGTTCAGTATCTGGGATACATTATTGATGAGTATGGGGTACATGTGGATCCAACCAAGATCCAAGTCATTCAGGATTGGCCAATCCCAACTACTCTAACAGAGCTTCGCAGCTTTCTAGGTCTTGCTAATTTCTACTGCAGATTCATGTTGGGATTCTCTCATATCACTTGGCCCTTGATTCAAGTCACCAAGGGAGGAGCCAAACCAAAATTATTTTAGTCAGAATCTCAATAGAAGGTATTTGCAGAATTGAAACATCATCTCTGCGGTGCCCTAGTGCTCACATTACTAGAATTGCAACAACCATTTGAGATCAAGACATACGCCTCTGACTATGTTATAGGGACAGTCCTTACTCAACAAGGGCATCCAATAGCATATCACAGTTAGACACTGTCCGGCATAGTCTGAAAATATCCCACTTATGACAAAGAGATGTATTCCATTGTATAGGCTTACCGACAATGGAAGCATTAGATTTTGGGGAAGGAAACGATCATTCACATAGACCATCAACCCCTGCAGTTCATACAGACACAAGGGAAGTTACAGAATAATTGCAATTATAAGTGGTCCACATATATACAATAGTTTCATTTGAATGTCAAGTACAAGAAGGGAAGCACCAATAATGTTGCAGACTTCTTCAGCCGACCACCGATCATGGCGATAACCATCATGCTCAACTCTTGTGGGCATGAGACCTTTTATTGGCCGATTCTATACAAGAGCGATCTAGAATTCATCTACACATACATGACTCTCCTGGAGGGAAACCAAGTTCCAAATTTTCACCTCCAGGATGCACTACTATGTCACATGGGACACCTTTGTGTTCCTTCAAGCAAGCGGGCCAAGATGATTTGGGAAGCGCACTACAGTCGGGTCACTGGGCATTTCAGGGTTGAGAAAATAGTGGCAGTACTACAGAAGTATTTCTATTAGCTGAACCTTCAACAAAACATCAGGAAGTACATCCAATCCTACACTACCTACGCCATTTCCAAACCGTCCATCAAGAAGAAAGGCCTTTATACTCCGTTTCCTACCCCTAGTTGACCTTGGGAATCCATCTCCACGGATTACATGTTGGGAATTCCTTCTACTAAGCATGGCAACGACTATGTGTTCTTGGTCATCGACAGATTCTCAAAGATGGCCATAATGGTGGCCTGCAAGAAGAATATCACAGTAGAATCCATCACCAAACACTTCTTTGAACAAGTGTGGGTACACTTTGGGATCCCACAGTCTATAATATTAGATTGGGACAATAGGTTCCTTAGTAAATTGTGTTCTAGCCTATCGTTAATGCTAGACACCAAGCTCACATATTCCACAGCTTTCCATCCCCATACTGATGGCCAGACAAAGGTCATCAACCAGATGATCGTACACATTTTGCGCATGTACAACTCAAAGTATTGACGCACATGAGATGAGAGCCTCCCCTATGTACAACATAGCTATAATCGGGCCCTCCACAGCTCCACCGACCACAACCCCTTTCAGGTGGGATTGAGATTCCAACCACCATGTCCCATTGACGTAGCCATGCCATTTGCAGCTACTCAGGTTGATTCAGCTCATGTCCAATCTAAAGTTTCTTTGGTGAACAAATTCATTGAGCACATTCAACACATTCACCAATAGGTTCATGACATATTGGAAAGATCCAATGCTAAGTACAATTAGTGGCATGATTAGCATAAGGTGCAACACAACTTCTAGGTGGGTGACAAAGTGTGGCTACATTTGCAGAAGGATCGCCTCACTGGACCCCACCGCAAGCTTCACCTACTTTGATATATGCCATACACCATCACCAAGGGTTTTGAGGACAATTCCTTTGAGCTTAGTATTCCACAATTCCTTGGTATGCACCTAGTGTTCAATGTGGACCGCTTTCGACCCTACTTTCCACCTCTATTGGACACATCAGACGTGGCATAACAACTCACACCAATAGAATTAAACCCTGACTGCATGGAATAAGCTAGAACTGATAGGATTATGGACACACAGATCAACAACACCTGCCAGTAGAAGATCCAGCTATATCAAGTTGTCAAAGTAGGCCAACTTCTTCACCAGGGAAAGTGGCTCACCAGAGACCAAGTTCAGCAGAAGTTTCCTCATCTCATGGAGGAACTCAACACAATGGGGACCATTGCTTCCTAAGGGGGGAGGAATGATCTAGAAGGATATTGGTGGCCACCCACATATTCCACTTGGACCCCCACCATTGTTTCTTTTAGTTTTCCAATTTCCTTAATTGTAGCACAATTTACTATTTTTGGCAGTTTTTGGGTCCTAAACTTCCGGAGCCGTTTGAGGCCCTAAATGACTTTTTTTCAGCATCGAATGATCAAGAAAATATGAGTCCATTTTGGAGTGGTTTTTTGTGTTGCATGGATTTAGTCCTTGAAGATATCTTTCTAATGATGTATCATTCCCGTCAAACAGAGGCAGTATGCCAAAGTTACACCCCAGGAAATTGATGTACCAAGTTACCCAACGGGGCCCACATTCTGGGGTTTCACCTCCTAGGGTTATGTTTTTGGATGTGTAGGGTTTCCATTGTTTCTCAATAATATATAGCCCTTCTAGCCTCATTGTAACACAGAGTTCATAGGCATGTAGCCACCACATCTCTTCTCAGAGATAAGCTACCAGCACTCTAGCTAGTTTATTTCCATTATGTATGTAAACAAGTTTCAATTCTTTGATTAATGAAATGAAGTGTTATTTCCACTGCATATTTGTTTATTTGGTTATTTGTGTATTCTATTGCATTCCTACATAAATCCGGGTCAGTGGTATCATAGCAATCTACTCTTTCTCAATCCTTCTTTGCATGTCCCCAATGAGGGCGATGTATAAAGAGTTAGGGATCGATCTGGTTGAACCTTTGCAAGATCAGCCTCGCAAATCCCAATGGAATCCCATGGGGGATGAAAAGAAAGACAAGGGCACAGAATATCCTATCAAAATGTTTCTCGAGGAGGCACTTGAAAAAAAAAGGAACGCGATGATGGATAACTTTGCCCAGATCCTTCAACGACTTCCCACTGGCAGCGCATCTGCATCTAGCAGCCACTCTGGAGGCGCAACCCCTTTTAAGGTACAAGTGAACTTCAACATTCCCATATTTTATGGTCGAATAGATGTAGATGCCATAGATATATGGTTGAATCTATTAGAAGGATATTTCTCGTTTTAGGACTTTTTCGACTGGTAAAATATTAATTTTTCACTACTCAAAGCCGCCCCCCATGTCAAGGACTGGTGGGAAACCTACTATGAGAGAAAGGACGAGGAGGAACCCTCTCTGTTCTTGGCCATACCCACTTGGAATTCATTTCAATATGACATAAAGGGACAATATTATCCCATGGGGAGCTATGAGGACATGTACATACAATGGACTATGCTGCGACAACAAAGAGATCAAGATGTGCATGAGATGATGAATATGTTCCATACCCTATGCACCAAGTTGGGTATCAAAGATTCATAGAAACATTTGGTGCTGAAGTATTGTAGTTTTCTACATAGATACATTTAGGAGGAAATGGAGTTCCTCGACACCTCCTTGCTTGGTACGACATACCGGTATGCTACCAAAATTGAGTAAAAATTCAAACAGAAAAAGAGAGACTTTGGATCTGCGAATCAGAAGCAAGCAAAAGGTGCCCTCAAACCGCAGAACCAAGGACATAGCCAAGGCATGGTGACTCAATAAAACTTTCCAAATCCGTAAGCAAAGAACAATACGGCGAAGCCTAAGAAGGAAGAGGGAAAGTGGTGCGAGTTCCACAAGAGCCCCACTCACAACACCAGTGAGTGTCGGGCCAAGCAGTCACTAGTGGCTGAGATAAAGAATTTCGAACCAGATGCATACTCTAACACTGAATCAAAACCCGAGAAGGGGAATGACAGAAGGAAGAAGATTATTGATGCAGAGCCCAATGCCACTATTTCCACCACAAAGATCCAAAAGGAAGAACCAGAAGATTCAGAGGAGGAGGAGCGTCTTTTCCACTCCCAGATGTGGGTAAAGGGTTCCCTGCTACAATTCATTGTCGACAGTGGGAGCCAAAAGAACCTCATTTCAGTATAGGTTGTGAAGTGGTTGGGCTTGTCGACCATAGCACACCCGCAACCATACACCATCGGGTGGCTTCACCAAGGACGGGATCTCCGCATCATCCAGCAGTGCCACCTTCGCTACAGCATCAAGCCCTTCACTGATGAGGTATTATGTGATATTGCTCCTCTTGATGTTTGTGATGTATTATTGGGTCAACCGTACTTATGGAAGTGACATGTTGTGTATGAGTCTCAGCCTCGCGCTGTTATTATTACGTTGGGAAATAAGTTGTACAGGATACTAAAGGTACCACCTCCTGTCGCTATCTATTTGGTTACTGCAAAACAATGCAGTAAGCTCATTTTCAAAACCGATAAATTTGTTTTCTTGATGATCCATCCTCAGGGAAAGAAGAAGATCATGGCCATGACCTCCTGACAGGGCCCATCCGCATGACAACAATAAATGGACAAGGTCATGGAGGAGTACCGGGACATATTCACCTCACCCACAGGGGTCCCTCAGCGCTGTCAGGTCAAGCACCCCATCGATCTGACCCCAGGTGCACCGTTTCCCAATGGAACGATATATCGACACTCTATTATGGAGAATGATGAAATCAAGAGACAAATTTTGGAGCTGCTGCAAAAGGGTCACATCCAGCCAAGTTCATCACCCTGTGGAAGCTCGATCGTGTTGGTACAGAAGAAGGATGGGGCTTGGAGACTTTGTATTGACTATCGGGCACTGAACAAGATCATTGTCCAAAATAGGTACCTGATCCCATAGATTGATGACCTCCTAGACCATCTTAAAGGGGCAAAATATTTTAGCAAGATCAACTTAAATTCCAGGTATCACCAGGTACAGATTGAACCAACCGATGTGTGGAAGACTTCCTTCAAAGCCAAGGAGGGCCTTTTCGAATGGTTGGTCATGCATTTCAGGGTGACAAATTCTTCTGCAACCTTCATGAGACTAATGGATGACATCTTGTGGCCATTCACCAACTCATTTGTAGTAGTGTACTTGGTTGAAATCCTGATATTCAGCTAGACTTGAGAAGAGCACATCCACCACATCCGACGGGTCCTCCAAATGCTGTGGAAACACAAGTTGTGTGCCAATTTTTAGAAGTGGGATTTTGGCATGAATCAGGTCCAGTATCTGGGATACATTATTGATGAGTATTGGGTACATGTGGATCCAACCAATATCCAAGTCATTCAGGATTGGCCAGCCACAACTACTCTAACAAAGCTTCGCAACTTTCTGGGTCTTGCTAATTTCTACCGCTGGTTCGTGTTGGGATTCTCTCATATCACTTGGCCCTTGAGTCAAGTCACCAAGGGAGGAGAAAAAGAAAAATTATTCTGGTCATAAACTCAACAGAAGGTGTTTGCATAATTGAAACATTGCCTCTACTGTGCCCCAGTGCTCACATTACCAGACTTGCATAAATCATTTGAGATCAATACATATGCCTCTGACTATGCTATTGGAGCAGTCCTTACTCAACAAGGGAATCCAGTGGCATATCACAGTTAGAAACTGTTCGACACAGTCCGCAAATATCCCACTTATGACAAAGAGATGTATTCCATTGTACAGTCTTGCCGACAATGGAAGCATTACATTTTGGGGAAGGAAACAATAATCCAAACAGACCATCGACCCCTGTAGTTCATATAGACACAAGGGAAGTTACAGAATGATCACAATCAGAAGTGGTCCACATATCTACAATAGTTTCATTTGAAAATAAAGTACAAGAAGGGAAGCACAAATATTGTTGAAGACTACCTCAACTGACCACCGATCTTGGTGATAACCACCGTGCTCAACTCTTGTGGGCATGAGACCTCTGATTGGCCGATTCTCTACAAGAGCGATCCGAAATTCAGCAACACATATAGGACGCTTTTGGAGGGAAACCAAGTTTTAAATTTTCACCTCTAGGATGCACTACTATATCACATGGGACACCTTTGTGTTCCTTCAAGCAAGTGTTCCAAGATGATTTGGGAAGTGCACTACAATCGGGTCACTGGGAATTTTGGGGTCAAGAAAATAGTGGAAGTACTGCATAAGTATTTCTATTGGCCAAACCTTCGATAGGACGTCGGGAAGTACATCTAATCCTGCACTGCCTATGCCATTTCCAAACCATCCATCAAGAAGCAAGGCCTCTATACTCTATTTCCTACCCCTAGTCGACCTTGGGAATCCATCTCCATGGATTACATGTCGGTCCTTCCTTCTACTAAGCACGGCAATGACTGTGTGTTAGTGGTCATTGACAAATTCTCAAAGATGGCCATAATGGCATCCTACAAGAAGAATATCATAGCAGAATCCACTGCTAAACTCTTATTTAAATGAGTGTGGGTACACTTTGGGATCCCACAGTCTATAATCTCAGATCGGGATAGTAGGTTCCTTAGTACATTCTGGTCTAGCCTATGGTCAATTCTAGATGGCAAGATCACAAATTCCACAGCTTTCCATCCCCAGACTGATGGCTAGACAGAGGTCGTTAACCGGACGATTGTACACATTTTGAACATGTACAACATAAATCATCCATGCACATGGGATGAGAGCCTCCCCTATGTACAACATAGCTATAACCGGGCCCTCCACAGCTCTACCAACCACAACCCCTTTTAGGTGGGATTGGGATTCTAGCCACTATGTCCCATTAACATAGCCATACCATTTGTAGCTACTCAGGTTGATTCAGCTCATGTCCAATCTGAATTTTCTAAGGGGAACAACTTCATTGAGCTTATTCAACACATTTTCCAATAGGTTCATCACATATTGGATAGATCCAATGCTAAGTACAAGTAGTGGCATGATCAACAACTAGTGCAACACAAATTCTAGGTGGGCGACAAAGTGTGGTTACATTTGCAGAAGGAGCACCTCACTGGACCCCACCACAAGCTTCGCTTGCTTTGATATGGTCCATACACCATCACCAAGGATATCAGGGACAATTCCTTTGAGATCAGTATTCCAGCATTCGTTGGTATGCACCTAGTGTTCAATGTGGACCGCATTCGGCCCTACTTTCCATCTCTACTGGACACATCAGATGTGGCAGAACAACTCACACCAATAGAGTTAAACCATGACTACATGGAACAAGCCAGAACTGATTGGATTATGGACACACATATCAAGAACACCCACCAGCAGAAGATCTAGCTATATTGAGTTGTCAAAGCAGGCCAACTCCTTCACCATGGAAAGTGGTTCACCAGAGACCAAGTTCAGCAGAAGTTTCCTCATCTCATGGAGGAACTCAACGCAATGGGGACCATTGCTTCCTAAGGGAGGAGGAATGATCCAGGAGGATATTGGTGGCCACCCACCTATTCCACTTGGATCCCCATCATTGTTTCTTTCAGTTTTTTAGTTTCCTTAATTGTAGCACAATTTACTATTTTTGGCAGTTTTTGGGTCCTAAACTTCCGTAGCCATTTTGAGGCCCTAAAAGACTTTTTTTTGGCATCAAATGGTCAGGAAAATATGAGTCCATTCCAAAATTAATATTTTCTATTTATCAATATAGTCCTTCAAGAGATATTTCTAACGATGTATCATGTGCATCAAATAGAGGTAGTATGCCAAAGTTATGACCACGGGAAATTGATGTACCAAGTTACCCAACGGGGCCCACATTCTGGCGTTTCACCTCCTAGGTTTAGGATTTTGGATGTGTATGGTTTCCATTGTTTCTCAATAATATATAGGCCTTCGAGCCTTTTTGTAACACAATTTTCAGAGGCATGTAGCCGCCACATCTCTTCTTAGAGATAAGCTACCAGCACTCTAGCTAGTTTATTTCCATTATGTATGTAAACAAGTTTCAGTTCTTTGATTAATGAAATGAAGTGTTATTTCCGCTGCATATTTGTTTCTATGGGCATTTGTGTATTCTATTGTGTTCCTGCATAAATCCGAAAAAAAATATGATTATTATTCCCAAATAATCTAGTTCTTGGTGACAGGAGTTGTACTGAAATAATTTTCAACAAGCAAGAAGAAACAGTTGGTAGTCCAGGCTTCAAATTTTCAGTTGATTGCTGGGTAGTTATACAAACTGGGTCCAGATGAGATTTTGTGGCGGTGTGTCCTACTGCATGAACAAGGCTAGATTTTGGAAGAAGCACATGCAAGAGTTGCTGGTGGACACTATGGAGGATGAGCTACTACAATAAAGGTGCTTCGTGTAGGGCTCTGGTGGCCCACTCGACATAATGGCATGACATATTATGCATGGAGTTGCGATGTCTGTCAACATATTGGAAAATCATCATGGAAGGATGAGATGTCGCTAGAACCCTAGTGTTGGGCAATAGGGCAGACCCAGGTTTTAAACCGTTTACTTCGCACCAACAAAAGACCCACAGTGTTGGCCCTTTCGGCAACAACCTGCAAACAGGTTGCAGTATCACCCAAAACAACTATGAGATGCCACAGAATCAGGTTTCTACAAGAAAAAGAGGGATATTAGTGTACCTTTAGTTTTTAATAACTTTTAATCAATTAACACAGAGCTCCGACATTCATATATATAACTTCGCAGATAACTAAAAAGCAGTGACTTGCGCAACCCTCTACGGGGATTTCACAGCGAAGTAAGTATTTAGCAACGATCTTATTTATCAGATATATCTAGTTAACCATGCACAACAAAACATAACAGAAATAACACAATGAACCACAACACCAGATATAACGTGGTTCACCCCCAGTGTAGGGGTTACGTCCACAGAACTGTGCTTTATTCAAATTCTTTACAAGTCACAGTTCTAATCTGTGCACTCAGCTGCAGATCCTTTCAAGTCCTTAAAGCCATGTACATAGCTACAGGCCTCTATGCACACAGCTGTAGATCTTCTAATCTCTTTACAAATCCCTCTGCGCACACAGCTGCAGAGGTCGTCCACGTACAGAGCTGGGACTAAACCTTCTCTTACAAAATTGCCTTAGCTTCACCTTAATTCCTCTTTCACAAAAATCCTAACCTGACTTATTTACCAGAGTGCCTTTTTATACATCGCACTTTTACAAAACCATGGACTTAAACCATGGGCACCCCGAACCCTAAATCCTGGACTTAAACCATGGGTTTATTACAATAAGAAATCTTTATCTTAACCCTGACACCCCTAAGACTATTTTGAACCATAACTCCACTTACAAACTTACAAAAACTACGGAGTTATCAAAACTAAATACCCTTAAGGTACAAATCCCAACAGGCCCCTAAGACTCAACAGTGGCCCGTCCCAGGACACTCTGCTAGTCTTCCAGTGGACGGAGCTTCGCTGCGAGGACGACGAACTGAGTATTTAGACTGCACATGATGTCATCAGCTACTTTCTCCTTTTCCACCAACTCCTACAGTACTGTGGGTGATACTGCGTTTGTGTTTTCCTGTGCGAATGCATCATATTCCTTTAGAATTTTGAACTAGCTATCCATAGCAGTACTTAATTCCAAAGCCTCACTAACAAGTGGTTGTATAGAGCTTTCCAACTTTGTAAATTTCACCCTGCATGACTCAATTTCCTGCTGGAGTTCCTTGCTGCACTTTACTTTTAACATTTTCTCCATAGGGGGCAAGGTCCTGATTTCTACTTTTACTGTATCCAACTCTTCCTGTCGTTGTTTGATAGTTTCTTGCAGTTGTCCTATTTTCGGATGTTCCTAAAGGGTTGTCCAAGCCTCGACACTGTCTCCAAGGAACTTTGTTGCACTGCCCACAAGATCTGAAATTTTCGCTGCTGACGCTTGAATGTCTGTACGGTACTGTTCTTTGACCTCAGGTGGAGTTTCCAGAGGGATGCGCAGTTGGAGCTCCACGATCTAAGCCTCATGTTCTGCTTTAAGCTTCTCCACTTCATTGCGAAACTGCTGCACGTAGTCTTTTAGCCTACCTAATCTTTGTTCGGGCTCCTCCACCAGTTGTACGTCAAAGTCAGGAAGACTTCGACATGCTTCATCCAAAACATGGACCAGTGTAATCCATTTTCGTTCTACATTCCTCTTTCTTTGCTCCGCTGCCTCCAGCTGCGCTGCGACGCTATCATTCTGCTTCCTGGTATCGTCCAATTGTTTTTGTGAATAGTGGTCTCGGGCCTGGATTTCCTTTGCAATAGCTGACTGGCAGAGATGTAGTTCTAACATGGACGTTTTGGTGTAATCAATTCCTACTGTCATCCTCATCTCTGTACGGAATGCTGCATCAGTTATGATGAGAGCAGCGATGGATACTTGGCCCTTGTTTTCTCAAGCTGGCCATTGCCTTAGGTCGGGCTGCGCGCTTACCGAGGTACTGCTGGCTACAATGGCAGTCACCGACTATGCTGATAAGTCCTTCAGCTCCGATATGTGCTGTTCGACACCATGGATAGCATCCAAATGCACAATGACAAACTATGACCATTTCTTAGTAAGGATGTCTGTGGACTTCGACAAATCCACATCAAGCTCTTTTCTTGTCAAGACAGGTGTGTCATCGACATTCTTACCCTTGGACGCCTTCGCTTTCCTTCGGGGTTGAGGTTTGTTTACTTCCTCGACTTCTGGTATCTTCCGCTTCTCCTGCCTATTAGGTTCTGGAGTAGTTTTGACCGAGTCCTGTCCTTCTTCTTCATCGGTTTCGACTTCTCCACCCTAGTTGCTATCATTCTGCTACGACTCAGTCTGTTCTTCGCTGTCTTCCAGGGGACCTTGCTGCTATTTGTGACTAGGGCCTGCGCCCATATTGGCAACTATGGGAACTGGAATGTGAGGTTTTTTTCCTACGTCTTTCAACCAATCAGTCGGCCAGTGCTAAACTATTGCCTGGATATCACCCTCAGTGACTACATATGGTAGCTTGAACCATTGATGCTTTGGATCTGCACGAGCATGGATAAAAGTATAATGCATGTTGGCGCTAAAGGTGGTTGTGCCTTCATATGGAGAGAATAACTCATTACTGAGCCGTGGGGTTTTTGCGATCTCATACTGGATATTCATCATATAAAAGGAAAATACATAATTTGTCATCTGTTGATGTACTTTATCCTGTGAAACCCACAGCGATGCGTACCTGGCTGCACCAAACATGTGTTCTGTTGCATCAGGAAACTGTGCCTCAATAGGTTCTTACCATCCTACTAGTGTGATGAGGATGAGCAACCATGAGTAATGGAAGGCCCTACCTTTCTCCTGCACGTCACGAGCGTCTTCGAGGAATTCCTTCGCAACATACACTGCCCAGTTGTAGCTGTAACCTTCGGCGCAGTTTATAGCAATTCTGATAACTAGGGCAGGTACTTCAGTTGGTCTGCACTTCCGTATGACTTTACATGCTAAGATCTCCACTGCGAAGCGAATGTGATGTTCCTGAATCGTAGACATGTGATACCCGTATTTTCCCTTCGTGAGGCCGAAGCGTTCCTACATAGTTTGTACGAGCTTCATATCCTCATGCTTCAAGGGAAACTCTGTCATGGGATCAGGCCCTGCTATTGGTAAGCCAGTGATCCTTTGAATAAGCTCGCCATTGATAGGAACTTTCTTGTCTCCTATCCATAGGTGGCCATCATGAACTAGGGCTAGCAGTTGCTTGACCACTACAGTGACCTGTGTGCCATGACCAAAATGGGGAACATCAAGCATCTTCAGCAGACCAGCTTGATCCAAGCTAGCAGTCCACCATTTGACTTCTAATAATGTCACCTCGGTCTCGTCATACTTGACAAAGTGCAAATACGTTCCTAGTGCGAACTGTGGAAACTTGACACGATCGCTTGTATCATGGTCATCATACTTAAGCCGGTCTATCTTTCCTGTCATGGTCCCGACCAGCTGCACCCCCGGTGGCAGTGAAGTGGTACTTATCATGAACTGCTTGGACCACCGAGGTGGTTTAACTCCTGGTCTAAGAGGTGGGATGTATGGTGCCCGCCGTGGTACAATATTCTCCTCTTCGTCACTTGGGATTTCTACTGAGCCAGGCAGATCCATTCCAGGATCCTTCGATGTTTTCCCGGATTGCTTGTGTCGATCTTCGTTCCGCTTAGAACGAACTTATGGCTTGAACTATTTCCTGGTAGACCGTGTCTATATTGGCGGACTCGGTGCTAGTAGAGTCTCTTCACGGGTTGCAGGCTCAGGTGGGCGGGCGAAAATGTGTTGCAGACCCGTCTATTGAAATTCTCTCAACAAGTCCTGAAGTTCTTGCTCAGCGGACATGGATTTAATTGTAAAACAAAAGAAAATACGAAATGCACTTTCCCCATGCTTGGGTGACTTCTTATGCAATCCAACGACCACATCAGCCATAAATGTGCATTGAAGGTGGCGAATTTGACAGAGATCCGATTTCCATGGCGCTAAATTTCGGCGGGTATCACTAGGACAAGCAATTAAGATAATTAAAGTACCGGCACCGTCAAATTGGCAGAGCTCCAAAAGTTGGCTTTTGGGCTGTGGCACAATCGGTACTACAGTTTTGTCACAATAAGGACCCTCTTCGGCATATCCTAGTAGAGGCTGTGACCAATCTGTGAGCTTCGATCCTTTAGCTTGTTGTGCCACCCAACTAAGTCGGTACTGGGCTATTTCTTTGTCACGAGCGACAGTAACATGCCAAAGCCCACTTGCCATATATCGGTTTGCTGCTACAGGTACCCAGATATGTACAAACCTATTAACCCAATCTGTACGAGATACATGTTTCCATGCTTCGTAATAGTGCTCCAAGTATTCCTGTGAGTTCCTCTGCCCCTTGTTCCGGCTACACATTTTCTGGAGCTGACCCACAAATCTCAGGTAAAGGAATTTCTGACAAGCTTCCCAACTAGGAATGTACTTCTTTCGACTTTTCCACCTTTTGGCTGTGTTGGCTCTAAATACTGACTCCAGAGTTACTAGTTTCGGTGGATCTGGCACAATAAGCTCTTTTGAGTCTGTCGAACCCTAAAAAATGGGTAAGGCTCTTGTCTATGAACTAAGCCTTCTGAGGGACTTGGTAATTCTGGCACATCTATGTCCCTGTAGCTCATACAATCGGTTCTGCCAACTTTCTAATCCATCCTCAAAGTCCGACATACAGGAGCTTCCAGACTCCCAACCTTCTGTAGGAGGATCCTCATAATCGTCTTCCTTCGCAGTGATATTATAGATCTGGTCCAACACATCTTGATCTTCGTGTGTGAGTGGTTCTGTGCGCCTTTCTCCTTGAGAAGGGTCCAATGGTATTATTACTCTCAAACCCTTCCCTTTGAAAGTCATCTGTCTCTTCTTGAGGTTAATGACTGCAACATTTTCCATTGCCCACTCAATGCCTAGCAGGGCTGGATAGGGGTTGCTGTCGTCAATGAGCTCAATAACTTCAAAGTCTGCTGTAGCACAGACTCCATCAATATCTACTTGGACACTAGGGAATCTTCCTAGGGGCACAATCTTCTGCTGATTGGCTAACTTTAACTGTATGGGGGACCATTTCAGAACAAGTTTTCCAATTTGTTCCCAGGTCTGTTTGGTTAAGACATTGACTTCGTATCCTAAATCCAGAATGACATCAATCATGTCATATTCTCCTATCTGAGCATTCAGTCTCATTTCCCTCCCAGTTCTTCTGACTCTATTAAGGGTTTTGTCCATACCAGCACTTCTTTGAGGTTCATAGGAAGTAATCACTTTCTGCAATTCCTCTAAAGCATTTTGATTCCTTAAGAGTTTCATATAGCTCTGTAAAAAGGAAGATAGTGTACCTGCTTTACCCATCGAAGCTTCTTGCGGCTGCGACTGCTGTGGGGGTGGTGGCATGGGTGCTGCGGCTGTGCTCGGATCAGCAAAATCTCTTTTGGTGTTCATGAACGTCTCTTTTTCTCTTTTGATATCAAATGCTGGGACTTTCTCGGGAACCTTATGAACCCAAGCATCGGCAAGCGGTTTCTCCTGGTTCTGTATGTGCGTCGTAGCTCCACTCCGTGTAACGTCATTAATTGTTGGGGCAAGTCTTTGCTCGACCGAAATCAACTGCAGATTCTGAGTAGGGCCACTGTTTCTTTCCTGAATTTTAGCTATCAACTGCGGGCACTGCTCGATCACATGGTCTAAGGCTCGGCAATACCGACATGTCATAGTCGGTTTCGACAGTCGCGAGCCAGATGCCCAGCTTGGTTGCAGTTATAACACACCACCTGGCCTCAACCTCTGCTACCCAGACCACCATGGCCACGGCCTCCAAAAGCACCTCGACCGGATGCACCACTACAATAGCCATAGCCATCATTGCTCTGGCCTTCATTTTGTACTCGATAGGTATCGTAGGTGCGCTCTTTCATCAGGTCATAACTGCAACACTCATCTTCATTATGTCCTATGGACTTACAAAACTTGTAGTAGGGGTTCTTGGGGACTTGCACATACCTCTGTAGCAGATAGCAATTCTCAAGACGATGCTAGCTAGTTGTCCGACAAATTTCACAGTATAGAATAGTAGGGTTGAATGGGTTTGGTGCACCAGTATTCAGGTAATTTCTGACCACAGGACATTGTTCCTTTCCATGACCTTCTATCCGACATTGTGTTCACCAAACCTCCTCACGACTGGTTTTCCCTTTCTTCATGTCGCGCAGCTCCAGTGCCATTGCTGCCAATTGCGCTTGGATTTGAGCAATACCAGAATTATCCTTGACAGGAGTAGTTTCAAGCTTCATTACGATTTCCAGGGCCTCTTGCTAATCAGCAGCGTTCTATTGCATGAGAGAAGTTCTAATATGCAGTAGCAGTGCTGCAATGAACCATTCCTTATGCTGCGCAGGTCCAATGGTGAAATTGACTTGGTCGAGTAGAACTTTGAACCTCTGGTCAAAGTCCCACACTGATTCGCCGCGCTTCTGCTGAATCTCTTTCAATTCAGTGATACACTGCGACTCTGATTTCGATTTCTTAAACTCTTTGATTATTGCTGCTTTAATATCATCTAAGGCATGAATTTGAGTACTGGAGAATTTCATGAACCAGGTCAAAGCCCGGTCCCTAAAATAAGTAATGAGCTGTGCCCTTCAGATATCTTGATATGTAATGTTCTTAGCATTCCACACTGCTTCACATAAAAACCAGAACTGTTTCAGATCCTCTGACCCAGTTCCTTTGAAAATAGGGAGCTTAATATCATCATTTATGTGGGCCATGGTGGATCTAGGGGGATTTGAAGGGGGACTGGAAGTATGAAGGGGGGAACTTGCTAGAGTAGGCTGACCAGCGATAGGGGTACTCGGGCTAGGGTGACTTTCGGACTACGACAGGTTCTCAGGGATAACAGGTCTGGGCTGCGGGGTGACCGGAGGGTTTCCAACAGAGGGGGTTTCTTCGGGTTCTGAATTTGTGGGATTTTCAAGAGGAGACTCGGTATGCTGACCTAGGGAATAGGATCCAAAATCTCTTTTGTACCTTTTGCCACTTTGCAGCAAACCACTTTGCTCGTCAAAGGTATTTTCACTTGCAAACATAGGTTAGTAACACTAAGTCTAATAGTCTGATTCAATAAGCAATATACCTTTTTTGGCTAATATCATTTTAATTCTCAAACCAAATGAATTCAAAAACTTACCCCTTGGTCCTCTGAAAAAATGCCACTCGGCTTCACTAAAGGAAGTACTCATGTCGATGGTGAACTCCGTCACAAAAGCTTCAAGGGTTCACGTTGTCAGAAATCAACAGCGCGGGATATCTTGTTGTTCACTCTTTTGAGTATATTAATTCTTGCGGGGGTCCAAATAAGAAATTGACATTCTTGGAAGTTCGTCCTTCTCTCTGTCAATATAGACAACCACTGGTGCAACTCTATGTGGATACTAGCAAAGAAAATTTCATAAACATCACAAAAAACATACCTTTGTAAAAACTCGTTTGCACTACGACGTGGATTTTTGTTCTCTTGCTCAGCGAATTTCAGATAAGTATCATCAAGCCAATCACCGATTTCCTTCACAGAGAGTCTCCAGAACATAGCCCTTGAGGTACGACGTAAACCCCTCTTGAGCAGATACTGAGTTCAACCGGGAACAGAACCAATTTGTTGGGCAATAGGGCAGACCCGGGTTTTAGACTGTTTACTTCGCACCAACAAAAGACCCATAGTGTTGGCCCTTTCGGTAACAACCTGTGAACAGGTTACAGTCTCACCCGAAACAGCTATGGGATGCTGTAGAATTAGGTTTCTGCAAGCAAAAGAGGGATATTGCTATACCTTTAGTATTTAATAACTTATAATAAATTAACACAGAGCTTTGACATTCATATATATAACTTCGCAGATAACTAAACAGCAGTGACTTGCGCAACCCTCTACGGGAAATTCACAGCGAAGAAAGTATTTAGCAACGATCTTATTTATCAGATATATCTAGTTAACCATGCACAACAAAACATAACAGAAATAACACAATGAACCACAACACCACATATAACGTGGTTCACCCCCAGTGTAGGGGTTACGTCCACAAAACTGTGCTTTATTCAACTTATTTGCAAGTCACAATTCTGATCTGCGCACTCAGTTGTAGATCCTTTCAAGTCCTTAAAGTCGCGCACATAGCTGCAGGCCTCTGCGCACACAGCTGCAGATCTTCTAATCTCTTTACAAATCCCTCTACGCACACAGCTGTAGAGGTCATCCATGCACACAGCTGGGACTAAACCTTCTCTTACAAAATAGCCTTAGCTTCGCCTTAATTCCTTTTTCACAAAAAGCCTAACCTGACTTATTTAGCAGAGTGCCTTTTTATACAGCGCACTTTTACAAAACCATGGACTTAAACCATGGGCACCCTGAACCCTAAGCCCTGGACTTAAACCATGGGCACCCCGAACCCTAAACCCTGGACTTAAACCATGGGCACCCCAAACCCTAAACCCTGGACTTAAACCATGGGTTTATTACAATAGAAAGCTTTATCTTAACCCCAACATCCCTAAGACTATTTTGAACCATAACTTCGCTTACAAACTTACAAAAATTGCAGAGTTATCAAAAGTAAAGACCCTTAAGGTACACATCGCAACACCCAGGTAACCTTGCAACCTTTTGATAAATGGGTTGTGTATTTTGTGGGTCCAATCAACCCACCTGGAAAGATAACTGGTGCGTAACACATAATCATAGCAACAAATTACTTGACGAGGCGGGCGGATGCTGCACCAGTCGTGTATTGCACTGTTGCAATGATAGAAATATTTCTATTTGACAACATCATGATGTGGTTTGAATCCCAAGGATATTGATGAGTGAATAGGGTAGGCATTTTATCAACCACACCGTAAGAGAACTGAATGAGCAGTTGCAAATACAACATAAGAAAAGTACACCATATCATCCGTAGGAGAGTGGAACTATAGAAGCATTCAACAAGATCTTGGAGTATGCACTTACAAAGGTGTGTAATGCTAACCAAGATGATTGGGATTTGAATATTCCAGTAGTATTATGGGCATATCACACCACCTGCAAGAGATTGATGGGGAAAATACCATTCAAATTGGTATATGGGAAAGAAGAAGTCATGCTTATGTAGTACATTGTTCCTAGTCTATGCATTGCGGTCGTGATAGGAATGGATGATGAAGCACTGCTAGAAGAGCATGTGGCGGAGTTGATACATCTTGAAGAAGACCAATTTATCATAGGGTTCTATTAGCACATTGAGAAGGATCGACAGAAGGCTTGGAATGATCACGACATATAGAACAAACAGTTTCAGCAAGGAGATTTGGTGTTGTTATATGACATGAAGAAGAATCCATGTAAGTTATATATGCACTGGTTAGGTCCATATCTTGTTAGTTCAACTACAACAATTAGATGGAGTGATGCTACCAAAACTAATGAATGGTATTTGACTAAAGCTCTATAGGACAGGTACAGAATTGAGCATTGTTTGAGGAATTGTGCAATGGAAAAAAAGGGTTAAAAAAAAGAGGGGGAGGATAGATAGAAAAAGGACGTGGCTGTGCAAGAGGATGTGGCTTCCCAAGAGGAAGTGTCTACGTAAGGGGAATTTGTTGTGCTGCACCAGAGGAAGTGGTTGCGCAAGAGGAAGAATCAATAGCATTGTTAGGAATATAGACCCTACCGACTGCAATATGGTGATTGAGCGTTACATCAAGACTCAATGATGACCGTCAAAGCAGGTAAACGATGAAACTTTTTGATGTAACATCTAATGATAGCAGATCCAAGCAGTTTTTTGGTAGAATCAACGATGTATTCAGATCATGAATGAATGATGTAGTCATGGTGATGAGCCCAATATGATAATGATAACATTTGAGTCGAATTGGTATTATAAGCAGATTCCCACTCGTTGAGAGGACACCATTGTGTGGAATTGAACTATGCTAATTAGTAGAAGTGATCAAAAGGGCTATTGAAGGAAGCTCCACTGAGTAAGGAAGTGCCTCTAACCAGAAAAGGCATCAACTTTGCAAGTTAGCTGGAAACATGATATGATATGCAGAGCACCCTCGACACAGGGGATATTTTGAGTGAGAATTATTCACCAGTTACAATTGAGGAAGAAGTTGCAAGTATGTGGGCTAGCTTGTCCAAGATGAAAGTACTGGGTAAGGTCATCCTTGGCTATATCCTTCCTAGATGGTCTAGGGCACACACCAAGACACCCACGAAGAATCCGTAAGGGGCCCAAGTTCTTGCCCCACTTGACAAAGTATGTAGGAACAAGGAGTGGGATCAAATTCTAGAAGTCTAGACTGAGCCTAAATGCAAGGAATGACAAGGTTGTGAGAGTTAGAATGGATTTCAATGTGGCACGTAGGCTTCATAATTTGCAGCTGCAGACGGTCGCTATGTAGCATGTATCCACCAGATAGACAGATAGACAGAAGAATTTCAGCGACCAGTATTTGTGGTCGGAGGAGAAAGTAGATTCTGCACAACATGAGGTTGCATAAGTGTGTCAATTTAAGAATAAATTAACCACAGAAAAGGAAGTCGCAACAAATTGCACGGTTTGACAAGTTCTAGGCCATCGACACACAACTATCTGTGAGCACTTTTAGCACTCAAAGGTTGCTAAGTACACCATGTCCAATTGATGTGGCTCAAGGACAATCCACAAGACTGTGTTGGGGTCCTGTTGGAAAGGGGTTAAGGATCGGTTAGTTGTGTAGCATCGCGGATGCTACACAAGCTCAAAAGACACCGTGTAAGACAAAGATAGCATGCAAGGCAGAAGATAGACTTCTTTTGAATATTTTGTATCGCTTTTTGTATTTTTGACCATATTATGTGGATATTGGTCATTAGTTGGTAGAATCAGTTAGGATTTAGTTAGAATCAGACCATGAATATAAAGGCACAAGACTATAAATAGAAGAAGAATTATGAATGTAAGAATCATCCTTGTAATCTATCTTGGTTGTGATTCATGTTCATTGTAGAGAATCCAAGACTGAGAATTGAATTTCTATCTATTTTGGATCTGTGATTTCTTGCACAGAAGTAATTTGAAGAGACGAGATTTGATCTAAAATACTGTTATATTTTGCCTCTTTCTGTATTTTATTTCTGTTTCTTCAATCTAATTGTGAATATGTATGACATGGATCTATGAAGCAATTTTTACTGCTTATGAATGATGTTATCTTCTTAGATATTTCTACATGACATTATGGTTAATTATGTTATATGATGTGGTTACTTCTGCTATGAATGAATGATGGGATCTGTTGAAGAGTGAATGATTAAACAACTAGCCAGATCTGATAAATAAGTTGATGAATTGTCGATGTCCATAGTCCTCTTCTATTCTATGGAAACTTGGTCCTATCATCCCTCCCTCAAACATCTCGAGTGAGACTTCATCTGCTTCGTAGGTGTTTTCGAAAGGGGTAAAACCCGTCTAGGCTGGTGCTCAGGGAGATTGCGACAAGTTGAGTGTTGATAGAGTGGGAACCCTTTTCAAATCGGTTTTGTTGGTTGGGTTTGTGACAACAATAAGGTATGCTGAGTTTTCTTCCTATTTCTATTTCAATTTTTGAAATGGCTGATTGTATGCAAGTAAGTCTAGTAATTTGGTAACCCCAGATACCCTCGGTTATAAGGGTGTGTTTTCTTGAACAACAAAACTGGTGACTCTATTGAGGAGTCTAGCCTATTGCGGGTCCTCTCTGTACGATTCTTGAACATTCTTTTGCTTTGTCTGATTCTGCTTGTAACTTTTTTTAATTTTTTCCTTTAGTTTTCAGTTTTGCATGTTCAAGGCCTCTTTGTCAGTGCTTTTCTTTTTTGAAATTTTTTTCAGCATACGTAGGTTTTCTTAGTGACGATTGCGTATTCCACTTTGTATACGCGGGTTTCCTTTCGAATAGTCATGTATCATACACGGGTTTCCTTTATAATAGGCTCGTATTCCTGTAGCTTTCTCTGAGTTCATAGGGTTCTTGCTTGTCCCTTTTTTTGTGACCTCTCAGATGCCAGTGAAGGTTCTATTTATGACATGATACTATAAGTATTAGGTTTGTACATCTCATATTTTACTTGTTTAGTCAAGTCCTTGAGTGTTTTGTGTTTGACGTTCTTCATTCGTGAATGTTATTGGTCCTCCTACTTGGATTTTTTGGTCTGAGTAATTGTGTTCTAGGTCATTGATCAGTCCTTGGAAACATTGTATGCTTTGTACTAATGTTAGTAGTATGAGTAAGTCATTCTTTCCTTGTTTGGATCTATTAGTCTTTGAGTTCAAATTTCCACCAAGTTTAGGTTTTGTGCCATTTCTTCTTATCGGGGCAAAGTGCATTACTATAGGGTCTGTTTTCATCATTTACTACTATATTCTTAGATTGTTCAAACTTACTCAACTTTTCATTTAGTTGCATTATAATCTTTGAATTTTTTTTTAAAGAAAAGACAAAAATATTTTTATACTTTTTGCTTTAGGTTGCATTTAATTGTTCTTTTCGTTATTTTTCAAGAAAAAAATAAAAAATTTTAAGTCTTGTTGTTTCTCATACTTTGTTTAAGAGTTCATTAGCTTTCATTTTACAAGAAAAAGAAAAGAAAATGTTGCATAGTAGTTGCAATTTTCTTTGAAATTTTATTTCACATCATTTTTTCTTTCTTTGTGTTGATTCTATAACATCATACAGTCTCATCCCTCTACCTTAGACTTAATAAATCCCATTAAAAAGAACAATTAATTAAAATTTCGCTAGCAAGTTTCTTTTTTCTAGGCTCATACATCAACTAGTTTAGGCTAGTCATGTGGACTAGGGAGTTTTAACGGTCCATAAGTATTTGATTTCAAACATAGTAGGCCTTTCACTAGGTAAATCCTCCTCTACATGAGACCATCTGGAAAGATCCTCTCACACAGGATTTAAGCACGAGGCCTTGCAAAGACTTGGTTGAGGAGACAACCCCCTGATTCCTTGTTCGAACGTATATCAAGATTTTTATGCATTTAGGGATATTGTCAATACCACCTCTTGGGTCCCATATGGTGCTGGTGTTGACAAGGTTTCAATATTTTTTACCCTGCCCATGCATAAGGATCAGGCTTGCGACTATTCCTCCATAATGCTAGTGTAGTTGTGGTAACCTTTAACCTCTTGACACTAGGGATCATACACATGTGATACCAGAAGGCTATTTTTGGTATACCTTGGACGGACTTGGAAGGTAACCCCGTTAGAAATTATGGGAGGGAGGTTGGATGATTCTAGCACTTGTGCTTAATAAACTATTCATGGGATACCAAGTAACCATCTATTAGTATTCACTGGTTGGACCCAGGCCCTAATCATCCCGTGCTTTCTCTTGGAAGGAATATCTTATATATGTTGTGTATGTGTGACTTTAGGATATTTTTAGTGAGTGTTGTTTGGTTTGTCTATGTTTAGTCGACCTTTAGGTGTGTGTGAGTCAATTTTTAGCTGTGGAGGTACAACCTCTCCATAGATCAAGAAGGTTGCAAAACCTTCCTCCATCTGATACAGTGGATCCTCCATTGCCCCCTCAAAGGTGGAGACTAGATATTGACGTATTTTTTGAACCAGTAGGATTCAGTGAAGTTCCAGGAGAACAAAAACTTAGGACTAACCAGGAAGATACAACTGTAGTAGAGATTGAATACTTACAAGGTGACAAGTTTGCAAGTAATTTTAACCCACCTCTGACTGAATTAAACTATCCTGTGATCGTCCAAGTTCTTCCCTTTAGTCCACCTATTATTGGTGTTTCTGTGAGAAGAGTTATGGATAGATATGGAGAGGGTATTTCTACCCCAACTTCATCCATTTTGGTTGCAGGAGTGCCACCTTCCCCAGTTGGTACTTCAAGACCAAGTGCATTTGTTGCACCTTTGTCACCAAGTAGTTGAGTGGTTCAACCACCAGATTCCTCTAATGTAGTAGATCGTTCTAGTGGGGTAGTCACTAGGATTCCCAGTGTTCCTTTTGATTCCCCATCTTTCATTCATACTGCTCAGAGTGGTCCAAGTTCATCCTCCTCGTTTGTTCAGGGTTTCCAATTGAATGGGGGGAACATTCCCCCATCCAATCCTTATGTAGGTCCTACACTTGCATATGTGGGAATGCAGTTTAGAAACACAAACACTTTTGGCCAAGGTTTCCAGACACCAGTTTCGACCCCTTTCACAAGCTCTCCCTTTTCTCTTTTTAGTGGAGGGATACCTTCTCTCATCTTTCAAACTCTAGTTTCATCTAGAGTGGCTCAAACCACCTATAGTGCACCACACACAAGTAATCCAATGGATTTCAAGTGGAATCACTTTCAAAGTAGTCCAACTACTTCACAACTGGCGGTTGGGGAAAACCCCACCTTTTCATTTGGGAACCAGGGGGGAGGTCCTTCTACATCCCAGACCCATGCTTTTCAAGCTCTGGTTAGGCCTAAAATTCCCTTCCTGATAACTTTAAACATTATAGAGTTGTCCAAGTTGATGAATGACCCAGTGCAGAATAATGCCACATGGACACTTGTACGTATTAAGTTACCTTCAAACATTCCTAAGTTTGAAGGAAAAGCTGGCAAAGATCCAGGTTCCCATATAACCACTTTTCACCTATGGTGCTCTTCAAACTCATTGAATGATGACTCCGTTCGGTTGAGGATTTTCTAGAGGACCTTGACTCATGTGGCAGAAAAATGGTACATTGAACTTCCCTCTGCTACATATGATAGTTTTTTGGACTTAGCAACTATGTTCCTTAATCAATTCTAGCTTCATGTTTGGTATGATTCCGGCATAGATTTGTTTGTCAACTTTTTAGAAAAACAAAGCCACCCATATCTTGGATCATATCCAAGAGTGGCAAATACAGAAGATGCTTATCAAAACCACCACACCCCTTGAGTTCTTATTAGATTTATTCTTAAAATATTGACTTCCTTATATATCTAAGGACGTATCCACCTCGGGGGTGACCACAAAAGAAGAGGCTATCTTGAGGGCCCAACAGTTAGATTTGATTGATGCTTAGTCCGAGATCTTGTATGAGATTATACTTGAGGCACTGAGGTCTACCGATAGTGTCGAGAAACCCAATCTTGGACCCCATGCCGATGGTGTGGTTGGTTCAGTTAATTCTCCCACTATAGAGTCACTTGATAAGCAACTCCATGAATTGTTAGTGAAGCAATTTGCAGTGGAGGCAGCAAAGGTTGCCACCCCCTTATCTCAAAATGCAACTATTTTTGCATAATCTTCTCAGAAGGGAAATCATCATCCCAGTGGGAAAAAGAAGAAGGGGAAGAAGGGTGAAGGTAATTAAAACAAGAAGAAACCCAGGAATAATGTTGATAGGGGTAATAAGGATAAGAAGAAATTGAAGTTTCCTTGTAAGTTGTGTTAGTAAGACCACCTAACTCCCTCTTATAGATAAAGCTTGAAAGTTGCTGAAGAATCAACAACTGGCTGTCCAAAGGATCACATTAGAGGAAATTCGAGGCCTAAAATGGGCCTCCTACGGAAAATGATAAAATAATAGTTGAAATAATAAAATAATAGTTATTGATTTTGGAGGAAGAATGAAAAAACTACTTTTTTTGTTTGTATTTTTGACATATCTCCCTATTTCTTTACTCAAATTTCATGCAGGAGAGCTCATTCGATGTAGAATTTAATTCTGTATCCAACGAGTACCCACATTGCATACTTTTGACGGACCTCGCTACCCCAAAAATAAGAAATACATGAAAAAATGTGATGATGACATCATCATCACATTTTTTTTAGGTATTTCTTATTTTTGGGGTAGAGAGGTCCGTCAAAATTATGTAGTGTGGGTACTCGTTGGATGCAGAATTAAATTCTACATCCAACGAGCTCTCCCTCCTTAAATTTGAGTAAAAACACAGGGAGATATGTCAAAAATATGAACAAAAAAGGGAGTTTTCTTTCATGAGAAATATGTCAATTCAACCATTATCATTGACTCATTTTATTGCAATTCTATTGGTTCTTGAATTCCAAATCACAAAATTTATTGTTGGCACATTTTCTTATAAGGCCCATTTTAGACCCCAAATTTCCTCTAATGATTTCTCCGAGGACAGAATGTAGCTTCTATTTCTAATGTAGCCAAGGGCACTCCTAGTGCTCCCCTTTATCAAAACTATATCAATATGGTATGATCTAGTACCTTATTCCAGAAAAGAAACAAAAATTATGAATCAGAGGCTCCTGAGAAGGGTAAGTTTGTTTCTAAAACCTCTAACCCTCTCACGATTGAGAAACATACTGATCCAATGCCCAAGATATAGAAAGGTGTCTTTAAAAAAGTATTTCAAAATCCTAACTCTAGGGATGCTTCTAAATACTCTATGGTGGAATATTTGGCTCAAAATCTATGTGCAATGTCAGCATTGGAAGTGTTACAGAGTTGTCCTGCTCAGCGGGATTCACTCTTAGCAGCTTTAGGCAGCATGGATTCATCAAGCCTATTGGCGAAGTTTAATCTGTCAGATGTTAAGATTCACATGCTGTATCATGTGGCTTTGTTAGTAGATGTCGTTCATGGCAGAAAAACCATTAGACATACAGTTGTTGACAAAGGTGCTTCCACATGTGTAATGTCAATATCTTTCTAGAAGGATTTAGGTTCCTTGGAGCTAGTTCCATCAAACATCTTACTTACTGCTTTCGACGGAAGGTCTTTTCGTCTGCATGGTATCCTATCAAATTTTTAGATTAAGTTGGAGGGGAAAGAAGTGGCTATTAAAGTAGAGGTGATTTATGCTCCTTTGGATTAGAACTTGATTTTAGGGAGAATCTAAACTTACACCGTCTCTACAATTTCCTCGGTCGTTCTTTGAATGGTGGTTTTTCCACACGAAGGGAATTTTGTTGCTATTGACCAACTCAGTTTCACTCGAAAGGGTCATTTGGAAACTAATTAGTTTACTATACCTTTGGTTGATTAGAATAAATCTACTAATGAGAGCTTAGGGGTTGGAATGTATTCATCATTGATGGGAACATTTGATATCCCAACACTAATAAATTATCTAGGTTCTACGAGTGTAGAGAAGTCTATCGTGACACTTGTCGATAGAACTAACCCATTGGGTCCTTCCTTCCCGTTACGAACCTTAGGTGCCCTTATCTGTAGTGGAAGTGATTTATCAAGCTATTGTTGACACCACTGTTGATTCTATCATGACTCCTTCTACAGTCTCACAGGAGTCAAAAGAAGATTATCTTCCTACTTGGGAAGAGAGCTATTTATATTTGTTATAGCCCAAAATGACACTTCTCTGCCTGTGACCACTTTCCCATGATTTCGTCGCATGTCGGCACTTCATGAAAGTCACTGAAAAAATACCTTTCTTGGAGGACCCATATCTTGAGTTCTGTAACTCTGTTTGACCTCATTTCTATACCATTGGAAATGTCTTTCTGTTAGCTAAAACTTTCCAGAAGACACCAAAGTCCGAAAATGCCCAGAAATACCCTAAAAATTCATTTTTTTTGTATTCATGACTCTCTTTATGTGCAACTCGCGAATCACTCGCGACTCTTGTGTTTTACAAGTCGCGAATGGCTATATTTGCGGGTTGCTCTTGTGGAAACTCGCTGATCATTCACGGTTTTTCCCCCTTCATAGTCGCAAATATGTATCTTAACATTAAAACATAAAAACACGCCTTTTGGATTAGTTTGGGTAGTTTTCCAACTGACTTCTTCAGTTGTAACTACTTTGGCTTCGCCCCTAACTCTTCTTTAGCATATAAATAGAGGTAGGGAGGTCCATGAAAGGGGACTTGAATTTTTGCACTGTTATGCTGGAGAAATTGCAACTCTCTTTGCCCACACCTTTTCCCTGGAGGTCTTCCCCTTGTGTTGCAGAGCTTGGAGGCTGAGTCCTTTGGAGAAGAGAAGCAGCAGAACCAGATCAAGGTTTCGTGAGGTGCCAAACTTGAAGAGAAGGTATATTTGTACTTGTTTTCAGGATTAATAAAGATGTGATGTCCTTATTCTTCCCAAATCATTGTTCAATGTGTCATTGAATCTCTGTTTCTGATCATATGATGATGTTATTCAGATCATTTGTTTATGTTTATTTGATTATCATTGTCTTATATGTGGTCATAATGGTTTGAGGAAGGTATAACTTGTTTTGCAGGTCTCTTGGAGCGAGAGGAGCAAGAAGAGGATTGAAGAGAAATCTTGGACCAGCCTTCAGTTAATCAGGTGTGGATCTTTCTCATCTCTGAAACTTGCTGTTATATGCTTGCTGAACATTGTGCATCTCTCTTTCAACCCCAGTACGTTGATGGCCTCTTAAACCCTAGCCATATGATACTTTCCTTTACAATAGAACTGGCGACTCCGCTGGGGAGAGCCTTGTCTGTTTGGGGTTTCTCTTGATTTCTTTCAGTCTTTTGCATTGTTTCAGGTCCTTCTTGCCACTTAGGAGCACTTTATAAATCTGATAGCTCACTTCCCCTGCCTTCTTAAGGTGGTTTTTGACCTTTTTGGGAATTTTTCCACCCATTCGCGAGTTGCTCTTCTGAACAGTCGCAAATACTTGCTTGCATTCGCGGGTTGCTATACTGAACAGTCGCGAGTCATTCGCGGGTTGCACTTATAGACAGTTGCGAATGCCCCTTTAAACAATGTTTTTTCCTCTTTTGTGATTTTTCTTCTGTTTGAAGGTGTTTTGGGTAGGTCTTTTAGGGTCCTCTGCAGGTGCATGACTCTAGGGAGTTAGTGTCATCCTTTTTGCTTGTTCTCTATCTATGTGGTAAGCCTTTTTATAGCATTAGGCTTTGTTCTTTGCTCTTTCCCCTGTCTCCTTTGCTTGGTTTGATTTTTGGCCTATGTTTCTGATCAACCTCTGTTAGTGATCTTTGTTTGATTTCAGAAGCTTGTTGGTGTTGATTTCCTTCTTGTTTTGTTGGTTAACTTCATCATGCCAAAATAGTTGGCTTGTCTTTTATGCAAGCCTTCCTTTCCAAGTAGGGTTTATACTGACTTTAGAGCACTCTAGATTTTGTTTGGTGGTTGTTTAGCAGAGTTCCTTTTGCTTTGTTCTTGTTATCTGCATGCTTTTGCTTTGTAGGTAGTTTTTCTTTGGCCTTTATAAAAGAAAATTAAAAAGAACTTGTTTTTTGTTGCTTTCCCCCCTACCTCTTTCTTTGGTTTGACCTTGTTCGACAAGGTATTGAGCAGCCTTTGTTTGTAGGTTTAGATTGACTCTTGCGACTTCTTGACCTTTGTTTATGTCAGTCTTTTTGCTTAGTATCCATTCCAAAGTTGTTGGCTTGTTTACCTTTGTAAGCCTTCTTTTAAAGGGAGGTTTATATTCAACTTTAGGGAGACCTAGGGTTTGTCTGTGGGGTGTAGAGTAGTTGTCTATTTCCTTTGCTTTCATTACTTGTTTGCATTAGTTGATAGGCTGATTTTTTCTTTTGCATTTATAAAAGAAAAAGACAAAAACAAATGTTTGTTTTATATGCATGTAGATTAGTTTTTTAGTCTAGATTGCATGGCATATTTTTGTTTTTGAAAAAATATAAAAAGATTTTGTTCTTTTGGCTTTCAAGTGTCTATTTGAAAATATAAAGAGAATAGTTTTTGCTTTTTGCATTTCATATCTCTTTGCTTAGTCATTTTGTTTCAGCTTTGAGTCAAAACACCACATAAGTTTCATGCCATTTACCCTCTAACTAAAAACAACCCTTAAAATAAACGATATAATTTAAAATTTACTAGCAAGTTTTATTTTATAGGGCCATACATCAACTAGCTTAGGCTAGACTTGTGGGTTAGGGAGTTTTAACTCCCCACAAGTGTTAAATTTCAGACGTAGTTGGCCTATCACTAGGTAAATCCTTGATTCTATCACTGTATCTGGGAAGCTCCTCTCAAATGGGAGTTAAGCACTAGGCCGCGTTGAGGCTTGGACAGAGGAGATAACCCTCCGAATCCTTGTCAAAACGTAACCCAGGACTTTTACGCATCTGCGGATTCTGTCCTAGACAGATTTTTGGGCTCAGCTACCCTGCCCATGCGTATGAGTCCAGCTTGCAACTGTCCCCCCAGACTAATGGTATAGTCAAGGTAGCCTTTAGTCTCTTGACATCTAGGGTTCATACACAGGTAAACCATAAGGTTATTTCTGGTTGACCTTGGACAGGCTTGGAAGGTAACCCCGGTAGAAAGTGTGGGAGGGCGGTGGGTGATTCCTCCGCTTGTGCCTAAGAAAATATACATGGGACTCCAAGTAACTGTCTATCATCTTTCTTCTGGAAAGTATATCTTATACCTGTTTGTCTGTTTGGGCTTTAGGAGTTTTTAGTGAGTGCTGTGTGGTTTGTCTGTCCTTAGTGGGCCTTTAGGTGTCTGCTTTGTAATTTTGGTTGACCATCAACCTCAGACTTTATCTCTTGTTTTGAAATTATGGCTAACACCCCTTCGAACACCAACCAAGAGAACCCTTTGATGGGAACTCCTTCTCCTATTCCTCTCACAGGGAATGTTGGTGTTCCCTTGATGGCCACCTTGAATCTTCCGGGTTTCACCCTAGGGCTACCGGTGTGGTTTTTTTCCACTCCAACTGTCCTGAATGCTCCTGATGTTTCTCAAGTAAGCTCCTTATATCAAGGGCATCAAAAAACTGCTACCCCTTCACCTGTAGTTAGTTCTCCTCCTCCTTCTACCTCATGCGGTGAAAGTACTAATACTAGTAACCGACATTCTAAAAGGAGTAAAAGAAGGAGGAATAGGAAGAAAGCACATAAGCAAGGGGGCACCCATTCAACCTCTGCAAGTCAAGTTGAACCTCACCACCCAGCCTCTGTTGTTCAAGCTGGGGGCACTCATCCAACCTCTGTTGTTCACGTTGGAGCTATCCATCCAGCCTCTGGTGATCAAGCTGGTGGGATCCTTCCACCCTTTTCAGGTCATGTCGAATCTGGTCACTCAGCTTCTGGTGTTCACGTTTAGTGCACTCATTCAACCTCTGGTGTTCAAGTTGAACCTACCGATCCAACCTATGTTGTTCACGTTGGATCCGTTCACCCAGCCTCTGTTGCTCACGCTAGGGGCACACACTCAACTGCTGCAAAGCATGTTGATCCTAACCATTCAGCCTCTGTTGTTCATGTTGATGGTGCCCGTCCTACCTATGCAAGTCAAGTTGGACCTAGTCTCTCAGCCTCTCCAAGTCATGCTGGGGGCAGTGTTTCAGCCTCTGTGTTTCAAGCTGAGGACAACCCGTCAACCACTGCGAGTCATGTTGACACTGTTGACAAGTCTACCCGTTCAAAACACAAGCTCAAGTTTCCTTGTAAGCTTTGTGAGGGAGACCACCTTACTTATAAATGCCCTTCTATTGCAGAGGTGCGACGATTTTGGATTCATGGTCATCCCGTTTTTGAACATTCTAGAGTCTCTCAACAACTAGCCTCTCTTAGTGAGGTTGGACCCAGTCATCCGGCCTCTGTTGTTCATGCTGGGGGAAAACTCTTAGCCTCTGCAGGTCATGCTAATAGCAAATAGTTAGCCACTGCTAGTCATGCTGATACAGTTGAAAAAACTGGTCGTTCGAAGCATCATCTTAAGTTCCCTTGTGTGCTATGCAAGGGAGATCACCTTACTCATCTATGCCCTGCTATCCCAGAGGTGCGAAGAGTGTGGTCCAAGACTCATGGATTTCATTCTTCTGAACACGCTATAGTTTCTCAACATCCTACTCAACCTTTGGTTGATCAAGTGGTCGAACAAATCTTAGATTTGGTCGACCCCACTCTTCTTTCGAAGAGTGCTCCTCATGTGATTGAACCAATGTCATCTTTGGTCAATCCCACTCTCCCTTCAGAGAGTGATTTTCATGAAGCGGTTGAAACGATTCTAGTATCGATCAACCCCACTCTTCCTTTGGAGAGTGAAGTGTCTGCTAGTCACATTTTCTTCACTTCTAGTTCAGATCTTACTGAACAAGGGGGCACTGAACTTGTTTCAAATCAACCCCCACCAAGCTCTCGGATTGCTTCCTTTGATTGGGATAGCCTAGTTGAGCCTCGCCTTCCTTCCCATGCACCTTTCCAGATAAAGGTCAAAGTTGAACCCTATACAATTGCTTGTTGCATTGTTGATGAAGGAGCCTCAGTTAGTATTTTGTCTGCTCGTGCTTGGAGAGGTATGGGATCTCCCAGCCTTGTGTCAACTGCTAGTCAGTTACTGGCGTTTGATAGAAGAACTTGTATAGCCTTGGGAATTCTTGCTCAAACACCTGTTAGTTTGGGTGGGAAGACCGTCTTAGTTGACTTCATGGTGATAGAAGACCCCTTGGACTTTAATATGCTCCTTTGACGTGATTATGTCTATTCCATACAAGTTGTGGTGTCAACATTCTTTCGTGTGATGTACTTTAATCATGGCGAAGAAATTGTCTCTATAGATCAGTTGGATTTTCTTGATCCGTCTCCTGACCCAACTAGAGACCAAGTCTTTCCTTTATTGATTCCTAGTGTTTCTGTAGACAGTACCCCGCCACAGGTGAACTATGTGGCTTCTTGTCATTTGTGTCCAATTGCTACTAAGAGGCAGCCTCTATTTTCATGCTTACCTTCTTGGGACTTGGTCCTAGCAGTTGATCGGGTGAGTCATCCTATATAGATTGTAGAGCCTTCTCTCCACTCTATCCATCCATTTGAAATTTTAGATATGTGTCCTATCTCGGATGATTTCCTCCTTTCGGATGAAGTCTTCCTGGAGTCTTTGATACAGTCTGACCTTCTTTTTTAGTTGTGATTAACTCTAACCCTGATTTTCTTAGTAATCCTTCCCTTTTTCTTATGTTGGTTTTTGTTGAGTCTTTGATTCTTCATTTGAAAAGCAATTCAGTGATCCTGATGAGTTTGATTTTTTCTTATGAATTTCTCAGCTCTTGTGATATTGAGTTTGTTCCTGTAGACTCTATCTCCCTTGTTGATTTTTGCTTCTCTTCTGAGTTTGATCTTATTGATTATAAACCCTCGAGCCTTCGTCCTATAGAATCTTCTTCGGTTGATTCTGCCTTGAATTTTCCTTTTTTAGAAGATAGCAAAGTCACAAGTGTTTCTGCCAAAGTTACCTACATCAGATCGTTTCTTCTGATGTTGTTGTTTCTTGGAGACAGGATTATTAGTTAGATTCATAACTGTTTATGGGCCTCACCTTGTTGTTCAAGATGTAATTGCATTTACATGTGCCTTGTTCGCGCTTATGAGCCTGATGCCGGCTTCCACGCTTTTAGCTCGTTGTATAAGACCTCATCTTTGTTCTCATTGCCGCTAAGCCTTGTATCATTTCGCCTTTGCAACTTGACACCCTTTACCCCGAGGAGACCTTCCCCGAGTGTCCTTATCTTTCTCACTTTCCTGGCATTATGCATAGGTTTGTTCCTTGCGCTTGGAACTAGTTTCTCCTGCCTATGACACTCGTCTCCTCGCATTTAGAGCATTCTTTCTGCTCTCTTTCGATCTCGTTAAAAACAGTAAGGAGGCTGCGAGTTGACTTTTCCGGACTCGTTAAAACTTCATGGGAAAGATTATGAGTTTCTTTAGGCCCAATTTTGACTCCTCAAAATAGACTTGACTGCCAAGTAAACTTGTCCGTTCAGGCTCGTTAAGAATATGTGAATGGGCATCCACATTGGTGGTAGGTTATCTCTTTCTCGGACCATGTGGAATAGTACGAGAAATGATCCCTCTCTTTTCTATTGAATTGAGAAGAGTATTCTCAGGCATAGGTTTATCTCTTTTCCGGACCTGAGGGACTAAATTTACGGAAAAGGAACTCCCGGTATGAACTTAGTTTTCTCTTTTTCGTGCTCTGGACCAAAACATGAAAAAGATTTCGAGTGTACTTTATGTCTTTGTCATGCTCGTTAAACCCTAAAGAACAAAGCATCGGGTTTATTGTTGTAAGCCCCATTTCTCGTAATCAAATGGATCTTTTCAAGTGATATTGCCTTCCTTCACACTCGTAAAACTCAGGCTATATGCTGCTTTTGAAGGAGCGTTGGGTAGGTGGTAATTTAACCTTTTTCAGACCTTCTTGACTAAGTACGAAAAAGGTGCACCTTTTCTTCTTCGGAAGTTAAGAGAGTTCTTCTTTTCTTTTTTTTATACTTTTTCGGCCTCAGGAGACTAAATTGTATGAAAAAGGACCCCCCTGGAGTCTTCTTTGGAGTTTTCAAACTCTCTAAACTATGAAAACACCGTCGAGCATGTACTAGTTTGGGCTCGTAAAATCCACGAATTAGTGCCTTATCAAGCATTCTTCTTTCTTTTCTTCGAGCTTGTCAAAAATGAAGATGGTCCCGAGTTTGCTTTCTTGGACTCGTTAAACCTTTACAAGAAAGAAGGGAAGGGGAAGGTTTATTTCCATGTCTTTTTACATCATGGCAGCAAGTCTTGTTTCCTTGAACAAAGCACCAGTTTTGAGTCTATCAACAATTGGGTCCTAGTCTTTTGACCTTATCCTGATTCAGAGTTTTCTTAATCCTCCAGTTGGTCTCTTTTCCAATGATATGGGGAATCTGTTAATGTCTCCTACATGGCATATTTGTTTCGTTGGTCCTTTTGTGTCAAAAGCTACCTAATTCACTTTTGTGTCGTGCTCACTGTTCAAGGATTAAACCTTTGTTGGCCATTCTGCAGTCGCCTTGACCTTTTGTGTTGGCCATTCCCTGGAATCAGTTCATTACATCATGTCTTCGGCGTTCCTTGTCGTGAAATTCAGTACCAATTCCAGATCCAATTAGTCTTTGACTTACCTCATGTTGGATGATGAAGGATGCCTTAATGTCTTTCTTCCAACGGATCTCTTCCTATCGACTGCAACACCTCTTGCTTTGGGAACGAGATTTAGATTTTTATGACAGTACCTTGGGAATTGTTGTCCTCAATGGCAATTTCCCTCGCTATTGGGTAGTGGGGATACCTTAATGTCTCCTACTCAATGGATTCTTCAAGTGTTCGACTTCAAGTCCTTGTAATCACACTTGTTAGAATGTACTAGGTACCTTGGAGACCATTTTCATTAATGGTGGTTTCCCTCGCGTTTGTTAACGGTTCTCATTATTGACCGGTAATCAAACGGCTTCCTCCATGTTCGACTTCATCTCTTTTATTTGCATGGTTAGGATTTGTACCTTTTTTGGGCGGTTTGGATTGAAGACCTTGGGCCAATAGTAGCATTGTCATTTTTTTCTATTGCCCAAGTTGCGCAAGACCTTGTTATACTTTATATGACATTTTACTGAGACATAGATCCACCTTGTATTTTTGTGGCTATGATCGATTGTTGAGTATGGATCCACCTTGTTCATTTGTGGCCATGGCGCCTTTTTGCATATTGAGCGACCATGATAGTTTCATCAGTTATACATATGTTGGATCTTCCTGTATCTTTATGGCGATGTTTTGTTTATGGACGTGTATGTCCCAGAGATTAGTTTTTCTGACATTTATCTCTCTTTCAGGTACCTTCACTCGAGCCTTTCGATCTTGGATTCTCTGCTCCCTCCATACTCAGCTGTTTCCTTTATAATGTATTTCAGCTATCATCTTCTCCTCTAACCTCACACATTAGGGGGCATCTGTTATAGCCCAAAATGACACTTCTCTGCCTCTGACCACTTTCCCATGATTTCGTCGCATGTCGGCACTTCATGAAAGTCACTGAAAAAAAACCTATCTTGGAGGACCCATATCTTGAGTTCTGTAACTCCGTTTGACCTCATTTCTACACCGTTGGAAAGGTATTTCTAATAGCTAAAAATTTCCAGAAGACAACAAAGTCTGAAAATGCTGAGAAATACCTTAAAAATGCATTTTTTGTGTATTCGCAACTCTCCTTATGTGCAACTCGTGAATCACTCGCGAGTCTTGTGTTTTACAAGTCATGAATGGCTATATTCGTGGGTTGCTCTTGTGGAAACTCACGGATCATTCACGGGTTGTCCCCCTTCATAGTCGCGAATATGTATCTTAACATTAAAACATAAAAACATGCCTTTTGGATTAGTTTGGGTAGTTTTCCAACTGACTTCTTCAGTTATAACTACTTTGGCTTCGCCCCTAACTCTTCTTTAGCATATAAATAGAGGTAGGGAGGTCCATGAAAGGGGAGTTGAATTTTTGCACTGTTATGCTAGAGGAAATGGAACTCTCTTTGCCCACACCTTTTCCCTGGAGGTCTTCCCCTTGTGTTGCAGAGCTTGGAGGATGAGTCCTTTGGAGATTCAGAGAAGCAGCAGAACCAGATCAAGGTTTCGTGAGGTGCCAAACTTGAAGAGAAGGTATATTTGTACTTGTTTTCAGGATTAATAAAGATGTGATGTCCTTCTTCTTCCCAAATCATTTTTCAATGTGTCATTGAATCTCTATTTCTAATCATATGATGATGTTATTCAGATCATTTGTTTATGTTTATTTGACTATCATTGTCTTATATGTGGTCATAATGGTTTGAGGAAGGTATAACTTGTTTTGCAGGTCTCTTGGAGCGAGAGGAGCAAGAAGAGGATTGAAGAGAAAGCTTGGACCAGCCTTCAGTTAATCAGGTGTGGATCTTTCTCATCTCTGAAACTTGCTGTTATATGCTTGCTGAACATTGTGCATCTCTCTTTCAACCCCAGTACGTTGATGGCCTCTTAAACCCTAGCCATAGGATACTTTCCTTTACAACAGAACTGGAGACTCCGCTGGGGAGAGCCTTGTCTGTTTGGGGTTTCTCTTGATTTCTTTCAGTCTTTTGCATTGTTTCAGGTCCTTCTTGCCACTTAGGAACACTTTATAAATATGATAGCTCACTTCCCCTGCCTTCTTAAGGTGGTTTTTGACCTTTTTGGGAAATTTTCCACCCATTCGCGAGTTTCTCTTCTGAACAGTCGTGGATACTTGCTTGCATTCACGGGTTGCTATACTGAACAGTCGTGAGTCATTCGCGGGTTGCACTTATAGATAGTCGTGAATGCCCCTTTAAACAATGTTTTTTCCTCTTTTGTGATTTTTCTTCTGTTTGAAGGTGTTTTGGGTAGGTCTTTTAGGGTCCTCTGCAGGTGCATGACGCTAGGGAGTTAGTGTCATCCTTTTTACTTGTTCTCTATCTATGTGGTAAGCCTTTTTATAGCATTAGGGTTTGTTCTTTTCTCTTTCCCCCGTCTCCTTTGCTTGGTTTGATTTTTGGCCTATGTTTCTGATCAACCTCTGTTAGTGATCTTTGTTTGATTTCAGAAGCTTGTTGGTGTTGATTTCCTTCTTGTTTTGTTGGTTAACTTCATCATGCCAAAATAGTTGGCTTGTCTTTTATGCAAGCCTTCCTTTCCAAGTAGGGTTTATATTAACTTTAGAGCACTCTAGAGTTTGTTTGGTGGTTGTTTAGCAGAGTTCCTTTTGCTTTGTAGGTAGTTTTTCTTTGGCCTTTATAAAAGAAAATTAAAAAGAACTTGTTTTTTGTTGCTTTCCCCCCTACCTCTTTCTTTGATTTGACCTTGTTGGACAAGGTACTGAGCAGCCTTTGTTTGTAGGTTTAGATTGACTCTTGCAACTTCTTGACCTTTGTTTATGTCAGTCTTTTTGCTTAGTCTCTTCATTCCAAAGTTGTTGGCTTGTTTACCTTTGTAAGCCTTCTTTTCAAGAGAGGTTTATATTCAACTTTAGGGAGACCTAGGGTTTGTCTGTGGGGTGTGGAGTAGTTGTCTATTTCCTTTGCTTTCAGTACTTGTTTGCATTAGTTGATAGGCTGATTTTTTCTTTTGCATTTATAAAAGAAAAAGACAAAAACAAATGTTTGTTTTATATGCATGTAGATTAGTTTTTTAGTCTAGATTGCATGGCATATTTTTGTTTTTGAAAAAATATAAAAAGATTTTGTTCTTTTGGCTTTCAAGTGTCTATTTGAAAGTATAAAGAGAATAGTTTTTGCTTTTTGCATTTCATATCTCTTTGCTTAGTCATTTTGTTTCAGCTTTGAGTCAAAACACCACATAAGTTTCATGCCATTTACCCTTTGACTAAAAACAACCCTTAAAATAAACGATATAATTTAAAATTTACTAGCAAGTTTTATTTTATAGGGCCATACATCAACTAGCTTAGGCTAGACTTGTGGGTTAGGGAGTTTTAACTCCCCACAAGTGTTAAATTTCAGACGTAGTTGGCCTATCACTAGGTAAATCCTTGATTCTATCACTGTATCTGGGAAGCTCCTCTCAAACGGGAGTTAAGCACTAGGCCGTGTGGAGGCTTGGACAGAGGAGATAACCCTCCGAATCCTTGTCAAAACGTAACCCAGGACTTTTACGCATCTGGGGATTCTGTCATAGACAGATTTTTGGGCTTAGCTACCCTGCCCATGTGTACGAGTCCGGATTGCGACTGTCCCCCCAGACTGTTGGTATAGTCAAGGTAGCCTTTAGTCTCTTGACATCTAGGGTTCATACACAGGTAAATCGAAAGGTTATTTCTGGTTGACCTTGGACGGGCTTGGAAGGTAACCCCGGTAGAAAGTGTGGGAGGGCGGTGGGTGATTCCTCCGCTTGTGCCTAAGAACATCTACACGGGATGCCAAGTAACTGTCTATCAGCTTTCTTCTGGAAAGTATATCTTATACCTATTTGTCTGTTTGGGCTTTAGGAATTTTTAGTGAGTGCTGTGTGGTTTGTCTGTCCTTAGTGGGCCTTTAGGTGTCTGCTTTGTAATTTTGGTTGACCATAAACCTCAGAATTTGTCTCTTGTTTTGAAATTATGGCTAACACCCCTTCGAACACCAAACAAGAGATCCCTTTGATGGGAACTCTTTGTCCTATTCCTCTCACAGGGAATGTTGGTGTTCCCTTGATGGCCACCTTGAATCTTCCGGGATTCACCCTAGGGCTACCGGTGTGGTTGTTTTCCACTCCAACTGTCTTGAATGCTCTTGATGCTTCTCAAGTAAGCTCCTTATATCAAGGGCATCAAAACACTGCTACCCCTTCACTTGTAGTTAGTTCTCCTCCTCCTTCTACCTCATGCGGTGAAAGTAATGATACTAGTAACCGACAGTCTAAAAGGAGTAAAAGAAGGAGGAATAGGAAGAAATCACATAAGCAAGGGGGCACCCGTTCCACCTCTGCAAGTCAAGTTGAACCTCACCACCCAGCCTCTGTTGTTCAAGCTGGGGGCACTCATCCAACCTCTGTTGTTCACGTTGGAGCTATCCATCCAACCTCTGGTGATCAAGCTGGTGGGATCCTTCCAACCTTTTCAGGTCATGTCAGATCTGGTCACTCAGCCTCTGGTGTTCATGTTGAGTGCACTCGTCCAACCTCTAGTGTTCAAGTTGAACCTACCCATCCAACCTCTGTTTTTCACGTTGGATCCGTTCACCCAACCTCTGTTGCTCACGCTGGGGGCACACACTCAACTGCTGCAAAGCATGTTGATCCTAACCATTCAGCCTCTGTTGTTCATGTTGATGGTGCCTGTCCTACCTCTGCGAGTCAAGTTGGACCTAGTCTCTCGGCCTCTGCAAGTCATGTTGGGGGCAGTCTTTCAGCCTCTGTGTTTCAAGCTGAGGACAACCCGTCAACCACTGTGAGTCATGTTGACATTGTTGACAAGTCTACCCGTTCAAAACACAAGCTCAAGTTTCCTTGTAAGCTTTGTGAGGGAGACCACGTTACTTATAAATGCCCTTCTATTGCGGAGGTGCGACGAGTTTGGATTCATGGTCATCCCGTTTTTGAACATTCTGGAGTCTCTCAACAACCAGCTTCTCTTAGTGAGGTTGGACCCAGTCATCCGGCTTCTGTTGTTCATGCTGGGGGAAAACTCTTAGCCTCTGCAAGTCATGCTAAGAGCAAACAGTCAGCCACTGCGAGTCATGCTGATACAGTTGAGAAAACTGGTCGTTCGAAGCATCATCTTAAGTTCCCTTGTGTGCTATGCAAGGGAGATCACCTTACTCATCTGTGCCCTGCTATCCCAGAGGTGCGAAGAGTGTGGTCCAAGACTCATGGATTTTGTTCTTCTGAACACCCTATAGTTTCTCAACATCCTACTCAACCTTTGGTTGATCAAGTGGTTGAACAAATCTCAGATTTGGTCAACCCCACTCTTCTTTCGAAGAGTGCTCCTCATGTGATTGAACCAATGTCATCTTTGGTCAATCCCACTCTCCCTTCGGAGAGTGATTTTCATGAAGCAGTTGAATCGATGCTAGTCAAATTTTCTTCACTTCCAGTCAGATCTTACTGAACAAGGGGGCACTGAACTTGTTTCGGATCAACCCCCACTAAGCTCTCGGATTACTTCCTTTGATTGGGATAGCCTAGTTGAGCCGTGCCTTCCTTCCCATGCACCTTTCCAGATAAAGGTCAAAGTTGAACCCTATACAATTGCTCGTTGCATTGTTGATGAAGGAGCCTTAGTTAGTATTTTGTCTGCTCGTGCTTGGCTAGGTATGGGATCTCCCAGCCTTGTGTCAACTGCTAATCAGTTACTGGCGTTTGATAGAAGAACTTGTATAGCCTTTGGAATTCTTGCTCAAACACCTGTTAGTTTGGGTGGGAAGACTGTCTTAGTTGACTTCATGGTGATAGAAGACCCCTTGGACTTTAATATGCTCCTTGGACGTGATTATGTCTATGCCATGCAAGTTGTGGTGTCAACATTCTTTCGTGTGATTTTCTTTAATCATGGCGAAGAAATTGTCACTATCGATCAGTTGGATTTTCTTGATCCATCTTCTGACCCAACTAGAGACCAAGTATTTCCTTTATTGATTCCCAGTGTTTCTGTAGACACTACCCCGCCATAGGTGAACTATGTCGCTTCTTGTCATTTGTGTTCAATTGCTACTGAGAGGCAGCCTCTGTTTTCATGCTTACCTTCTCGGGACTTGGTCCCAGCAGTTGATCAGGTGAGTCATCCTATACAGATTGTAGAGCCTTCTCTCCACTCTGTCCATCCATTTGAAAGTTCAGATATGTGTCCTATCTCGGATGATTTCCTCCTTTCGGATGAAGTCTTCCTGGAGTCTTTGATACAGTCTGACCTTCTTTTTCAGTTGTGATTAAGTCTAACCCTGATTTGCTTAGTAAGCCTTCCCTTTTTCTTATGTTGGTTTTTGTTGAGTCTTTTGATTCTTCATTTGAAAAGCAAGTCAGTGATCCTGATGAGTTTGATTTTTTCTTATGAATTTATCAGCTCCTATGATATTGAGTTTGTTCCTGTAGACTCTATCTCCCTTGTTGATTTTCGCTTCTCTTCTGAGGTTGATCTTATTGATTATAAACCCTCGAGCTTTGGTCCTATAGAATCTTCTTCGGTTGATTCTGCCTTGACTTTTCCTTTTTTAGAAGATAGCAAAGTCACAAGTGTTTCTGCCAAAGTGACCCGCATCGGATCGTTTCTTCTGATGTTCTGTTTCTTGGAGACAAGATTATTAGTTGGATTCACAACTGTTTATGGGCCTCACCTTGTTGTTCAAGCTGTAATTGAATTTACATGTTCCTTGCTCGTGCTTATGAGCCTGATGCCGGCTTCCACGCTTTTAGCTCGTTGTATAAGACCTCATCTTTGTTCTCATTGCCGCTAAGCCTTGTATCATTTCGCCTTTGCAACTTGACACCCTTTACCCCGAGGAGACCTTCCCCGAGTGTCCTTATCTTGCTCACTTTCCTTGCATTATGCATAGGTTTGTTCCTTGCACTTGGAACTAGTTTCGCCTGCCTATGACACTCGTCTCCTCGCATTTAAAGCATTCTTTCTGCTCTCCTTCGAGCTTGTTAAAAACAGTAAGGAGGCTACGAGTTGACTTTTCTGGACTCATTAAAACTTCATGGGAAAGATTATGAGTTTCTTTAGGCCCAAGTCTGACTCCTCAAAATAGACTTGACTGCCGAGTAAACTTGTCCGTTCAGGCTCGTTAAGAATATGTGAATGGGCATCCACATTGGTGGTAGGTTATCTCTTTCTCGGACCATGTGGAATAATACGAGAAAGGATCCATCTCTTTTATATTGAATTGAGAAGAGTATTCTCAGGCATAGGTTTATCTCTTTTTCAGACCTGAGGGACTAAATTTATGGAAAAGGAACTCCCGGTATGAGCTTAGTTTTCTCTTTTTCGTGCTCTGGACCAAAACATGAAAAAGATTCCGAGTGTACTTTATGTCTTTGTCATGCTCGTTAAACCCTAAAGAACAAAGCATCGATTTTATTGTTGTAAGCCCCATTTCTCGTAATCAAATGGATCTTTTCGAGTGATCTTGCCTTCCTTCACACTCGTAAAACTCAGGCTATATGCTGCTTTTGAAGGAGCATTGGGTAGGTGGTAATTTAACCTTTTTCAGACCTTCCTGACTAAGTACGAAAAAGGTGCGCCTTTTCTTCTTCGGAAGTTAAGAGAGTTCTTCTTTGGTTTGTTTTATACTTTTTCGGCCTCAGGAGACTAAATTGTACGAAAAAGGACCCCCCTAGAGTCTTATTTGGAGTTTTCAGACTCTCTAAACTATGAAAACACTGTCGAGCATGTACTAGTTCGGGCTCGTAAAATCCATGAATTAGTGCCTTATCAAGAATTCTTCTTTCTTTTCTTCGAGCTTGTCAAAAATGAATATGGTCCTGAGTTTGCTTTCTTGGACTCGTTAAACCTTTACAAGAAAGAAGGGAAGGGGAAGGTTTATTTCCATGTCTTTTTACATCATGGCAGCAAGTCTTGTTTCCTTGAACAAAGCACCAGTTTTGAGTCTATCAACAGTTGGGTCCTAGTCTTTTGACCTTATCCTGATTCAGAGTTTTCTTACTCCTCCAGTTGGTCTCTTTTCCAATGATATGGGGAATCTGTTAATGTCTCCTACATGGCAGATTTGTTTCATTGGTCCTTTTGTGTCAAAAGATGCCTAAGTCACTTTTGTGTCGTGCTCACTGTTCAAGGATTAAACCTTTGTTGGCCATTCTGCAGTTTCCTTGACCTTTTGTGTCGGCCATTCCCTGGAATCAGTTCATTACATCATGTCTTCGGCGTTGCTTGTCGTGAAATTCAATACCAATTCCAGATCCAATTAGTCTTTGACTTACCTCATGTTGGATGATGAAGGATGCCTTAATGTCTTCCTTCCAATGGATCTCTTCCTATCAACTGCAACACCTCTTTCTCTGGGAACGAGATTTAGAGTTTTATGACAGTACCTTGGGAATTGTTGTCCTCAATGGCAATTTCCCTCGTTATTGAGTAGTGGGGATACCCTAATGTCTCCTACTCAATGGATTCTTCAAGTGTTCGACTTCAAGTCCTTGTAATCACACTTGTTAGAATGTACTAGGTACCTTGGGGACCATTTTCATTAATGGTGGTTTCCCTCGCGTTTGTTAACGGTTCTCATTATTGACCGGTAATCAAACAGCTTCCTCCATGTTCAACTTCATCTCTTTTATTCGCATGGTTAGGATTTGTACCTCTTGTGGGTGGTTTGGATTGAAGACCTTGGGCCAATAGTAGCATTGTCATTTTTTTCTATTGCCCGAGTTGCGCAAGACCTTGTTATACTTTATATGACATTTTACTGAGACATAGATCCACCTTGTATTTTTGTGGCTATGATCGATTGTTGAGTATGGATCCACCTTGTTCATTTGTGGCCATGGCTCCTTTAGATTTGATATGGCACCTTTTTGCATATTGAGAGACCATGATAGTTTCATCGGTTATACATATGTTGGATCTACCTGTGTATTTATGGCAATGTTTTGTATATGGACGTGTATGTCCTAGAGATCAGTTTTTCTGACATTTATCTCTCTTTCAGGTACCTTCACTCGAGCCTTTCGATCTTGGATTCTCTGCTCCCTCCATACTCAGCTGTTTCCTTTATAATGTATTTTAGCTATCGTCTTCTCCTCTAACCTCACACATTAGGGGGCATCTATTATAGCCCAAAATGACACTTCTCTACCTGTGACCACTTTCCCATGATTTCGTCGCATGTCGGCACTTCATGAAAGTCACTGAAAAAACACCTATCTTGGGGGACCCATATCTTGAGTTCTGTAACTCTGTTTGACCTCATTTCTGCACCGTTGGAAAGGTATTTCTGTTAGCTAAAACTTTCCAGAAGACACCAAGTCTCAAAATTCCTAGAAATACCTTAAAAGTGCGTTTTTTGTGTATTCACGACTCTCCTTATGTGCAACTCGCGAATCACTCGCGACTCTTGTGTTTTACAAGTCGTGAATGGCTATATTCGTGGGTTGCTCTTGTGGAAACTCACGGATCATTCGCGGTTTGCTCTTGTAGAAACTCATGGATCATTCACGGGTTTTCCCCCTTCATAGTCGCGAATATGTATCTTAACATTAAAACATAAAAACACGCCTTTTGGATTAGTTTGGGTAGTTTTCCAACTAACTTCTTCAGTTGTAACTACTTTGGCTTCGCCCCTAACTCTTATTTAGCATATAAATAGAGGTAGGGAGTTCCATGAAAGGGGACTTGAATTTTTGCATTGTTATGCTGGAGGAATTGGAACTCTCTTTGCCCACACCTTTGCCCTGGAGGTCTTCCCCTTGTGTTGCAGAGCTTGGAGGCTGAGTCCTTTGGAGAAGAGAAGCAGCAGAACCAGATCAAGGTTTCGTGAGGTGCCAAACTTGAAGAGAAGGTATATTTGTACTTGTTTTCAGGATTAATAAAGATGTGATGTCCTTCTTCTTCCCAAATCATTGTTCAATGTGTCATTGAATCTTTGTTTCTGATCATATGATGATGTTATTCAGATCATTTGTTTATGTTTATTTGATTATCATTGTCTTATATGTGGTCATAATGGTTTGAGGAAGGTATAACTTGTTTTGCAGGTCTCTTGGAGCGAGAGGAGCAAGAAGAGGATTGAAGAGAAAGCTTGGACCAGCCTTCAGTTAATTAGGTGTGGATCTTTCTCATCTCTGAAACTTGTTGTTATATGCTTGCTGAACATTGTGCATCTCTCTTTCAACCCCAGTACGTTGATGGCCTCTTAAACCCTAGCCATAGGATACTTTCCTTTACAACAATATTTGTATGACTTATTAGACATGACTTTTCCTTCGAATGAAACCATTTTGGAAGCTATGAGTGGGTGACATAATATTTGCGGGGATCTTCACCACAAATCCTATTTTCCTAGAACTAAGTAGAATTGAAAACCAAGGGTTCCATGTGAGACTGGCAAAAGATGTTGATTTACCGATTAATCATTTCTCAAAGGAGGGAATATTTTCTAAGGGGAATATGGAAAATAGCTTTGTTACCATTCCTATCAACATCTCCGCAAACCATGACATTGTAAAAAATGTGCATATCGAAGCAAACTGCTATCCAGAGGAGATTTCCATATACACTGCCTTACTTAAGGAGTTTCACGATGTTTTTTCCTGGTCATATGAGGATATGCTAGGCATTGATCCATCGATCATAGAACATGAAATCTAAACCTATCCTGATGCTAAACCGGTTCGATAAAAGCTTCTACTTGTTAATCCGCAGAAAGCGGCAGCCTTTAAGGGCAAAGTGGAAAAGTTGTTGAAAGCTGGTTTTATCTACCCGATTGCTTTAACGGAATGGGTATCCAATCCCAGTCTTGTTGATAAGAAATACGGGAAAATACGCATGTGCACTGATTTAGATGACCTAAATAAAGGGTGTCCCAAGGACAACTACCCCACACCCTTTATAGATCAAATCATTGATTCTTCTACGTGTAGCAAAGTTTTTTCCATTTATGGACTATTTTTCCTGATGTAATCAAATCCAAATCAAGCTGGAATACCGACACAAAATAACTTTTATTTTCCTTGGGGTACCTTCTCGTACAAGAAAATTCCCTTTGGTTTGAAAAATGCAGGGGGCTACCTTTCAACGGGTAATGAACTTTTCCTTCCACAAAATTAAGAATATTGTCGAGTCGTACTTAGATGATATGCCTTCCCATTCTCATAAGAGGAGGGTTCATCCAGATCACCTTCACTTAATTTTTGAATGATGTAGACATTACAAAATATGCTTGAATCCCCATAAGTGTGTTTTCTATGTTCAGTCGGGAATACTACTTGGGTTTATTGTGTCAAACAAAGGAATTCAAATGTATCCTTTGAAAGTTGAGGCCATTGTAAATCTGCCTCCTCCTCGTTCTATCAGGAAACTTTAGAACCTGTAAGGGAAATCTAATTTCATTCGATGTTTTATAGTTAACCATGCCAAGATAACTAAGGGTTTCATGCACTTACTTAACAAGGACACTCCATTTGTATGGCATGAAATGACACAACTTGCATTCAAGGCATTGAAAAAAGCTTTGTTGTCAGTTCCTTTATTATGCCCACTAGATTACTCTAAAGAGTTTATATTGTATCTGGTTGCATCAGAGTTGACCATTGGGGTAGTATTAGTTCAGAAGGATGACAAGCTCGAAGAGCATGTTTTCTACTATATTAGTTGTGAATTAGCTGGTCCCAAAATCAGGTACTCCCACATCAAGAAGTTAACATTAGCAAATGTTTATGTTGTTTAGAGGCTGCGTCACTACATTTTGTTGAGGACAACGACAATGGTGGAAAATTTCAATATTTTTCAATATATTTTGTCCCGACGCATAGTCAAGGGAAAATTCAACAAATGGATATTCATTCTCCAGGAGTTTGACTTGGTTTTCCAGTCCGCTCCAAAAGTCCATAGTTTTTGCATAGCTTATCTTAGAATTTCCAATGGAAGAGAATGTAATGGTGGAAGATGACTCATTCCCAGATGAGTATATCTTTATGATTTTCACCTTTGGTCCCTTGTACAGAGATATCCTTATATATATCCATACTTTGAAGTCTCATGCATCCTTCTCGAGGGAAGAGCGGTGTAAATTGCGTGTGAATGAAAAAAACTACCTGATCATTGGTGATACTTTATATCGTAGAGGGGTAGATTCTATTTTGCGTCGGTGCCTCACCCATGAGGAGGTTGAGCGCATCCTAAATGATTCCCATAGCAGAGCATGTAGGGGTTATTTATCTGGGTTAGTAATGACCTAGAATATTTTACATGCCTGTTATTTCTGACCAACGATCTTTAAATATTGTGTGTAAGGTATCAAGCACTGTCATCCGTGTCAGATCTATACCAAGAAAATGCAATTGCATCCTGCTCTGTTGTTTCCTGTCATTGTGGTGTGCCCCTTCACTAAGTTGGGGGTGGATTATGTGATGCGCAACCCAGTTTCGGCTAGGGGGCACAAATATATCATTGTCGTTGTTGATTACTTCACCAAGTGGGTAGAGGCAATGCCTACCTTCAAAGCATATAGTGAGAGACATCTTACTTCGTGTTTAACCAGATCATTACTTGTTTTGGTATTCCAAAGAATATTGTCACTAACCATGGAAGTCACTTTGAGAATAGTATGACGACCGAGTTGACTACTATTCTAGGGTTCAATCAATATCATTCAACTTCCTTCTACCTGCAAGTGAATGTCAAAGTATAGGAAGTAAATAAGATCTTGAAGACCATTCTAAAGCATACCATCAACTCAAGCCGTTTAAACTGGCACATAATGCTATATCCTGCACTTTGGGCATACTATACTAACATCAAGACTGCAACAAGTTTTTCACCTTTCCAACTTATTCACATGGTGGAAGAAATCACTCCAGTTGAATTTGAAATTCCATCACTTAAGATAGCCATTCATGTACTCCCTGACACTACCAAACTAGAAGAATGTTTGTTGCAATTAGAGAATGTGGATGAATGACACAGAGATGTGTTGAAAACAAATGAGGCTCATAAGAATAGGGTAAAGAACCAATATGAAAAAGCAGTTAAGCCAATATTTTTCTCTAAAGGGGAACTCGTCTTGCTCTGGTATTAAGACAAAGAACCCCTGGGGGAAGGAAAATTCAATTGCATGTGGTTAGGTCCCTATGTTCTGTCAAAGGTATTTAAAAAAGGAGTGTATTATTTAACTTATTTTGATGGAAATAAGTTGTCTGATCCTAGAAATAGGATTTACTTGAAGAAGTACTATGCCTCGGCATGGTGCTTGTTCTTGTATTTTTTTGTATGTATTTTTATGTATAAAAGTTAGCTGGTTAGTGTTTCTTATACAATCTGTTGGTTGTTACAGATGTCAGCTAAGTGCTTTCTAGTTTTTGTGGATGGTGCTAGTCGCCATACTTGTAACCTGTCTTCAGCCACATGGGTCATCTATTAACCCCCAGGAAATCTAGTTTCCTCTAGAGGTGCTTGCTCAGGTCCTACTACTAATAATGTGGCCGAGTACAGGGCTGTTATTGATTTTTTATGGGATTTCATGTCATGTGCCATCACCCATTTGGAGGTCATACTTGACTCTCAACTCATGGTTTCCCAACTCAATGGACACTATCACGTATGAAACCCTACTTTGTTACGTTAGTTTTTGTAGGTTAGATTACTTGAAATAAATTTTGGTTATATTTCATTTAATAACATTCCAAGAAATGAAATTACAACCACTGATGCTTATGTGAACTACATTCTATATTGGCACTTATACATTTGAGACACATGTAAATAACTAGGAAAATATATATGTGTGTTTGTGTGTGTGTAAAATTTGTCCATGTATAGATCCACTCTTGATCCGAATATCCTTTCATAACTGTATAAATATACAAAAAATATGATCGTGATCCATAAATATACCTATATATCTAAGCCTTCTCCTCATCCTCCTCAAATGTGGATGCCTCCTTGACCTCCCAATAATGTATGATGACGGTAGCCACCCTCCTCAAAAGGCGTATCCAAGTAGTCAAAATACCTACTACAAACTCCTACATCATAATAGGAATTTGTTCTATGTGCATGGTACGGACCCCTTGGGTTAGCTTGGCCAACTTCCCCTCGAGAAATTGAAGTATACACTGGTCCCCACCCTATGTGGGATGCACAAAAGTCCTCGGGTTCCCATCGGGACATACAGGTCCAACATTTTCATTTTGAACATTTAAAAATGGAGTTAAAGCTCTTATACATATGCATATAACTTTATGGTTACGATTCATAAAAATAAAAAAACATAAAAGAAAAATACCTAGATCTCCCCATGCCTCCCCCAGCAGGAGGACAAGATCATTATCTCCTTTTAAATCCAATCCAACGTATGAGAACTACTCGAGATAAGGTACTTGTCACTCCCACCACAAATAGGATTCATCATCATAGACACTCTGGATAGATCCTCTGCCACCATGATGGAGAAACACCTCCCCCATCTGGTAAGTATCAGCTACCGAGGGGAAGGTGGCGATAGTCCTATTGTAGGCCTAATAATAGGAAACCTCTCAAAGAAGAATGCCACTAAAATACTTGAGTATCTAAAGTTCTTCCTGTGCCCTCTTTTTCAATCAGAGAGTTATTTCCTCATGATCGGGATCATACCCGAACACCAATAAAATACTATACCTTGCATGCACTCCACTGCAATCTGCATTTGTGTCCGAGTACCTATATGCAGCGAAGAAGATCCATCAACTCTCACCATAGTGCTTACCACTACCTGTAGCGGAAAGATAGTAATGTGAACAATAGGGACACATGTTCACATTAGAGGAAATTTCAACTCAAAATGGGCCTACTAAAGAAAATTAATAAAATAATAGTTAAAATAATAATTATTAATTTTGGAGGTAGAAAAGAAAAAACTACTTTTTTGTTCGTATTTTTAACATATCTCCCTATATTTTTACTCAAATTTCAATCGGGATAGTTTGTTGCATATGAAACTTAATTCCTCATCCAACGAGTACCCACTCGACATACTTTTGACGGGCCCCGCTAACCCAAAAACAAGAAATACCCGAAAAAATGTGATGATGACATCATCATCACATTTTTTTGGGTATTTCTTGTTTTTGGGGTAGCGGGGCCCATCAAAAGTATGCCTAGTGGGTACTCGTTGGATTTGAAATTAAGTTCTGTATCCAACGAGCTATCTCGATCGAAATTTGAGTAAAAACATAGGGAGATATGTTGAAAATATGAACAAAACAAGTAGTTTTTTTTTATGATACCTATCCCCAAATTTATATTAAAAATTTGTTTAAGAGGTGCTCCCTTTTTTAATTTTAAATAATTTTGATTGGCTAATACATGATGAAATGGAATTTGTATTATTTTTGGAAGGCCCATTTTAAATTAAAATTTCCTCTAATAACTTCTTCTACATTCCTGGTGGGCAGTAACTGTCAATCTAGTCCTGGACACTCATAGGGTCACCACCCCTACTTGTACCCTCAAGTTTCATGGGAATACCTCTGTGGGACATCCCTGTAATAAAATACATGTCCTCTACTATAATTTCTAAAATATCTCCTTGAAGATCAAAGGCACCAAGGTCATGATCCCAGTAACTGATCAAATGCTCTAGTAAACAGACATTGGCCATCATGCCTGAAGTACAGTAGAAATTCAATAAACCATATTGTTGTAAATATTGTAATTTTGGGGAATCTCGTAGAGCTTCTTGATCCATGTTTTTGTTCTCTCTTTTCCTCCATTCTAGAACCATTATGTACCTGTCCATTAACCATTATTGACCATTAGAAATTATAAGTTTCTTTCAATTTTTTCCATTTTGTAAGCTTTGCTAGGTCACGGCAGTGATTTAATCACGTCGTGTATCATATGTGGTTTTATTTAAAGCAAGACACATATGAAACACATGTATGCGACTGTTATAGTAGCATACCCATGTATGCCGTGTGACCCTTTTAGGTCTAGCACAAAACCATGAATTGTTTCACAAAAATAAAAATTAGAACGGATGAAAAGAAGGAGAAGGGAGAGTATATCAACCTGCAACTGACAGATGTTGATTTGGTCCACTGCTTTATCCTTGATGAGTAGTTGAATTCATAGGTAAAAACTTGCCAAGTTGGGTAAATTGTCAAATGGTATGTTTTATTTTTATTTTTGAACTATTTATAGAAAAAATTCAAATTTTTGGACCCATGGTCTATAGTTTAAATTTAATTTTTTATAAATGAACTAATACCATGAATTTTTCCTCATTGAAATAGGTTTGATATCTTTAATAAGTTGTTATCTGCTCATATAGGATAGGATTTGGTCCTCAACATGTACTTTTCCATTTATACCTTATCCATTTTTAACCCTAGGATTACCTCTTTGACCACGGACTATGGTGTTAAACCATTTTTATCTCACCTACATCATTGTTCCTCCATGGATAGGGACTCCTTTTCATGGGTACCCTGGCTTAGAACACTTTATCATCTTTTGTACCCATGCCACACTTGTGGTAGGTTTGTGGGAGCCTTCTTAGTAGTTTCTCATGGAAAAATGAGCCTTAATTTTGCATCCTTTTGCGAGCTGTCCATGTTTATAAGCCTCCCTGCACTTATGGAGTTTCTTTAGGGCCATGCCTGACTCCTCAAAATATACTTGACTGCTGAGTAAAAATTTTTGTTCATACTCAAGAATAAGTGAATGGGCATCCACATTGGTGGTAGTTTATCACTTTTTCAGACCATGTGGAATATTTACGAAAAAGGAGCACTCTCTTTTATTTGAAATTCAGACGAGTATTCATAGGTTTAGGCTTATCACTTTTCCAGAACCGAGGGACTAAAATTACAAAAAAGGAACACCCTATATGAGCTTAGTTTTCTCTTTTTCGTGATCTATACCTAAACATGAAAAATATTCCAAGCGTACTTTATGTCTTTATCATGCTCGCAAAACCTAAAGAAAAAATCATTGAGTTTACTATTGTAATCCCCATTTCTCGTAATCAAATGGATATTTCCGAGTGATATTACCTTCCTTCACACTCGTTAAACTCAGGCTACCTGCCACTTCTGAAGGTATGTCGATCTAGTATTAGTTTACCCCTTTTTCGAACCTTGCCGACTAAGTACGAAAAATGTATACATTAGTCCTCCGGGAGCTAAGAGAGTTCTTCTGTGTATTGTTTTATACTTTTTAGCCTCATGAGACTAAATTGTATGAAAAAGAACCCCCCTTAGAGTCTTCTTCGAATTTTTTCAGGCTCCGGAAATGTGAGAACAACAATGGGCATGTACTAGTTCAGGCTCGTAAAATCCACGAATAAGTAATATTATCAAGCATTATTCTCTCCCCTCTTCAATCTTGTAAAAATGAAGAGAGACTTGAGTTGAATTTCCTGGACTCGTTAAAATTTAATAGGAAAGATAAGGAATAATTAATCTCTTTGGGTTATAAATAGTGCCAGCATGTCCTCCTTGAACAAATCACTCTCTGAACTTTCTGATACTCATGTTTAGGTTTATACTTTCAACTCAGCTATTACTTCAATTTTTTACTCCACTTGTCCTTTATACATGGAAAATCTATTCATGTCTCCTACATGACAGATAAGTCTAGTTTTCCTATCCGTAAGTCAAAATATGCCTTGGGTCATCTTTGTGTCGTGCTCACTATTCAAGGATCGGTAGATTCATCATATTGTTTTTTATGATTCCCATCATTATCCTATCTGAGTATTACTTGCATCTACCTTCCCGTATCTAGTTCCTAGTCACTCTTGTGATCTATTCGAGGATTCATTTTCTTCCTCATCACAATATAGTTTCTCATAAGCACCTCTTGAAGACGAATACTTAGAGTTTTGACAATGGTAACTTAGGATTCACTACCATTATTGGTGAACTCCTTTGCTTCAGTTGTCAGTATCATTTTTTTTCTGACATTTTGTTGACTTTCTTCCATGTTCGACTTCATCACATCTATTCAAATGGTAGAGATTGTATTGGTTCCTTTGGATTTCGATGAAGACCTTAGGTTCACCTCTATAACCTAATTTGCACAGGATTGTGTTATGTTCAACTACAGAGTTTCCATATTTTGAAGACTCATCATTATATACTGTGGCTTCGATCTACCTTTGTAATATACATGGTCTTGTTACCCATATCATATGATGTAATCAAATATTGTAAAGGAGCTAGTGTTCCATTATATTGAACATGGAATCCTCAGATATGATTTTGTATATGACTTTGATATGTATTTGTTTTAGGTATCTCCTTTGCTGCCTTGTTAACTAAGTTCTCCAAGATTAAAAATTGTAATGTATTTCGTCCATCGCTTCCCTCTGACGTCACACATTAGGGGGCATCTTTTATCAAGTAAAATGGCACTTCTCTGTCCGAGTATTGACACCCAATGTGTCAAAACACAAAAGGACAAAATGGATTGAAGTATCCAAAACACTATAGATAGGCATGACCTTTGATACAGCATCACCTTAACAGCTGAATATATTTTTGTTCGGAAATTAGGGTTGAATACGTGACTATTCGAGTATGTGCATTGCACCTTGAGTATACATTTTTAGGGCTTGAACCCCATGAGTTTCCTTAAAAAAAGTCACATATCATACACAAGTTTCCTATATCAATAGTGGTGTATGCCTTAATTCAGAGTTAAAAAAATATAAGCATGATTAGTCGAGGACATTTAGGCCCTTAATCATAATTATCCCAACTTCCTCAATCATCTCAACCTTCAAAACCTCTCTCTTTCCTCATGTATAAATAGAAGGTAGGGGTTGAGGCTAATCAATCATACTTAGTAGAGAAAATTTAAGTTGGTGGTTTGCCTTCAGATATCTTGGAGAAGAAGAACTTGGTGTCCTTGGTTTGCAGAGGAGAACTTGTATCAAATGTTGGGTTGTAATATCAACACACTTGTTTATCAATAAAGAAAGTTCTTCTTCCAATATTGTGCTCTCTTGTATATTGTGATATCTAAATTATCTTATAGTTTCGTTATGAATATGTTATTTCTTTAACCATTGATATAATATATAAGATATTGCAGGAAAATGTTGTTCTTTGCAAGTGATTGGAGATACCCTGGAAGTTGTGGAAGCAAGTTGAAGAGAAGAAGAAAATCTAGGATCGACCATCATAAATAAGGTATGCCTAGTTTTCTTCCTATTTCTATTTCAATTTCTGAAATGGATGATTGTCTGCAAGTAAGTCTAGTAAGTTGGTAACACTAGAGACCCTTGGTTATAAGGGTGTGTTTTCTTGAACAATAGTATGTATGAGGAATTCCCCATAGGTTTTCTTATTGAATTCACATAGTCTTGGGATTTGTGCCCAAAAACAGTGCAACAATAACATCTCATTGTACAACAATATGCAGCAATGTGACCAACATGGTTGCATGTCCAACATCTAACTTTGTTGTAGGGATTTCCAATGCTTCTAGATTCCTGGTTCCATCTTGTAGTTTCCTATCTTCTAATCTTCCATGATAAGTGGGACTATATTCTTGATGTCTTCCTGATCTTCTGATGTATTCTTTGCCTTGTGCAGGTTGTTGATGAGTAGTTTTAATTTCACTTTTTGCGAATGAAGGGCTTGCTTGAGAATGTTAGATTTTTATCATTTAAGAAATATGATATTAGGATCTTATCTAAGAGAATAACATGCACAGCAATAATCACAATATACAAGAGACACAAAGAATTTTCCTCGGGGAAACCATAAAGGAGAAAACCCCACAACTTCCTTAGAGATAGAATGAGCACCAATGGCAGCACTAAAACCCAAATACAGAAAAGATGATCTCCAACAGTTGTTCTCTCTCTCTCTCACTTGAGAGAGATTCTCCTCTCTCACTCATGCGCCCTAGTTGAGTGAGTGTGTGTGCCAAATATAGAGTCTCACTCTCTATTTATACTAGTTTCTGAATTTTACAATTACTTACCAGGGCCGACATCTCTAGGACAGTCTAATAACCCTAGTGCCCCTCAACTGTGGGGACTTTTCCCTTTGATCAACAAAGAGGGTTAACCTTAACTCAATTGTGGGGACTATTGCCTCAACTTACAATGGAGGGTTAAACTCAATGACTTTACATGACTTTATTATATTAATGACTCTCCCGATAGGAACATCAGGGTATAATGAAATACAAATGATTCTCCCGATAGGAACATCGGGGGTACAATATAAGATATACAAGTGAATACATTCTGAAGTTACAAATACATCAACACTCCCTATTAATTAGGAAGGTATTCTCTTGACACAATTCATCAGCACAAGTCTTCTTCTCTGGATCAAGTCTAGATCATCATCAACGCTAGATCATCACTGGATCATCATTGAAACCATGGGGTCTTCACTTAGTTAAACCATGTCATAGTGCCTTCTTTCATGGGATATTAAATAATACCCCTAATTTCATTACATATTGATAATTACTTACAAAAATCCTTTTGTTGATCCCCCCTCCAATACATATTTCCAATTAAAAAAACCATATTTTTACAATATACTCCTTATTTTTACTAGAAACCCCTTTTTATACTCCCCAATACCTATAAACCCCTCATACCCTATCTCCCTGCCCCAATAACTACAATATATTGACCTTATTTTTCACAATTAAAAACCCCCCTTTATGAATGAAACTTTGATAAGATATTTCTCAACAAGGTGAGTCCCTCGTGATCGAAACTGGATCATCAATGGATCATCATCAAAACTGGCTCATCACTAGATCATCATCATCATCACTTCTTTTGTTATCTCAATCAACTGGTGCTATCTCTCAATTCTACTCATCATAGGAAGTTCTACAGAGCTAGCCCTTTTTCATGTTGGTTGTAGGCCTATCCTCCATGTAGATCTTCATCTTCTTCAGCACTTATATCTGACCATGGGAGGAACAAATCCAGCAACCATGTCAAAAAGGCCTGCCCAGCACTCACATCTGACCATGAGAGGAACACATCCAACAACCATGTCAGAAAGGCCCAACACTCACATCTGACCATGGGAGGAACACATACAACAACCATGTCATAAAGGCTCAGCACTTACATCTGACCATGGGAGGAAACATCCAACAACCATGTCAGAAAGGATCTGCACTTACATCTGACCATGGGAGGAACACATCCAACAACCATGTCAAAAAGGCTCAGCACTTACATCTAACCATGGGAGGAACACATCCAACAACCATGTCAGAAAGGCTCTACACTTACATCTGAACATGGGAGGAACACATACAACAACCATGTCAGAAAGGCTCTACACTTACATCTGACCATGGGAGGAACACATCCAACAACCATGTCAGAAAGGACCAGCACTCACATTTGACCATGGGAGGAACACATCCAACAACCATGTTAGAAAGGTTGTGCACTTACATCTAACCATGGGAGGAACGCATTCAACAACCATGTTAGAAAGGCTCTGCACTTACATTTGACCATGGGAGGAACACATCCAACAAACATGTCAGAAAGGCTCTGCACTTACATATGACCATGGAAGGAACACATCCAACAACCATGTTAGAAAGGCTCTGCACTTACATCTGACCATGGGAGGAACACATCCAACAACCATGTCAGAAAGGCTCCGCAATTACATCTAACCATGGGAGGAACACATCCAAAAACCATGTCAGAAAGGCACATGGACTCATCCCTTCCCCTTGGAGGGAACCTCGATCTGGAGAACGCAAAGCTTCTCCATGAAGTACTCAAACTTCACTCTGGCCATTTCTAGCATAAAATCACATTAGGGCTGATTACGTCCAAGGATAACCTGCGAGCTTCACCAGGACCGATTACATCTGAGGAAAACCTACAGGACCATTTATGTCTAAGTAGCCTACGAGCTTTGGCAGGATTTTACGCTCAGACAACCTGTCTCACTGGCTATGCTATAACTCCCTCTTTCGAGAGATATCAATCTGGATCACAAACTGGAGCTTCACTACTCGTTTCTTCCAAATATCCAAGCAAGTGGCAACATAGTTTTACTTGGTTGTACTCAGCACCACACAGGATTGCTTCCTGCTAAACCAAGAGATCACACTTAATCCCATACTGAAGAAGCACCTCGAAGTACTCTTCCTATCAATGGAACTACCCAATCTGAATCCACATAACCCTCCAAGTTAATCTTCTGATTTGCCTCATACTTGAGCCCATAATCAACTGTACCCTTCAACTACCTTAGAATATGCTTTGCAGCAATCAGGTGAACATGTCTCAGATCTATCAGGAATTGGCTCAATGTGTTCATAGCAAAGCAAATATCTGCTCTCATATACGTCAGGCACATCAAGGAAGAAATCATTTGAAGATACATCGTGGCATCAATTGACTCCGATGAAGCAACACTCAATAGATTTAGTTTCGATGTGTTATCAACCCAAATGGCACTTCTACGTCTGAGTGCCGACACTTCATATGTTAGTACACAAAAGGACACTTTTGGATTTCAGGTTGCCTAAACACTATAGATGGGCATGACATGAGATGCATTCACTCTCCAACCAGCTTGCCATTTTACCTTTCTCTTTGTGGATTGACATGCGACTATGTCCATTGAAACTCGCATACATACGTGACTATCTTCTTTGAAATCCCACGTATTGTATGCGACTATGCTCATTGCAACCCGCGTACAGATCTGTACGGGGGTTTCCCTTAAAGAAACTCACATGTCATATGCGGGTTTCCAGTATCAATAGTCGCGTACACATCCATTCGACATTAAAAATAATAAAACATGATTAATGGAGATTTGTTGAGCCTTAATCATTAACCAACTCAACTGTGTCAACCTCCTCAACTTTTGAAACTACTCTATTTCCCAAAGTATAAATCATAGGCCTTAGGAAGGGCATTAATCAATGAATCTTGGAGAGAAAAGTTATGCTGGTGGTATATCTTTAGAAGTATTTGGAGCAGAAGAACTCATAGTCCTTTGGTTGCAGAGGAGTCCCATTTTAGAAGTTGGGTTGTACACTTATCTCATTCACTATTTTTAATAAAGAGAATTCTTCTTCCAACTTTGTGTTGAGTCTCTTTCATGTATCATGTTTGATGAATATTTTTCATTAAGCACTCTATATATTGTTCATCTAACCTATCATATATACATGTATAGATTGTACTTGGAGAATTTTCTCTTTGTAGGTGAAGGAGGTGCATCCCTGAAAGCTTGGAAAGAAGCAGAGTGGGAGAAGACAAAGCTTGGATCAACCATCGGTAATCGGGTGAGTCCAACATATCTTCCTATTTCCTTTCTGTACTTTAAAAGCTGATTGTCTACAAGTTTTAGAAGTACATTGGTAACCCCAGACCCTAGGTTACAAGGGTGTTTATTCCTGAATAACAGAACTGGAGACTCCCCTAGGGAGCCCAGACTGCTGTGGGTTATTTTTGTAGATCAGCAACCAGTCTTTGCCTTGATTTTATGTATGGTGTCCTATCTTGGTTCATGCTTAGAGTGGTGTCTGAAGACCTTGAAATGTTTTCTTTTTATTAGAAAATTGTATACCTGTACGTGGGTTGCTCTTACGCACAGTCGCATATAGAGGCCTACGTACGCAGGTTTCTCTCTAAGATAGTCACGTACATTACACGGGTTTCCCTTGTACATAGTCACATACAAGCCTGAGCTTTAAAATTTTTGGGTTAGGGTTTTCTTGTCCCTATCCCTCTATAAATTTTGTTTGCTGGTTGGCCTTCTTTATAGACATTTCACTGTGAGTTTGATGACCTTGTCAGCCATACCCTATGATTTCTTGTAAAGACCTTGAGTCCTTAGTTGTTTGGATCATCTTTATGTTAGCAACCCGAAGTGGATTTGCCTGTTCGGTTATAGGTTCAAGTGTTGGTTATCTGAATCAGCGATCATGGTTCTAGGCATTGTATATCCCATTCTATTTTCAGATAGTATTTGGTTTTCCACTTGCCTTTGTGTGATCTCAGTGATTTCCTTTCATTGTGTCCACCCAAGCTAGGGTTCCAAGTCTTCCTTAGGTGGTTGATTTTTGGTCTTATTAATCTATTTACTTCATTTTTCTTATTTTATATAGTTAGTTTAATTCAAGCATACTCGAGTTTTGTGCATTTAGGTGCATAGTAGTCTTTGAGCATTTTAAAAAATGAAAATAAAATATTTAGAAGCTTTTGCATTTGATTTTGCATAAAGTAGTTTTATTTTCAATTTTTAGAATATAATCTCAAAAAACTACAAAAAATATAGTCTTAGTGTTCTCTTTATCATTGCATTTTCATCAATTTACATTTACAAAGAAAAAGAAAGCTTGTTTTTTTTAGTGATAATTTGCTTTGGAAGTATACACCTTTTCTTTTTATATTTCTTATCGAGTCAAAAACATCATAGTCTTTCACTCCACTTGCCTTCTGAGTAAAAATAGCCCTTAAAATGAACGCAATAATTAAAATTTATTAGTAATTTTTATTTTTTAAGGCCATACACCTACTATCTTAGGCTAGACTTGTGGGATAGGAAGTTTAAACTTACCATAAGTATTTAAATTTAGATATAGTGGGCTAATTGATAGGCAAATCCTTCTCTTTATAGATAGTATCTGGGAAGCTCCTCTCAAATAGGAGTCAAGAACGAGGCTGCGTGGAGGCATTGGACTGAGGAGATAACCCTCTGATTCCTTATTGAAACATAAATCAGGATTTTTATGCATCTGGGGATTCTGTCCTAGACAGAGTTTCGAGCTCAGCTACCGTACCTATGCGTATGAATCAGGCTTGCGACTGTCCCCCTAGACTATTGGTATAGTTAAGGTAGCCTCTAGTCTCTTGACATTTAGGATTCATACATAGGTAAACTGAAAGGCTATTTCTAGTTCACCTGGGACAGGCTTGGAAGGTAACCCTTGTTGAAAGTGTAGGAGGGTGGTGGGTGATTCCTCCACTTATGCCTAAGAACCTCTTCAAGGATGCCAAGTAAGTCCTCTTCAGCTTTCTTCAGGAAAGCGTATCTTTTACCCTTGCTGACTATTGAGACTTTAGGAATTTTTGTAGTGATTGATCTGTGGTTTGTCTGTGTTTAGCCAACCTTAGGGTTTGAATTGTCAAATTTACAATTGTGGAGGACCAACCTATTAGAAGGTCACGAAGGTTGCAAAAATTTCCTCCTCTCATCACATTGGAACCTCCACCTCCACCTCAAAGGTGGAGATTGGACATAGACGGTTCATTTGAACTGATAGGAGTAAGTGAAGTTTTGGGTGAATCAGAACTTAGGGAAAACTATTTTTATTTTAACACAGTTGAGATAGAAGAATTGTAGGTTGACGAGTTTGTAAGGAATTTTAATACACCCTTGACTGACTTAAACGATCCTGTGATCGTCCAGGTTCATCCTTTTGATCCACCCATTTTTGGTGTCCCTGTGAGTAGGATAATGTCTACTGTAAGAGAAATCTCTTTTGTTTTTACCTCAACCACTCTAGCTAAAGGGGTACTACCTCCCTTGGAAAGTGCCCCTAAATCTAGTATACCTACTACGCCCTTAACTCTAGCGAACTGGGTGGTTCAACCACCAGTTCCCACAAGCCTAGTAGGTGCTTCTGGTGGCATGGTTACTGGGATTCCCAATATACCTATTGTTCCTTCCTCCTTCACACACACTACCCAGAGTGGCCCAGTAGGATCCTTGGATTTTTTCCAAGTATTTCCTTGGAATGGGGGGCATATTCCCCCATCCACTCCATATGTAGGCCCATAACCCTCTTATGTAGGCCTGTAGTTTGGAAACACTAACCCTTACAGGAAAGGTTTTCAAACTCTAGTCTTAGCCCTGTTCATGAGCTCTCCTTTTTCATTGTTTAGCAGAGGGATACCTGCTCTCTATTTTTCAAACCCCAGTTTTGACTGGGATGACAAGAACCTCTTATAATGCACCTCCCACCCATAATAATGTGGCTTACAGATGGAATCCATTCCAAACTAACCCACCCACTTCGCAACTGGTGGCAGGGGGCAACCCCACCTTCACTTATGGGAATTTGGGGGCAAGTCCCTCTAATCCCCATTTTGGCACTTTTAGTTCTTTGGTTCGACCTAAGCTTCCATTCCTAGAAACATTAAAATTGCTAGATTTGTCTAAATTGATGAATGACGCAGTGAGGCATGATCCCTCTTGGCTACCTGTCCCCACCAAATTTCCCTCGGACATCCCAAAATTCGAAGGAAAAGTTGGTGAAGATCCTGGGGCTCATGCCACCACTTTTCATTTATGGTGTTCTTCTAATTCACTAAATGAAGATTCAGTTAGGTTGAGGCTATTCCAAAGAACCTTGATGAGTACTGCAGCAAAATGGTACATTGAGTTTCCTTCTACTGCATTCAATAGTTTTTGGGACTTGGCTAATGCATTCCTAAGCCACTTTCAGCTTCCAGTTCGATACGATTTCAGAACAGACTTGTTATCTACCTTCTGACAGAACAAGGCTACCCACATCTCAGATCACATCCAAGAGTGGAGGAGGTGGAAGAGACTTATTAAAGACACTATTCCTCCTGAGTTTTTATTAGAATGGTTCCTTAAACCATTATTGCCTTATATATCTAAGGACATATCTACTTCAGGAGTGACGAATGAGGAAGAATCTATCCTCAGGCCCCAACAATTGGATTTGATCTACTCTCAATCTGGGATCTTGTATGAGATTATTCCTGAGGCATTTAGGCCCACTCATGATGCAGAGAAACCTAAGCCTAGACCCCATGTCGATGGTGTGGTTGGGCTTGTTAATTCTCCCATTGTAGAATCTTTGGCCAAACAGCTCCATCAGCTATTCGTCAAACATTATACAACAAAGGTAGAAAAGGCTTCTCCCTCCCCCCAAAATGAAAATATTTTTGCATAGACCTCTCAAAAGGGAAATCAGCATCCCAGTGAGAAAAATAAGAGAGGAAATAATGGGGAGGGAAATCAAAACAAGCAAAAAACCACTAATAATGTTGATGGGGGCAAGAAAGAAAAGAAAAAGGTGAAATTCTCATGTAAGTTGTGCCATGAGGATCACCTCACCCATATTTGTCCCCTTATGGAACAAGCTTAGAAGTTGTTAAAATCTCAACAACCAGCTATCCTGAAGGATCCATTTCCCCAAGGGCAGAATTTAGCTTCAGCTTCGAATATAGCAGGGGGCACCCCAAATGCCCCTGACCCTAATTATATCAACATGGTTCGATCCTCAACTTTACTAAAGACCAGGAATAAGAACTATGAAAAAGAGACCTCTGAGAAGGGTAATTATATAGGTGAAAATTCGAACCCTCTCACGATTGAGAAACCTACTAAAACTATGCCCAACATACTGAAAAGTGTCTTTAAGAAGACCTTACATGACCCTAATGCTAGGGCTACTTCAAACTACTCCATGGTTGAATACTTAGCCCCGACACCTTATGCAATGTCAGATTTAGAGGTGTTACAGAGTTGTCCTGCCCAACAGGATGAACTCTTAGCAGCTTTGGGAAGTATGGAATCATCAAGTCTCATGGCAAAATTTAACTTATCTGATGTCAAAATTCACCTACCTTACGATGTAGCCTTATAAATAGATGTCATCCATGGTGGAAAGACCATTGGAAGGGAAGTTGTTGATGAGGGTGCTTCTACATGTGTTATGTCCTTGTCATGTTGGAAAGCTCTTGGATCCCCAGAGCTGGTCCCGTCAAACACCCTACTTACTGCTTTCGACGGAAGGTAATTCCATCCACATGGTATCCTACTGGATTTTGAAATTAAGCTGGCAAGGAAAGCAGTGTTTGTTGAGGTGGAGGTGATTGATGCACCTTTGGACTATAATTTGCTTTTGGGAAGAAGCTGGGCTTATGCCATGTCTGCTATTGCATCGGTTGTCTTTCGGGTGGTAGTGTTTCCACACAAAGGGAAGTTGGTTACTGTTGACCAACTCGATTTTACTCGAAAAGGCCGCATGGAGTCTAATGAGTCTGCTGTGCCATTGATCGATCAAGTCAAACTTGCTGCACAGAGCTTAGGGGCTGGAATGTATGCATCATTGATGGGCACATTCGATATTCCAACTACTATTAATTATATAGGTTCTACTAGTGTGGGAAAGTCCATTGCTACGGTTGTCGATAGGACTGATCCTTGGGTCCTCCCTACCCACCATGAACCTAAAGTGCCCCTATCAGCAGTGGAAGTGGCTTAACAAGATATCACCCAAACCACTATTGATCCCATTCCAGTTCCCCTCACAGTATTGGAGGAATTGGAAGAAGCCTATCTGCCTGCTTGGGCATAAAACTCTTTGCATTCTGTGGACTGCTTAGATATGGTTTTACCTTTTGATGAAGCCATTCTGGAAGCCATGTGTGGACATGATAAGATCTATGAAGATATTCATCATCGATCCTATTTTCTTCTAGAGCTAAACAAGATAGAGAATCAGGATTTTCATATGAGACTAGTAGATGATGTTGATACACCCATCAATCCCTTACAAAGGGAAGGAATGTTTGCTGAGGGGAATATGGAAAATATTTCTGCTACCATCCCTATCAACATCTCTACAAATTTTGATGTCATGGAAAATATACATATCAGTGCAAACTGCTCTCCTAAGGAGATTGCGATCTATACGTCCTTATTTAAGGAATTTTGTGACATTTTTGCCTGGTCATATGAGGAGATGCTAGGCATTGATCCATCTATAGTCGAGCATGAGATCTGAACATACCTTGACGCTAAACCTATTCAGCAAAATTTGAGACCTGTTAACCCACGTAAAGTGGTGGAAGTGAAGGCTGAAGTGGAAAAATTGTTGAAAGCCATTTTTATTTATCCCATAGCTTTGACGGAATGGGTATCCAACCCTGTTCCTGTTGATAAGAAGCAAGGGACCATACGCGTCTATACTGACTTTAGAGATTTGAACAAATCTTATCCTAAGGAGAACTATCCCATGCCATTTATAGACCAAATTATTAACGCTTGTGCAGGAAGTGAAGTTTTTTCATTTATGGATGGCTTCTCCGAATATAGTCAAATTCAAATAAAATTGAAAGATCAACATAAAACTACTTTCATTTGTCCTTTGGGTACCTTTGCGTACAAAAAATTCCCTTTGTATTGAAAAATGGTGGGGAAACCTTTCAGCGGACAATGAATTTTTCCTTCCATGATATCAAAGCCATTGTCGAACCTTACCTTGATGATCTTCCTGCACATTCTCGTAAGAGGATTGACCATCCAGATCACTTACGGTTGATATTTGAATGATGCAGATACTATAAAATCCTCTTGAATCCCCACAAGTGTGTGTTCTATGTCGATTCAGGGAGACTACTCGGGTTCATTGTTTCTAATAGAGGCATTCAGGTGGATCCATTAAAAGTAGAGGCCATTGTAAATCTGCCTCCTCCTCATTCTATCAGGTAACTTCAAAGCTTGCAGGGAAAGTCCAATTTTCTTCGACATTTCATTGTAAACTATGCCAATATTACCAAGGGTTTCATGCGCCTGCTAAAATAGGACACCCCATTTGTATGGGATGAAACTGCACAAGTCGCTTTAAAGTTATTGAAAAAAGCTTTGTTGTCGGCTCCTTTATTCTGTCCACCATATTACTCTAGGGATTTTATATTGTATATGGCCACGTTCGAGTCGACCATAGGGGTAGTCTTAGTCCAGGAGGATGATAAGCTTTGAGAGCATGTCATTTACTATCTTAGTCGTGCTTTAGCTGGACCTGAACTCAGGTACTCCCACGTTAAGAAATTGGCCATAGAAGCTGTCTATGTTGTTCAGAGGTTACATCACTACATTCTACCGAGGACTACAACATTAGTGGCAGATGTTAATCCTTTTCAATATTTTTTGTCCCGCCGGATTGTTGGAGGAAAATTCAACAAATGGATAGTCATTCTCCAAGAGTTTGACTTGGATTCCTAGTCTGCTAAATCTAAAAAATCCTTAGTTTTTGCTGAGCTTATAGCAGAATTTCCAACAGAAGAAGATGTAGTCATTGAAGAAGACTCATTTCCAGATGAGCATATATTCTTGATATCCACCTCTGACCCTAGTATGGAGATATACTTATCTATCTCCAGACTTTGAATTATCCTAAAGCTTTCTCGCAGGAGGAATGATGTAAACTACGCCTTCATGCCAAGAACTACTTCATCATAGGAGATACTTTATATCATAGGGGGGTAGATTCCATTTTGCTTCAATGTTTTACCCATGAGGAAGTGGAGATTGTCTTGAATGATTCCCATAGTGGAGCATGTGGGGGTCATTTATCTAGGTCAGCAACGACCTAGAAGATACTGCGTGCCGGTTATTTCTAGCCCACGATATTTAAGGATTGTGTGGAAGCTTTGAAGTGATGTCATCCTTGTCAACTTTACACCAGGAAGATGCGGTCACATCCCACTCCATTATTTCTCGTTGTCTTGGTGGGCCCCTTCATGAAGTGGGGGATTGATTATGTGACGTGTAACCCAACCTCGGCTGGGGGGCATAAATATATCATTGTCGTTGTGGACTATTTTACGAAATGGGTAGAGGCAATGCACACCTTTAAAGCCGACGGGGAAACCGCAGCTTTTTTCATGTTCAATCAAATTATAGCAAAGTTTGGTATACCCAAAGTGATTGTCACTGACCATGGCAGTCATTTTCAAAATAGAATGATGACAGAACTGACCACTATGCTTGGATTCAGATAAGAACATTCATCTTCATGCTATCCTCAAGCAAATGGTCAGGTTGAGGCTGTTAATAAAACTTTGAAAACTATCCTCAAACGTACTATTAACGAAGCCTATTCTAACTGGAATAACATGCTATACCCCAAACTTTGGGCATATCGAACCAATGTAAAAATTTCTATGGGTTTCTCCCCCTTCCAACTCGTTCATGGAGTAGAAGTCGTTACCCCGATTGAATGTGAAATCCCATCCTTGAAAATAGCTATTCATGTGTTACCTGATACGACGAAGCTTGAAGAACGTTTAGTACATTTAAAACATCTTGATGAACAACGTAGAGTTGCACTGATAGTAAACTAAGCTCACAAAAATAGGGTCAAAAGCCAATATGATAAGTCGGTCAAGCCTCAAATTTTCTCTGAGGGGGAACTTGTTTTGCTTTGAGACTAAGACAAAGAACCCCTGTGGGTAGGAAATTTTAGGTCTATGTGGTTAGGACCTTATGTCATGTAGAAGGTATTAAAGAAGGGCGCATATGAATTGATTGATTTTCATGGGAATAAGCCGCCTGAGCCTAGAAATGGGCTCTACTTGAAAAAGTACTATGCTTAGGCTTAGCACTTTTTCTTGTATTTTATTGTATGTATTTTTTATGTACACTAGTTCATCGGTTTGCATTTTTTATACCATATGCTGGTTGTTTCAGATGTCTTCCAAGAGGTTCAGGGGTTTCGCTGATGGCACCAGCCACGAAACTTATAATCTAGCTTCAACTGCATGGGTCATTTATTCTCTCTCATGACAGCTAGTTGCCTCAGGAGGCGCTTGCTTAGGTCTTGCTTCTAATAATGTCACTGAGTATAGGATTGTAATTGAGCTTCTATGGGATGCTTCGTCATGTGGTATCACTCAACAGGAAGTCCAATTGGACTCTCTGGGTGGTTTCCCAACTCAATCGTGCTTATCAGGTGCGGAACCCTATTCTATTATGTTAGTTTATGCAAGTTAGGTTATTGGAAAGAAATTTTGAATTCATTACATTCAATCATATTCCAAGGAATCAAAATTCATTAACTGATGCATATACTAATTACATCTTGGATTGGCATTTAACACATTTTTCATAAAAATATACAGCATACACATAAAAAGCATTTGTAAATAAACCAACAATATATATATATATGTGTGTGTGTGATTATCTATCCATAGATAGGTTGAGTCTCTGATCCTCAGATCAAGTCATAACTATATAATATACAAAAAATATACAAAATATGGATCAAAGTCCATCAAATGCCCTAGATCTAAGCTGGAACACCTTGGTCACTTGGACTACCCCGGTCCCCCCGGTCTCCCCGTACTCTGACTTCTTCAGCCTCTTCGGCTTCAGCAACCTCAACAACAGCTATGTATACCAATACTGCTCTGGCTACCCACCTCAAAAGGCGTATCCAAATAGGTGGTACTCCAACCACAAACTCCTACATGATGGCTGGGATGTGTTTAATCCGTAAGGTGGGTACTCTCTGGGTAGGCCTGGACAGCTTCCCCTCAAGAACCCTAATCAGCCCCTAGTCCTCTCCCAGGATAGGATGCACATAAATACGTGGATGCCCTTCAGGGCGGACTGGTCCAATATCTGCATTTTGACATGTTTATAGGATTATAACTCTTATACATATGTATATATCTCTATATTTAAAATTCTTAAAAAATTTTAAAAATTTGAAAATAATAAATTACCTAACTCTGCCCATGCTCCTCCTGGAGGGAGGACAAGGTCTGGATCACCACGAAAATACATTCCATCATATGAAACTGCTCCAGTGCTGGCAACTATCGCTCCCACTGAAATTAGAAGTCATCATCATAGACACTCTGCACTGAGCCACCACCTCCCTGGCAGAGGAATATATCTCCCCATCTACTCATCCTAGGCTAACGAGGAGAACAAACTGGTAAGGGTACTGCAGGGCTCAATCCTGACACTATCTCAAAGGATAAGGCTACTAGTATGCTAGAATATCCAAAATTATTTCTCCTTCCTCTCTTGCAGTCAGAGAGTTGTTTCCTCATAATCGGGATCACTCCTGGGCACCAATCATATAGGCCCGCCTGCATACAATCCACTGCTAGTATCATTTGGTTTTGTATAGCAAGGTGAAGAGAAGATGATCCTGCAACCCTCACTATGGTACTTTTCAATACCTATAGAGGAAGATCACGTATGTGTACAATAGGGATGCAACTCTTTCTCTTTTGTGTGCCTGGTGCGCAGTATATGTCAATGTAGTTCTAGACAATTAGAGGGTCACCGCCTCTGCCGGTGCCTTCCAAGTTTACCAAAGCCCCCCGTCGTGATAGACCGGAAATGAAATAGATATCCTTCAAAGCAATCTCCAAGGACTCACCTTGAAGGTCAAACATGCCCAAATCATGATCCCAATAATTTATCATGAATTCTAAGAGGCGGACATTGGCCCGCATAGGTGATGTACAGAAAAAAATTAACAAACCACTTGAATGTAAAAAATTCATGGTGGGGGCATCTTGGGATGCTTCTTGATCCATATCTTCATGTTCACTCTCCCTCCACTCAAGCACCATCTTCAAACCTACTAAAACAAGCATTGCAAACCCTTAGTTTCATGTAAAATTTCAAAATTTGACCCTATATTCTTCTTGTTCACCTCATGCAGCATATGTGACTATCTAGTAAGGCATGTCGCGTACTGTACATGATTGTCCTTCAGGGAAGCCCGCATACAAAATGCGTCTACGCGAGTTTCAATATAGCAAAACCGCGTACACAACGTTCCTTTGTTGAGGACGCTCAAAATATAAAATTTGGGCTCAATTTTGAAAATTGCTAGGATCAAATTGAAGAGCTTGGGATGTAGTCTTACCCGACACTTGCGGATTTGGAATTGGTCCACCGGATTGTCCACACCGAGCAATTGAAGGTAGAGGTGAAAACTTGTTTTTTATGGCTAAAAATCCAAATGGTGAGTTTTATTTATGTTTTTGAACTATTTATAGAAATGCTATTTCTCAAGTGGGGTTTTTCCCTATAGTTCATAATTCATCAAACTATTACCATATATTTTTGCCTTGTGACAGGTTTATCATCATTTCCAAGGTGTTTTTTGCTCATATAGGATGGTTTTTTGTTATGTCACATGCATTTTTGTGTCTATACCTACTCCATATTAAACTTAGCAATCAACATTTTAACCATGGACTATGGTATTGTTAAGCATTAGCTCCTTGTCTTTACCATTGTTCTTCTATGGATAGGGCTTTCCTCTCATGATTATCCTCATTTAGAACCTATGTTGTCTTTCGATACTCATGCTACAACTATCTTAGGTACAGGGGAATCTTTTTAACTATTTTTCACACCAAATGAAGCCTAATTTTGGTCTCTTTTTACAAGCTATCCTTTTATAGGACTCCCCGCCCTTATGGAGTTTCTTTAGGCCCAGGTCTGACTCCTTAAAACAGACTTGAATACCGAGTTAACTTGTCTGTTCAAGCTCATTCAGAATATGTGAATGGGCATCTGCATTGGTGGTAGGTTATCTCTTTCTCAGACCATGCAGAATAGTACGAGAAAGGATCACTCTCTTTTCTACGAAATTGAGAAGAGTATTCTCAAGCATAGGTTTATCACTTTTCTGGACCTGAGGGACTAAATTTACAGAAAAGGAACACCCGATATGAGCTTAGTTTTCTCTTTTTCGTGCTCTGGACCTAAACATGAAAAATATTCCGAGTGTACTTTATGTCTTTGTCATGCTTGTTAAACACTAAAGAACAAAGCATCGAGTTTATTGTTGTAAGCCCCATTTTTGGTGCTCAAATGGATCTTTCCGAGTGATCTTGCTTTCCTTCACACTTATAAAACTCAATCTATATGCTGCTCTTGAAGGAGCGTTGGGTAGGTGGTAATTTAACCTTTTTCGGACCTCCTTGACTAAGTACGAAAAAGGTTCACCTTTTCTTCTACGGAAGTTAAGAGAGTTCTTATGTGGTATGTTTTATACTTTTCCAGCCTCAGGAGACTAAATTGGACAAAAAAGGACCCCCCTAGAGTCTTCTTTGGAGTTTTCAGACTCTCTAAATGTGAAAACACCAACTGAGCATGTACTAGTTCAGGCTCATAAAATCCATGAATCAGTGACACTATCAAGCATTATTCCCTCTTCTCTTCAAGATTGTTAAAAAATGAAGAGAGATTCGAGTTGACTTTCTTGGACTCATTAAAATTTAACAGGGAAGGTAAGGAAGAATTTTTCTTTTGGTTTTCAGTTAGTGGCACATGTCATCCTTGAACATAGCACCCTCTGTTTTTTCTGAGACTCATGTCTCAATGTTCACTTTTGGTTCAGCTATTACTTTGAGTTTTTTACTCCTCCTATTGTCAGTTTTACCTAGGGAATCTAATCATGTCTCCTACATGACAGATAAGTCTAGTTGTTATATCTATAAAGTTAAAAGCTTCTTTGGGTCATCTTTGTGTCATGCTCACTATTCAAGAAATTAACTCAATGTCTGATCTATATCCTGATCCCATCATTGTCGTATCTGTTATCACTTGTGTCTCCCTTCCTTTACCTAGTTCCTAGTCACTTTTGTGATTCATTGGAGGATCTATTGCCTTCCTTATCATAGTATGGTTTTGCATCAGTACTTTCTGACGATGAAGACCTAGAGTTTTTGACGATCATACCTCAGGATTCACTTTCATTATGCGTGAAATCCTTTGCTTTAGTTTTTTATTATCACCTATTGATTGACAAACTATTGAATCCACTCCATGTTCGACTTCAATAACATCTATTCACATGGCTTGGATTGTACTGATTCTTTGGGATTGTTTATGAAGATCTTAGTTTCCTATCTATGGACTAAGTTGTGCAAGACTATGTTGTACCTATTTACACAGCTTCCAGAGCTTTGAAGACTCATCATTATTGTATATTGTGGCTTCGTTCCACCTTTGTAATATACGTGGTCTAGTACCCATACTATATGATGTACTCAAATATTGTAAAGGAGCTAGTGTTCCAGTATATTGAACATAGCATCCTCAAATATGAATTTGTATACGACATTATTATGTATTTTTTTTAGGTACTACCTCTGCTCCATTGGACTTCTAAGTTCTCCAAAGATAACGATTATAATGTATTTCAGCCATCACTTCCCTCTGACCTCACACATTAGGGGGCATCTGTTATCAACCCAAATGGCGCTTCTCCATTCGAGTGCTGACACTTCATATGTTGGTACACAAAATGACACTTTTGGATTGAAGGTTTCCTAAACACTATAGATGGGCATGACATGAGGTGCATTCACTCTTCAACCAACTTGCCATTTTACCTTTCTCTGTGTTGATTGACATACGCGACTATGTCCATTGAAACTCACGTACATACGGGACTATCTTCTTTGACAACCTGTGTACTGTACGCGACTATGCTCATTGCAACCCGCCTACAAATCTGTACGTGGGTTTCCCTTAAAGCAACTCACATGTCATATGTGAGTTTCCAGTACCAATAGTCATGTACACATCCATTTGACATTAAAAATAATAAAACATGATTAATGGATATTTGTTGAGCCTTAATCATTAACCAGCTCAACTGTCTCAACCTCCTCAACATTTGAAACTGCTATATTTCCCAAAGTATAAATAGAGGCCTTAGGGAGGGCATTAATCAATGAATCTTGGAGAGCAAATTTATGCTGGTGGTATATCTTTAGAAGTCTTTGGAGCAGTAGAACCTAGAGTCCTTTGGTTGTAGAGGAGTCCTTGTCTCAGGCGTTGGGTTGCACACTTATCTCATTCACTATTGTTAATAAAGAGAATTTTTATTCCAACTTTGTGTTGAGTCTCTTTCATGTATCATGTTTGATGAATATTTTTTATTAAGCACTCTATATATAGTTCATCTAACCTGTCATATATACATGTATAAGATTGTACTTGGATAATTTGCTCTTTGTAGGTGAAGGAGGTGCATCCCTGAAAGCTTTGGAAAGAAGCAGAGCGGGAGAAGACAAATCTTGGATTAACTGTCGGTAATTGGGTGAATCCAATATATATTCCTATTTCCTTTCTGTACTTTAAAATTTGATTGTCTACAAGTTTTATAAGTACGTTGGTAACCCCAGACCCTAGGTTACAAGGGTGTTTATTCGTGAACAACATGATGCCATAGGTGTGGTCACGGCCTTGTAGTCCATCATCCTGAACCTATTCAAGATATCTATTGCATACTTCCCTTGACCCAGAAGATTCCATCTATACTCTGCCACACCTCCATGCCTAGAAAGTAGTGCATCATACCCAAGTCCTTTAGCTTGAACTTGGCAGCAAGTATCCTTCTTGCAACTTTAATGAGCATCCTCTTTTCTGTCAGGAACAAGTCATTGATATATAATAGGAGCATCACTGGTATTCCACCTTCAATCTTGAAGTAAAGGTTGGAATACACTTTACTCTCAGTAAATCCTAGAGTCATCAGTAAGTTTTCCATCCTTTCATACCATGTCAAACCTCAATATCTTCTACAGTCACTCCCTCTGAAGCGGAGCATCATCCTCCATCTTCATTTCATACTCTATTCATTGAAACATTCTGTACCATAGTGACAAGTAGCTTCGTATACTACTAATATTCTATGTTTCCATCTAGGGTCACTGGATACCAAGATCCTCTATCTTGAACCTTTTCAAGATTTCTTCTCGCACCCATCTGTGAGATTGTCATTCTCTAAAGTCTTTCATCTTTAACCTTGTAGAAAAGGTTAGGATCTTCATCACTCTAGGTGATCTTCAAGCTCCTCATGGGTATCTTCTGATCTCATACAAGGCCTTCTTTAATTTACACACATGAGTATGCATGTCATGTTCCTTAACTTCTTGCGGCTGCAAATGTCTCTTCATAGTCTATACCTTCTTTCAATGAGAACCCTTGTGCTACGAATATTGTCTTGTATCCCGTAGACTTCTCTTCAGGTCTCGATACTGCATCCTAGACATCATTCTTCATGGTGTGGTACTCTTCTTCCCTTTCTTCTTGGCTACTTCTTCATTGCAGTGTCACATAAATAGAGTTTGTTTGAGGCCTCTTTCTTTCTTTGAAAGTATCGTCATATTATTCTTCATCTTGGATTGTTTCTTGAACTATTGTCACTTGATCTTCAGAACAAGTCTCATCCTTCTCTTGTAGGAGATTATATGTGATATTTCCTACAAGTCAAATGCATTAGTTGTATGGTTAGAAACATTTCATAAGGTATATTCATAATGAAAAATTCTTTTGCATTAAGATATAATCATGTAACTATTTTAGCCAATACAAAATTCATCCATATCTCATGGAAACTTTCTAGATGCCTTCCATATCTACCAAGACATCATTGAGATTTTGCACTAATCTAATATGTCAGCAAAGAGGTTTCATTCTAGATAAGTAGCAATGGAGATTTGTATAACACCATGAGCTACTTACCCATGACATGCATATTAGTAGTATACTATCATTAATGCAAAGATTCTATCATGCATAACACATCAACTGAATATAAACAAATGCATAACAAAACAATATCATGAAATGACAATTGAATACGTATCTTTATTTGTTTTGTGGGTAGACTCCTTCCTTCATCTTCATCGTCTTCTTCATTCATAACAGCCTTATTTCTTATCCAAATTCTAAGATGTATAAGAGGTTCTTAAAGAATTGAGTTCTTCGTATTCCTCATCGCTTGAGGGATCTTCTCTGAATCATGAGCGTTTGATCTTCAATTGCTCCCATATTCTCTTCTTATTACGAGTCAAGATTCTTCTTGTGTGCACTCTTCCCAAAGTCTGCTGAAAGTAATCACCTCCTTCTAGAACACATTCCTTGAATGAATGAATCCCATGATCTTGGGAGGCCATTCAAGGTGGTTATCATAACTTTTGCATTTTGGATCTTCACATTCTTCAACTAGTTTCTCAAAGTAATATTCTGATTTATGTTCTTCCCTTCAAATATCTGTAGAAATTCTAAAGCCTTGATGGCATAAGGAATTTCATAAACAGGTTAAGGATCTAGGCACACAATTAACCTCACATAGAATTGTAGAGAATTAGCATAAGGAGAGAAGAAGAAGAATTAATGAACACACATTAATCAATGATAAATAAATGATAATTGATATTATTACACAGGTAATACATCCTTATAAAGGAAAAAGGAGTTGCTAGAAGACAACTCAAGCTATCTCATAAAGAAGGATTACTAATTATGATAGACCCCATAGTTCGCTAAAGCACTTTCCCAATCTACCAAGCACCTCACGAATTAGAAATAACATGTGTGAGTGATGATGAGTGAAGGAAAGACTTGCTAATCCTAGAATATCGAGAGAAAATAATGGAGGATGGTTTGGGCAACAAAAGATGCCAATTTCCTAGTTGACTAGCTTTACCTTATCCACAGAAAAGCAGGATAAAGTAGATAAAGCAGAATAAAGAAGAATCTGTTGTAAAGCACAGTTACCAATTCTCGATGGCCATAAAGTGGTCAAGACCAACCCAAAATCAGAAATAAATCATTCCTAGGATATATATGGCAAGTGTTGACTCTAAGGTGCAAGTGGATGCCAACTATCTAAGCTAGTGGGTAGGAAATTAATCAAATAATGATTAATTATTTTATGAGTGGGTTTATTATATTCCAACACTCCCCTTTAAGACTAACTTTATGATGATATCCTTGAACTAATCAAAAATATATATCCATATAGGGCCCGGCAATAAAGCTATGGTCACCCTTTTACAATTTATCTTGTCCAAAGAAACGAGGAAAGAGGAAAAAACTCAATGGGAAAATCCTCCCTCAAGAAAGGATAGAAAATAAATACCAAAAATGTTGAACTGATGGTGTTGCTTCTGCTCCAAACTAAATGATGATGTATGGAGGAATATTCTTCTTTGGAAGAAGATAAATCTGCTCACCTAGATCAAGGACAGCTGCAGGATGGAAACTAGGACCATGTAGAACAACTGAGATCCAATGATGGGAAGGAAATACTGAAGGATCTTGAGACTTGTAATCAGCTCCAAACTGATCAGATGAATTGAAATTCGAACCAGTAGATATGAAATGATCGCTAGATAGGTGAAATAACTGTCCAAGCGAATGTATAATGTCTCCATCTTCATTTACATAGAGAGGATGTGAGCAAGTGATCTTATAGGAACATAAAGAAGGCATAGGATCAAAGAGTGTGAATGCATGGACTCCATGGGTTGATCTAGCTTCCAAAGAATATAAGAGTTCAAAAATAAGCACAACCGTAGACTCATGGGAATATACTGGTAAAGAATCCTCTATGGTAGAAGTATGAGAGGAAGAAAGATAGTGATGTTCAAAATCTTCAAGGAGGCTCTAAGAGTGAGTGCCAAGAACAAAGGAGGAGCTACAGAATCACATGGGATCAAGTATGGTAAGTGATAAGACACTAAAATAACTTGATTTGGCTAAGCAAACATCCTAGAATTCACTGGGTTGCGCACGATCAAGAAGAGAGACATGCACAAAGTGTGACAGGTCTGGCATATGGATCTTGGAATCCAATATAGAAGACATAGAGAACAATGAATGTGCGAGTGAATCATTAATAGCAATATAATCTCCAATAGTGACTTCTTTTTCATCAACAACATCATAAGAAGATGGATCAATATCTTCTACTTCAAGAGACACAGAAAAATATGGCTCTTCAATATTTTCTTCTTGATTGAAAGATGAAGCATTCGAATAAAAGAGAGTGGCAGAAACAAGAACTGTATGAGAAACTTCTTCTTCATGATCAACTTCATCAGAGACTGTAGAGTCTGAGACATCTTGAGAGAGAGAAATCATTGAGGAGCTAGAGGCACTCTCCACATAGCTAGAAGGATCCTCATTGTCCTTTCCCAAAACTCTTTCCAATGTTGTCGAGAGATCCTTTGGGTAATCAAAAAAATCAATAAGGTAGCACATGCTTGGAGAGATAGCTAGATAAATAGCTCCAATTTCTCTATCACAGTCATTCAACTAGTCACTTGGCTCTTCATAAGAATATTCACCAGCTCCAATAGATACCTCATAGATACCTTGTCTCTTTAGAGATGAAATCATCTTCAATTTCCACTCTGAATAGCTTGTCAATGGAGAAAGAAGAGGAAATGATACTCTTGAATCCATTCAAAGTTGAACCTGCAAATATGAAAAGAAGGACTAATTAATGAACTCTCAAATATTTGATATCATGTAGAGCTTTGATATCCTCAACTCTGATACCATGTAGAAATTTGATATCCTCAACTCTGATACCATGTATAACTTTGAGAACCTTAGCTCTGATACCATGTAGAAATTCTAAAACCTTGATGGCATAAGGAATTTCATAAAGAGGCTAAGGATCTACGCCTGTAGAGAATTGTAGAGAATTAGCATAAGGAGAGAAGAAGAAGAATTAATAAATGATCAATAAATGATAATTGATATTATTACATAGGTAATACATCCTTATAAAGGAAAAAGGATTTTCTAGAAGACAACTCAAGCTAGCTCATAAAGCAGGCTTACTAATTATGATAAACCCCATAGTTGGCTAAAGCACTTTGCCAATCTACCAAGCACCTCATGAATTAGCAATAGCATGTGTGAGTGATGATGAGTGAAGGAAATACTTCCTAATCCTAGAATATGGAGAGAAAATAATGGAGGATGGGTTGGCAACAAAAGCTACCAGTTTCCTAGTTGACTAGCTTTACCTTATCCATAGAAAAGCAGGATAAAGAAGATAAATCAGAATAAAGTAGAATCTATTGTAAAGTGTAGTTACCAATTCTAGATGGCCATAAAGTGGTCAATATCAACCTAGAATCAGAAATAAATCATTCCTAGGATATAGATGGCAAGTGTTGACTCTGAGGTGCAAGTAGATGCCAACTATCTAAGCTAGTGGGTAGGAAATTAATCAAATAATGATTAATTATTTTATGAGTGGTAAAGGAATCAAACATCTCTTTAGGTTTCTTTAGGGAAGACACTTGTGGTATAAGGTGATCCTCTTATCCTTGACCAAGTTTTTCTTGTGTAAGGATTTAGCTTCATCTCCCTCTGGAACTGGAACCTCTCCACTTATGTAGGTGTCGAATTCATTTTATTCAAGAACCAGTGAAATCCCATACTTATATGCTTGGAATTTGTCAGATTCACCAATATTGTCATCAAACTAGTGTGATTATTCATCTTAAAATGAGAACCTCAACTGTAAATAGGAAAATATTAGATCTCACTGATTTGAGGTGTCTGTCCTGGTTCTGAAGCTGGATGATATAAGGTTTGTCATGGAAACCCTAATTTTCAAAACTTGGAATATTTTAGATATTATTGGATAGAAATATAGAACTCTTCAAGGAGAGTCGTCCAATGTACTCCTTTTCTGAAAACAGTGGAGGGAAGCTCCCAAAACAGGAATCCCTAGTTTACCAATTTCTTATGCAGAAATGCCTAATACTTTTTCTATGGTATCTCCAAAATTAATACTCCTATTTGTGTAAAATTTTGTACTATGGTAACCTTGTCTGTCCTATTTTCAACACCGTAGGTTTTACCATAATTGGTTTCATCAATTTGGACTTATGAGAGTTTTCCCAAGGTGACTTATTTAAGGACTGTTTAGCATAGCGAATATGTGCAGACTTACACGTGTTCATGTTTCATCATCAGGGTCTAAAACTTTTACCACAAAAAGTATAGTCTATTCCCTATTTTGAAAATCTTGCAAAAGTTCATTTGGACCTTTGTATCCCGAGATATAACAATTCTCCCTAGGTGTCTTGTTTAGAGATGCATCCTGGAAGAGGTTGGAACTCTAATTTGGAGGACACATATCTCCCATAATATAGGGAATATGAGGCTGAAATTTTTAAACAAGATACATCAGGATTTTATCTTCGGCCTATGAAAATTTGGGCCCCTGAGACTTATTCAATCCTGAGATATGGATAATGTACCAAAACTACCCGTTTTAGTATTTTAGGGTCTTTCAAGCCTGGGGTCAAACTAGGGTTTGAATTTCTTGAAGTTTTACCCAACCAAAATATATCAACCTTGGTCTCTAAACTTAGATTTTGATGAGGAGAGAAATCCTCTTCTCAGGTTAGCTCTGATACCATGTTATATTTTTATCATTTAAGCAATATGATCTTAGGATCCTATCTGAGAGAATAACATGCACAGAAATAATTACAAGAGACAAGAGACAAAGAATTTTCCTTGGGGAAAGCATAAAGGAGAAAACCCTGCAACTTCCTCAGAGATAGAATGAGCACCAATGGCAGCAGTAAAACCCAAAGGCATAAAATATGATCTCCAATAGTTGTTCTCTCTCTCTCACTTGCGAGAGCTTGTCCTCTCTCACTCATGTGGCCCATTTGAGTGAGAGTGTGTTTCAAATAGAGAGTCTCACTCCCTATTTATACTAGTTTCTGACTTTTACAATTACTTACTAGGGTCGACATCTCTAGGAGAGTCTAATAACCCTAGTGCTCCTCAACTATGGGGACTTTTCCCTTCGATCAACAAGGAGGGTTAACCTTAATTGAATTGTGGGGACTATTGCCCTGACTTACAATGGAGGGTTAAACTCAATGATTTTACATGAATTTATTATATTAATGACTCTCCTGATAGGAATATCAGGGTATAATGAAATACAAATGATTCTCTCGATAGGAACATTGCGGTACAATATAAGATATACAAGTGAATACATTCTAAAGTTACAAATACATCAACATAGAATTATTAAGATTCCATGTGTCAACTTCATATTTTTCTACTCTCTTGTTGTAGCCAAGACTAGATATTTCAAATGGAGATATTTAACAATCCAAAATATCGTCCAAGATAATTGAGCTATTCTTGAACTTCACATATGCATCAAAGTTTTGACATGTCTTTTTGAGACCAACTACATCCATCTCAAGATTTTGAAATGTCTTCTCTTTCTCATCCAACTAGTTTTTCAAGAATTCCTCTATCCTTTTGGATTCCTTAAGTTGAGTCTTCAAGATCATGTTAACTGCTCTTGTTTCTTCAAGGTATTTTTTACTTTTTCTAAGGTTATCTATTTTCTCTGTCTATTCTTCTACTTGAATGATTAATTTAGTATTCAATGTTTCAATCTCATTTACTTTCTTTTCTAGTTGGTCCTGTAAATTTGTCTTCTTGTGATTGCATTTATTGATCAGATCCATAGTCTTGTTTTGGTAGTTTTTAAAGCACCCTAAAATATTATTTTTAATCCTCGGATTGTACTTGAGATCAATATCCATTAAGAGATGTTCTAGGAAATATTTCTTATCATCTGCAAGATAATTTTCAATGGAATCACAATTAATAATATTGCAATAAAAAAGATCCTTACCTTCATTGATTTCTGATGCTTGCACTTCCTCTTGCTCCACATATTCAATGAGCTTGAATTCTATACCCTTCATAAATTTATTTGTTTCTTGTTTTCTTCTTTGGTATTCACTTTCCAGTTTCAGCCGTAGATCCTTGGCAAAAGTGTATTCCCCTACACTTTCCTTGATTAAGCTTGGAAGTCCATCCATGAGAAACTTCAAGGTGGTTGTGTTGTCCTTCCTGGATTATTTATGTGTAGCTGACTTAGAATTCTTATTGGAAGGAACAGGTGGATTGATCACAATGTCCCAAATTCCAAACCTCTTCAAGTAAGTTTTCATCTTGGTTCTCCATTAAAAGTAATTTTTCCCATCAAGGAGAGGCACATCATTATTAGAGAGCTCTTCCTTTTCATCCATTACATGTCATTGATGTTCTCGAAGTTGATAAGGATTATGTTTAAGTCCAACTCTAATATAAATCGATGGACACAATGTGAACACTAAGAGGGGGGGAGGGGGTGAATCAATGTGCATACAATTTAACACCTTTTCAATTATTTTCATCAGCAACTAACTATATTTCATCATTAACTAAATGATCATCATCATAACACATTATTAACATGTCATCAAACCATAAAATCCATAGCACGAAGAAAATCCCAGGAAGAACGCCATATTTGTATGGAAAAATTTATATGTATAATATTTTAGATTGTGTGAAAGACAAAAACCTTCATGATTAATCAGCTCCAACTAATACATAGAGCACCAAATCTTAATCCAAGACCCGTCTTGGTTTCAACAACACCAATAGAGAATGGGTGAGGAATCCAATCCTCAAGTGCAAGACACAACTTGCAAGATGTTGTCAATATGAAACCATTATATCATAACTCAATTTATAGTCAACAATCTACTTAAACATATCCTCACATCTCCTTCGCAATCTATTCATAAGTTATCATGCAAAATCATTAAGGTAGAATTCTCATACACTACTCATGCCAAGGAAAAATGAATTTTATCATACTAAGACTTCAAGAATATTTACATGTCAAGACTTCAAGGATCTGCTCATATATACTGATACTAGCCAAGATCCTACTTCATATACATCATGCCAAGATCAAAGATATTCTTCTTCTGTCAACTGAGATCAATGAATATAAGGAATCCTTCAATTTGTGTCTAGTATTATGTCTTTAGAATAGATGAGATATTTTTCACCTGTCTCTTCATGTATATGATCAACACTAGAACTTGCTTCTTAAATGTCCTTCAAAAGTCCTCAGGATTGATCTTTGGATGCTTGAAACTTGATGTATTTCTAGGCTACTTGAATTTTTAATGTTCAATATTCACAAAGTTCAGTTCTTGATGACACTTCATAGATATTTAGTTGCATCCACGATCTGGAATATACAATGATTCACTTTCTTTTCTACTATGTTTTCTTTAGTCATAATTTTATGAATCACTCCAAGCCTTAATTCTTGCACTGATTCAGGAAATGTTCTTGATCATTGATTCATGCATATCATAACATGCTTTTTCAAAGAACTTACTTTCAATCCACTATCAATACTATCACAACTTATCATTCCACTTACAGTATTGTTGCAAATAGAAGCATGTTGACAATTTGCAGTCAAACCAACAATCAATAAGTTCTAACAATTAATTAGTCAACCGGGGAAATCCCTTACTTGTTGATCATATGGTTTATCTAGGAGATTAGATTTAATGTTGTGTTTGTATCCGTTTCTTCAATTGTCTATATATATTTGGCTACTTCGATGAACTTCTAATGCTTACAGTAATATTTAAGTATGGACTACCTATAGATTTTTAGTATTGCAAATGACTTAGTAAAACTTTCATAGCTGTGAAGGAGTTACAGCATATGAACCTTGGATTCCTCCAAAAATTTTCTTTCAAAAAATAATGTTTCTTGCAATGAATAGGCTATCAATATCAAGTTTTACATTATTCATACAAATTTACATCGGTTGTTCGAATGCCCTAATGAATCATTCTTCTAGTGTTGAGGCCCACCAAAATTCTAAGCAAGAGAAATACTAATCGTCTTCAATGTTGATTATGGAATTTTAAAGGTATTCACAAATTTTCTATCACTAATCTTAGAAACTATGGACTGTCTTCTAACATGTTTCCATTTCAATATACATGGTTGAATCCATATTTATTGTTGTAAGTTGGATGCACTAACAAATACTGTATATTTGTAGCCTAAATTTCAGAGATGAAAAGGTCTTCAAGATGATCTCTACCTGTACATTTGTCTCTTCAAGATCAACTTTTCAATTGAGGAAGCCCAAAAATTTACAGATGATATATACTATTTGTTTCTCCAAAATAATCCTATGGCTCCCTCAGTCTTCAGTAAATCACCCAAATTTTATATGAGATTCAACTTCAAACTTTGGTTGATCACTCCTCTTTGGCTGTATATCAGTGGTCCAATAACTTAACCAAATTTCAGAGCTAAAACCACAGAACCATACATTTTGAGAGTGAAAATCATCTATATACAGTCATAATGTGGAAAAAATTAACATAAAAAAAGTATGGCCAACTACATAGAAGCATGATAAAAAAACTCTTGTTAAAGTGGACTGACCTAGCAAGACGGGTTAAAATTGCTTAAACTTCAAAATTTCACGTCTCTTCAACCATGAGGAGTTAGAGGGAAATCTACATATAAACAGAAAGGGATTGACGAGGGCTATCATTATAAGAGGGACTTTCTTGAAAATATAAGGTCCTTCACCTTTGTTTTCTTCAATTTGTGTAGGACATCAATGTGGGTTCCATGTCATGCCATGTCATACTCATCTTGCACCAAACTCACCATGTCACCATATCCTTTTCTCTTTTGTTATTCATTGAGCTTGTGCTGCCATCATGCCCTTTTTCAGTCCTTTGTCATTAATGAGCTCCTTTGACATCAATGACAATAATTCTCAACATCTATAACTCTAAAATTCCTACACCTTTGAATACATTTTTTTTCTTCAAAATTTTAATGTGTCTACTCTATAGTGCAATAGGTTTCACTAAATTATGTTGTGCTAGAAACAAATTAGGGTAATTTCCACAATAATTGTGAATTTTGGGTTTCTCAAAATGCTTAACTTGTATGGCCTACCATGTATCCAATTTTTCAGTTCCGAACGTGAAATTGTTAGCATAAGTAATATAGTTCATTTTCTTTCCAATACAATTGGTGGCACTCAATTCATATTTTTAAAAATTTAGATATAGCAATTTTACCTAGAACACCTCTTTAAAGTTAGATTTTTGGACATTGAAATTTAGTAACTTACATAGAGTGTATCTATGAAAGGGTAGGGACATAGAAGCTAAAATTTGGACATAAGTTACTTCCCTATGTCTTTTTTGTACCATACAAATTCTGGACTTTAAAGCTTCATAGAAAAAAAATTGGAGCAAATATTCCGAAATGACTCGTTTGAAAGAGCCAAAACCTAGGAAAATTTGAGTTAAATTTGATAGAGTATGTATCCAAAATTATAGTGAAATGGAAGATGAAATTTGGACACAAGTTACCTCCCTATGTATTTATTATACCTTGCAAATTTCAAATCCTATTAAGGACCCAAAAAAATTGGGGTGAAAATTCCAAGATGACATGTTTTAATTGGACAAAACCTATAAAATTCTTCCCCTTTGTCCCAATAAATAGCCCTAGTACCCCTTATAATCTTCTCAAAACCCAAAAAAATAGATAAAATATAGAAAAATACAAGAGTGAATAGATAAAATAGATATCTATGTTCACTTGACTCTTCAAGGAGGAAACTTCAAGAGAAAAACTCCAAATACAATAACAATTCTTGACTAAACATTACATATCTTACTACTCTACATATAGTGTTTCAATAGACAAATTCCTAACTACTTGTGGTCTCTCTATTAATGAGGATCAACCATCTAGGGGCCTTTCTTTAGTAAATAGGTCCATTTTTCATTAAGTAACCATCCATTAACTATCCAATGAGAATTATGGCCTTATACATTGATAAAGTAAGGGGGTTAGGCTCGCATCCTAAAAATCCAAGACCCCAACTTAAGTTTAATATTGTCATTGATAATTTCATAATGTGTAACGTAATGTTCCATTTGGGGGACCCATCTTGATGAGTTAGAACCATAAAATATTTTCAAATCCACTTTAGGAAAATGGTTTCAGGTGTTATTATCCATGGAGAGTATTTTATGGATGTGAAGATCCACATGGTTTTGTGGATGGATAAATAGTCCTAAGTGAGATGTTTCTTCTTGGTGTGCCTCACTCTGTTGTGTATTTTGAGGGACATCTTCCTGGTGTGATATCTGAACTAGTATTCCATACATATGTTCCATATTTTGATCCAAATTTTGGTGTAGGATTCTTACTTCCTCCTAAATTTTTTAAACCCTTATGTTGCTTACTTCCTCCCAAAGTTTTTGAATCTCTCCCATATGTTGGTCATCATTTTCATGTATTTGGAAAAACATTATTGTATTGTTCATATAGTAGATCATTATTTCAACATTAGAATGAGTATTCATGTTGTTTAAGTTCTTGCAAGGTGGTATATGAGGAGGAGGATGAGTCCACAATGGGATGGTTGGTGGAGAGGAAAGCTTAATTTTAAAATCAAGGAGTGTTAGGTACTATAGATCTTTAATATAAATGTATGGTCCAACAATATTACTTGTCCCAATATGTTAAGGAATTGAATAAGGAGGTTATATCATGCTCTTAGTCACATTACTTGACTACCCAAGTACTAGAGAGTGATATCCAATATTTATGTTCACAGTGTACTAGAATGCCGCTTAGTTTATCTAAAGTAGGTTCCAGCTAAACCTACGAGACTTCTGATATACCTGAGGGAGTGTGGAAGTGAAACTCCCTATATTTGTGTTGTCTAATGTTATACTACTCAAATGGATACTAATATAGGTTACAAGGGTGCACAATAATATGGCTCAAGTACCCTTGTATTTTCTACATGTATACTTCCCCAACCTTAGTTTTACCCGTGGAATGATAGATATATGTGTTATTAAAAGATGCTAGAACATGTCTTAAAAAAATTAAAATTTGAGCTCACACTAACCCTAGAAATATATCCACAGTTACTGGAAAATAACTTACTTTTCAAGTTAGGGTTTGAGGAAACAATTAATTAATAAGCACAACTCCTTGTACACCCTAATTTGGAGACTATCTAGAGCATTTTATAACTCTAAGTTTTTTGCAACTTTGAGTCTAAAGTTTTTCTTTGTAGTAGTATGATATGTCTTCTCTGGAATGCCATAGGTTGTATTGAATTCATGTTCCATGAAAAACACTACAATAATTCACCATTTTAGTGGTGGTTTTGGCTTGTGGAAGTCTTGCTAAAACCACCTCCAAAACTTTTTTCGGTCGTTGGGGACGCTTTTTAACCCCCCCCAAGTGATGAGAATTGGAATTTTGGGGGTGATTTTATAAAAAACTCCCCGAAAGTAAAATTTTAAAACCTCCCCCCAAAGTCCAATTATCATGAACATTTGGAGGGGGGTGGTTATAAATACCACCTTGTAAAGGTATTCTTCAAGGTGGTTTTTAACCCCCCCCCCCCAATTCTTGAGAATTGGAATTTTGGAGGTTTTGTTTTTTTTAAAACACCCCCAAAAGTCAAGTTGTCATGGCTTTTTTTGGGGGGGGGAAGAAGGAGGGGGTGTTAAAGACCCAAAAATATTCCCAAAAATCCAATTCTCGTGACTTTGGGGAGAGGAGGGTTAAAGACTCCCCGCCGCCCCCCCCTACCCCACTCCCCAACCCAAAAGTCTTGAGAATTGATCTTTTGGCAACAATTTGTAAAACATTCCTCCAAATGTTAAATTCTCATGAATTTTAGGGGGGGTTTTATAAACACCTTCCCCTAAATATATTTTTCAAGGTAGTTTTATAACCACCCCCCCCCCCATTAAAAGTCAACATAATTTTACTTTTAGAGGTGGTGCTTTAAAGATCACCGTCGACAAAAGTTCAATTATCATGACTTTGTTTTTTTTATTGGGGTGGGGGGTAGAGGGACTTCCCATAAACATATTTTTTGGGTGTGTTCTTGATATCCATCCTCTCAAAGAATACTGAAATGGACTTGTTTTTTTCATTATCTTGTTGCTTCCACGACCTCTTCTTGATTGATATGAAAATTTGTCGATTTATTGCAAAATCTAAGCAACAAAATTATTATAATTTAAAAGAACTTATAAAATTAGACATTACTTGCTTCATTCATGGATTTTACATGTGTAAAGCATCATTTCAACTCTAGGAAAATATTTCTACATTTAGATGAGAGCACCTTTGCTTTTATGAGTTTATGAAGGTGATTCCTCCCTGTGCATCGTGATATATCATCTAGAGATACAATGATTCCTTATGAATGATTTTTTTCCCCTATATATAGTGTGTATTTTTAGTACAGTTCTTACATGTGTGGGGTGCCATTTTATGGAATCCTATATTCATGCTAAGAGTGGGAATTGTTGTAAGTTGATTTTTAGTAATTAATAAGCATGCCTTGTCAATGATTTAAGATGGTTCTATATTTAGGAGCTAAGGTGATTTTGTTGAGATATTATTGTAACATTGAGGATATATTTTGTTTTGGATCCTATTTTTTATTGATCCCAACTATTCTTAGTAGCAGGAAGGCACTAGAGTTAAAGGAGTTAATGCATGGATAAGACATTGTTTTCAGAGACCTGCCCTAGCATGCAAGCAATGAGATTTGGGAACTATCATTAGCACTACTTATAAGAATTTCATTTGGTATTTTATCAACAATAAGTGGTATTTCCATCATGAAATCCTATGGATAATTTAAGGTTTTTACTATTATTTCATTTTGATGGTTTGTTTTGATCGACCCCATGAGAGATACCTATGAGAGATCCTTATGAGTCTGTGACAGGTTGAGAACTCTGAATTTGTCTATAGTTCCTTAGGTAAAATTCTTACCTTATCCCTTGTTATAAATATTATATGCATAATAATATTGAATTCAATATGGTAGTCGTCTATTATTAGATATGGAGATGCCTCGAAAAGAGAGGATGGATTTTGAGAAGGGGTTACTAACTCTCTTCATAGCATCAAAATAATATGTACCAATGGGGAAAGAACATCTCATATTGTTGGAAGGTTCATACTTATATCATTGAAACATGTAAAATCATTGTATGATCAAGTTTGAATATCATATTTTGATATAATTATGTTGTTTGACTTGTGTATGCTCTTTTAATTTGTCAGGCCCCTGCTAATTATTGCTCCTTTATTCAGATAACAAACTTGAGACATGATAGTACTTGTTGAATTCTATTAATTCCAATCTTTTTAGAAGCATAAAAGATTGGGGTGATCCATTGGAATACAATATTTATATATTCCTTGAATTTCTTGGTGATTATGATGATTATACTACTTAAGAGTCAATACGAGTTATCGAGAATAGCTCCATAATGATTGTATATTTCCATCATTATCTTGATTTATTGGAGTATGTTTGATATAAGATAAAGTCTACATAGAGCCTTAACCTAGTTTCAATGACATTATATTGAACTAAAGGGACCTTTTCATCTATATATCTATAGAAAAATCACTAGTGAAAAATGAGAGATTAACAACAAAAAAAATGACCAAAATCTGCATATCAATGACCACTTTTGGTTTTGTGATCGCTGGTGGCTAATTTACGGTCTTTTATTATGCAACCAAAATTGGTCATTTTTATTTTGGTCGTTTATAGCTTGTCAATTGGTCATTAATTTGGTCATTAGTTGGGTCACATATTTGAATCAATGACCAAATATATGACCACATTTATGACCAAATTAATGATCACATGACAAACTAGAATATGACCAAATCTGGTCGTGTAATAAAAGACCGTAAATTAGCCACAAAAACCAATTTTTGGTCATTGATATGCAAATTTTGGTCGTTTTTTTTTTGTCATTTATATCTCAATGTTTGGTCACGTATCTCTCAATTTTTTGTCATTTTATAAGCAAATTTTGGTCATTAATCTCATTTATTGGTCACTAATTTAGTCATTTTTAGTCGTTTTATGTGTGGTTATTATATTTTAGTAGTTTTAATGGTGTCCATTATTAATCAATATAAATTTTTAATATGATATTATGTTTAAATTAAAAAAATAATAATACATTATTTATCATCATTTAATGCACATGTGAATTATGCAATGTCACATTAATTAGTTAATTACAACACTTATAAATAATATAAAGTACAACCATATAAGTTTGAAACTGTACAAATTATATTATATGAAATGTCAAATATTACAATAAATATGAGTTTTCTCAAAAGCTATCTCCATATAACTTTACATGAAAATCATCTAGTACATCGATGACTTTTAAAAATATTACAATGGCTAAACTATCCCACTTGTACTTGGCTGCTAAGCCATACCTAGATCGTGTGGCAGCTTCAAAACCATACTTAGCACATTGAAACTCTCAACAACAGGCTCTTCTTACTCTATGGAAAAGTCCCAGCTTTCTATCTGTGCATGTGCTTTTGTATCCGCATTACACATGCTTCTGAGCTTTCTGAGCTTTATATTTATGCACGTGCTTTTGTATCTGCACTATAGTAGCCTCCCCCCTCATGTTGTTATAAATATTGAGAGTAAGGTTACCTACAAACAACACATGTTAAGCAATAAATTTTGTTGCTCACTAAAAAAGAAAACAAATCACTAAAAAATGTACATATTAATTTCACAAGATTTAATAGAGAATAAAGAAACAATTCCAACAAACAACCGGTGTGCTCAAAATACATTAATTTTTAAAACCAACAGACCTACAAATACATAAAAATAAAACACCTCTCCATGAGGCCTAAAGATCAATGGCAGCATTATGCAAAGTATGAAATTCTTTCTAAGCAATATATGAATGAACTTTGCATTGAATAATTTTTGCGGAATTTCTCAATACCTCAGTTCTTCTAAAATCTAATTCACCCATTTGACCAACTGTGAGGTTGACATAGATTTATTGATTTATCAAAAAATAAAAAATAATTGAGCTCCATAAAGGACTTCAAATTTGATAATATTGAACATAACACTTATACCGCACTATAAAGGTCAAAGAGAAGGTAATTACCATCTATAACTATGATCCAATCAACATTTAAAAAATAAAACCTACTCATGTTTAAGATAACTCAAATTTTAATATAAACTAAGAGAAGAACTCAACCATATGATCATTTATATTATGATCATGTAAACCTAATAAAAGTTAATAATAATAAAAAGTAAAAAATAAAAAAACTAATAACATATTACCTTGTAATTAATATATAAATAATACTCATAATAAATAAGAAACATAAATAGTACATTCATAAAAATAACAAAATACAAACCTTCAAACATTTTGTTTATGAATAATTAAACAAAAATATTAATAAAAAAATTACACTTTTCCCAAAACTTTTTTTTTTAATTTTTATTTTAAAAATAAATAAAACAAAAATTCATATCCAATTCCATTAGATGCAGATAAAAACCTAATACATAAAAAATAAACCAAATTTTAATAATAAAATAAAATAAAAAATAATGCCCAATTCCATTCCATGGAGACAATAAAAAAACCAAAATATGAAAAGGGAAACCAAAGACCTGTGAACCAAAACCTTAAATCCTTTTCTTTAAAAAAAACACCCTTATAGCATTCCATATAATACCAATCATTCAAAAAAAATATTGTACAAATGTGCATCAGCTTTTAGTGTTCTGGCTCGTGCGGTGGTATTCCAGAACACTACCAAAATAATTATAATTATGTTTAATGTTTTCTATGGATGATCAACGTTCACCAGGAGTGAAGGCATTATTAGATCACTATATTTGTAAAGCGTTAACCTAAATATTCATACAGGAGTTCATTCAAGGATCATGACGAGTGAAGTCATTATTAAATTCTTATCTTGCAACAATGGGTAATGATTATAATTTTAATTTGTAATCGAGAGAAACAAATAAAGTTGAGTTATATTGGACGAACCACACATTATGAATACATTGTAATGTTTAACACTCAATTTTAATTGTTTTCAAAATTATAGTTGATAATTATGTATTTTTGGTTTGAAATTTGAATTTATTTCTTGAATTGGAAAACATAAAGTAGAAAATAAAAATAAAAATAAATGTTTAACCTGTATAACAATCCAGATTTGAAGCATTAAGCACAACACACAAATTAGAATTGCATGCACAATATTACATGGTTTTAAATAAAAATAAAAAATTAATATTTAACAGGTGTAACAATCCAAACTTGAGCATTAAGCACAACACACAAATTAGAATTGCATGCACAATATTACATGGTTTTAAATCACATATGAATAATCTAATATTCACAGAAATATGATGGTTACTTGCAGCAGAGTCCTTGTATCCCACGCATTAATTCAATTCTTGAGGCTCCTAATCAGGCACGAGTGTAATATATCGAGGTGGGTTAGAACTTTTTTAATACAACATCAGTCATTCTTCTCACCTAAAAACTCCAAAATTATGAAGGTGTAATTAATTTTTTTTGGCATGTCAATAATGAAAATCCACTGAGAAACCAATATTCCAGAATGAAATTTTTTTGGCATCTCAGTAATAAAAATCCATTGAGAAACCAATAATCCAGAATGAATTTTTTTTGGCATTTCAGTAATAAAAATCCACTGAGAAACCAATGAAATTTTAGTTAAATAAAGAGAGTTAACTAACTATAAATATCCACTCACACTAATAGAAAATTTGTTAAATAAAGAGAAATAATATGACTAGGTTTATTAGTAAAAAGATGGATTAAGCAGAGGCGAGTAATGGAATGAAGGTTAAACTATTGGGAGAGAAATACAGACATACTTGTACCTCGAATTCATTTAGTGAAAGGGTTTTAATGGATCATCTTTCTTCCTTCGTGGTTCTCTTCCGGAATGAAATGTTTTGGCATGCCAGTCAACTAATAAAAACCCACTTACAAACCCATGAAAATTTAGTTAAATAAAGAGAGTTAACTAATAAATATCCATGGGGAAACTAATAAATATCCATTGGGAAACTACAAGAAAATTTCCCAAATAAAGAGAAATGGTATAATTAGGTTTATTACTAAAAAGAGGTTTTAACCTAGAGAGATTTGATCCCTTTGGGTTAGTCTGGTATAATAACATATGTGACAGAACAATACATGTATGAAGTTCTTGCTTTTGAAAACTCCGCACGCCTCCTGGTGATCATAGTTATTATTGCTTGGATTTTTAAATAATTCAAGAAGTGGAACCTAAATGAATTAGAACTCAATATTCATATACCAATGGTAGACAATCCAATGAAAAAAATTGGAGAAGTCAATTTTTTGCTAAAAAAGTAATGCTTTCATAAAAGTAACAAATATACTAAAAAGAGGACAATAAAACTCCTCCAAACCAAATACACATGAATACATACAAAAACTTGATCAAGACTTTTCCACTTAGTTGCAAACAACTACACAATTATGATAGCTGACAACATATGTATTCTAGAAACTTTTGCAAACCATAATAATAAATACTGCCAATATAGACTAAACAAGTCATCTTTCTTTTACACACCAATATCAATTAAATTACAAGACCTTATAATTGAATGTCCCTCACTTAGGGTTGGCAAATACAATTGGTAAAATTCCAAAGAGAAGATCGGGTCTCTTTTCCCCAACAAACGAGCAAACTGTGTAAAAAATTCAAAATACAAACACAAATGGTAATCAAGTAATGAGATCACAATAACCTTATATCTTAGGGCTACACTTTCAACTTGAGGGATTGCAGCTGGTAGTATTAATGTGATGATTGTAACTACCCCTTTTCTTCAAGAGTTGGGAAAAATGATGCTTCAATACTTGTGCTTTCCACAGTGACCTGCCAGCGGTAAAAAATCATCACGGTAATTTCTTTAATTTTACCATAATTCTTTAAATACAAATATGAAATAACCCCGAGTTTGAGTTTTGATTATTATATTGAAGATAAATAAGGTCAAAATATTCTCTCAACCTTGGATTGAAATCAAAATCCAATGTTACCTAGTATGAAAATTGTTTCTGGTAGCTAGATTCCTTCGCTTGTCTTTCTTAATTTTTTTTCTTTTCTTCTTGGTGAAGTAAGATGTTACAAATGATGCATTGAATTTTTCTGGTTCATTAGTTGGGCGTGTAAAAGGATGAATTTAATGATTAATCTTATGTAGGAACTATAATTACTGGCTTAATTTGATGTGGTGCTTTGAATACAGAAAAGAAGGTAGAATGATAACTGAAAAAGGAATTCTGGGATCCAAGTTGAGGACTTGATCACTATGATAAAGGATGCAGAAAAAGGTATCCTATTTACTTACCTATCTCCATTGTTTGGTTCAATAATTTTTTCTCTGAGGACCATATATTTTGATAAGATGGCCAGGTGATTTATTTTTATTAGTTGTTTGATCCTGACATTACCATAAAATAACAATTTTCTCTTAAGATATTCTAGTCCTCAACCAAGCACGTGCCTTTGTGCTTTGGAAGAACTTGATCAGGCTAGTGTTGAGAAAGAATCTTTACAAGGGGAAACTGAAATTGATCTCTTATAGACACGCTTAGAAGAAACAGATGCAAGACCAAGGCATGTTGTGGAAGAAAAGATAAAAAATGAGCTTCTTGCAGATGGAGTTAAAAATTTCAAAAGAGAGATTGCTGAAAAGGAAAGCACTTGGAAAGAAGGAAAACGTTTAAAGGTAAATAATACAAAAATCAAGGAAAATGGAAAAAGCCATTCAGTCATATGTTAGTGGTTCCCCTACTATTGCTGGTGAGCTAAAAGCCTTAGAGGATCAAAATAAATCACTTAAGAAGAGGTAAAAGTTTTAACTCCAAAAAAACAACCTAAGAACCTCAAAATTATTTATTACAAATAATAATAATAACACCTATAAAAATAGACTTCATTGCAGAATTTTTAAGGAATTGTGAATGATTTGTTTCTTTCTAGTTTACCGTGTGATCCTTAGGCTGAAGTTCTTCTAAAATATGGAACAAAATGCATAATTTTTGTATCTAGGAGATTTACCAAGTGATCCTAAGGCTGAAATTCTTCTAAAATATGGAACACACTGCATAATTTTTGTATCTAGGAGGTGTATACTTCTGTATTGTTTTCATTCAAGCTACCGAGTGATCCTGAGGCTGAAATTCTTCTAAAATATGGAACACACTGCATAATTTTTGTATCTAGGAGATGTATACTTCTGTATTGTTTTCATTCAATAAATTTTTGTTGTATTTTTTATGTGATGATCCATCCTAACATTGCCTTCTTCGTTCACTCTTGAGCCTTTTGTTCTCCTCCAAAGTTTCACTTCCAATAGATTATTCTTCTCATAATAGGAACAGTCCTTGAGCACTTCCAACACCTGGTTTCTCCTCTGCCAAGATATTATTCACTTCAAGTTTCTAACCATTCCACGGATTTCTTCTCTTACTCATTCATAATTGTTGGCCTGTGCTTCATTCTCTATTCTTTTATATAGTTCTCTAACAGATATTTTTGTTTTAGTCTCTTTATTTTGTCTTCAGCTTCTTCTAATTGTAGGTTCTGGAAGGATTTCCAGCCTCAAAAAGATGCATCCTCCCATTTTACTAGCCTCAGAATGTTGAATTCTTCCAGCGTTCCTTCTTCCTGCTCTGGTTTTGCAGTCTAGTTTTTGTTGAGTTTAAGTTTTATAGATTTTCCTTGTTTGGGAAATACAATGGACAATGCACATGGCAAAGCATGTTTTTCATTTTAATGATATATTTAGAAACCTACTTTCTTCCATTTCAAAACCAGGAGCTCTAAATTTAAAGAAGCCAGTCCTTTCTTAAGTTTCAACATAAATTCCTGCATGATCTGACATCCTTGGTCTTTCATGACTTCTGGGACACTTCACAGTTTGAGTTGGATGCTCACCAGTGTTCCAAAAATCAACATGTGCCAGAAGCCCCAGCACCCAAAGGGAGATTTTGTAATATCATCCAAATAGAGGCAGTGGTAGATCACTTCTCCAAAGGATCAAATACAACTGTGCAGTATTTCTTGAACAGTCCCGCTCTCCTCACCAACCAAGGTCCACCTTCATGAACATTGTCTCTGTCTGTCTCTCTCCTCTGGAAGAAGAACTACAAAGAATTCCAGTTACCTCAGCCGATCCCTGGTGTTGTAAGGATTTTGTAGTTCAAGATTAAAATGCTGTCAGTCAGTGGTTCGGGGTTCATGATTGCTACAACCTCATCCACCTAATATAGCACTTCATTCTCTTCAAGGATTCAAGAATTTTTTTTGTTTACCCTTGCACTCCTGAAACCCATTAAACTTTGCTATAGATGTACATATTAAATACTAGCATCCTTAAGTTGTAGTTTATTATCTTATGGTTGTAATTTTAAATAATGATCTTTTCTATAAAATACATTTAGTATTAAAATTTCAATCTTGTATATCATTATTTTATTAATAAAATTATAATATTTTCGAATTTAAGAAAATTACTTTTATACTAATATTTATACTTCAGAGACTTAAAAAGCAACCGTAATTTTCCCTTTAAGAACAAATGTGGATAATACCGTTGCATTTTCCATATATAACCACATTATCAAAATTAATAAAATCTCAGGCCACAGATATGTCACATGCATACCAGTAAATGGTACTAACCTGTAACGTGTACGCCCCTTGGAAAACGAATAACCTTTTGAACTAACATAGGTACGTGGATTTGGAAGCTCATAATTGCGCAAATATTCTTTTTGATCCTGTGTATTAACCACCAAGATTCTAAATCATAAAACTTTGACAAAACAAAAACACAAAATTAAGAAGAAGTCCTTGTTCAGGAAGTAATTCTTTGTCAATTTTTAAACCACACATTTGTTATTACGCATAAGTCAACATTTTACTTCCACTTCCTAGATCATTGAAGATTCCAGAACAGATAGCTTCACAACCCAGTTTTATTCCATCCTTTTTCTGAACAAAGGATTAACATGTAAAATTAGAGAAATATTAGCTAGACTTGAAAGGTTACTTAGTGATAAAAGTATTTATGTTTGAGTTAACAATATGAAGAACCAAATAATAATTATGTTATCATTAATTATATAATTACAGAAAACAATCAAATATAATTCTTCTCACACCTTGTACGTGTGTGTGTGTATATATATATTTTGTTTACGAGTTAAGAAAAAATCCAAATTAACTTTCTGAACTTAATGTATGCATAAGTCCAAATATGCAATCTAAGAGTGCATGTGTGCATGTTAAATTGTAATGACCAAAACCCTCTAAATATGGGTCCTATTCTTTTATCATTCAACAGGAATCAGTTTCCCAACTAGATGGCAAGAGGGAAATATGGATCCATTTCTTGTATCTTATTTGTTGTATCATGCAAGCTACAATATATGCTACAACAGAAACTTCAAAAGGGGAAAACTATAAAATTAAAGAAAGGAAAAATAGGAATTTGTCATATAAGGACTAACTCACCATTATGTCATCTTCAATATATAATCTATGTTTGCCATTTCTAACTCTATTAGACATGAGGGTTAGCTTAGTCTGTTCACCATTATGTCATCTTCAAAATATAATCTATGTTTGTAATTTTGAACTCTATCAGCCATGAGGGTTAGCTCAGTCTGTTGGTGCCACTGTTGCGAGGGCGCTACTGCTAATCCAACACATTGTGCAGGTCCCTGGTTCGATTCACCCAAGATTAGGCACACTAAGCCCATGCTGCCCACATTACACTGGGTACCATCCAAGGAAGGGGGAAAGTTGCCAGGAGTTTCCGGGAGATATATATACAAGGAAAAAAAGGAAATCCTATCTTTATCACTAACATATATAAATAGTTTGATTCATTTATATATGTAATGGATAATTACTTTAAAACACTAATGTGACAAATTTTGAATATTTGATGCCTCCTAATTCAACATTTCTAAGTAAGTATACATGACATAATTGATTGGGATTGAGAAGACACGACACAGTTAATGATGCATAATACATAGTATAATTGTAACAGTCAAGGATTGATCTTGACACAACTCTAATATAAACCTCAAGAGTTTAATTCTGGAAAACATAGAAAAACCAAACTAATATTTTATTATTTCATTCAAATAAAATTTTGAAACAATTTAAAAGGTTATATAAATAAGGAACATTGATGAATTATAGCAAACTCAAAACCATTTGAAGGCCATCCCTGTGGCAATAGAGACATAATAGTAAAAATGTTGATACTTGAGGGACCATCATGATTCCTTTGATACCCTTATATGGATATGGTGATGGCCATGTTGTCAGGCCAATCTAGCACCTCCTATTAGATGTTAAAGATGGTGCAGCTAGGACACCCATTCTCAAGGAGGATTGACAGACTAGAAGAAGCTCTCGCTCAAGCTCAAGTTGATAAAAGTTTATTAGAATAGACATAAGAAGAAAAATGAGCAAATTAAACTTCTCGAGCAGCAGCTTCTTGAATCAGACAATGATATAAAATACAGCTTCAAATATATCAAGAAGAAGTATAGGCATTTCAGAGGAATCTTGAACAACTAAAGCAAAGAAAAAACAAACAATTTTTAGATGGACCTGTGCAAGACTTGCCTCGGGATTTTTGGAGAAATATACTCTTTTCTCTAGATGGTTGGATGCTTGAAAAGAAGATGGCTTTTGGTGATGCAAAAATATTAAGGGATACAGCTTGGCGTAGGGAATCACTCATTCTGGAAGCGTATGTACAGTCCAAGGAAAAGAATGAGAAGGATGTAATTGCCAACCTTATGAAACTCGTAAAAGCAAGTAAAAGGTTAGGTAACTTGCATTATTCCAAAATTATTGTAAGTTATGCTCATTATTACAATGTTCTTTATAAAGTTCATATTAAAAATACCTATATTCATGATTTTTGTCTTAAAATTCTTTTGCTCCTCTTTTTATAATTACAGGCCAGGATTGCACGTGGTTCATATTGCAGCAAAAAAGGCACGTGTTTCCAAGGTGGGTGAATAAGCTTCATAAAAATTGAGGAACATACATTTCTTTACACACTATCTATATGCAATGGTTTTTTGATAGAAGTTTGTATTATACAAGGCCCTAGCATGGACAAAATTCATTAAACTACCACCTTCATTGATATCATTTTTTTCTTTTTTGGTGGCTATGATTTTCAACAAAAAATTGTTTTTCTACTAGTTCTTAACATATACTATATATGAACTAACTTTTATAATACTTACCTTAAGCAAATTTTCTGCAAATATACTGTAAACACAATACATACAACAAATCCAGAGAGTGGTATGACTAGACATCTAACTATTAGGTATCTTTCCAGCATCATCATCTTCCACATTTTCTGGTTCTGAGTTCCTTACTTCACTGTAAGATTTTGCTTGAATTAGTGATCAAAATTCATGGAACTTGAACCATCTCAATTTACTGCAAAATTAAATTGCCCAATCTCAACCATCGCAAACTGCATACAAATATAAATGTGCCTCTCTAGCTTCTGAATCCTCTCTTCTATGGAGGCACTTGAATCTCTTACAATGGTTGTAGCTTCAAGTTCCATTTTGTTATATTGGATCTTGATACATAGAATTCTTGAGAGTACTCAATACTTTGTCTTGAAACTCTGAAAGCTTTTCTGCAGACCCAAATCTTTTCAGCATATCTTTTATATCCATCCAAATACATTGGAGCTGCAGGAATACAAATGGTTCTCCTTCAATGTGCAGTGCAGGGGTCCTATTGGCGCACAAACTAATAGCCCTCAGATTGCAAGGAGGAATTGGCTACTAACCTATCTGATCCTCAGGACACTACCCCTAAGTGTCACACAGGTAGGGTCCTATTTGTTGAGGTGTCCCAAGTCCATCTAAGTAGACCTGGACTATGGGGTTAACTTCTCAAACGGGCTCGATGAGATTAGAAACATAGTAGTGGAGCCATGAGAAGTTAAAACAACTAGTAGCTTGGCCAGAGTTAATACATTGTAGACTGAAGGGATTGGTTTTGTAGCTTGGCCAAAGTTAAGACATTGCAGAATGGAGGGATTGGTTTTGGGCCACGTGGTAAGACATCTAATATTCACAATTTATATTTGTATATCTTCAAAAAAAACTACATTTTCAAAGATAATGACAAGAACAGAAACCCAAGATGAGAGTGTACAGTTGGGTCGACTATTGACATCACACAGAAACCACCAACCTAGTGAAAAATAGCGGACACCATGTAACATTTTCCCATTTAAAGAATGTATTTTGCAAACAGAACTTCTTGTAGACGATAGCAAAGAATGGGTTTGCTTGTGTATTTAAGTCGTAACAATGGTCGAACCAATGTAGGTTTTGTACAAGAATATGTTTTAATTGCATTATCTTTCTTTCTAAAACCTATATGCAACATTATATAGTTTATATATCTATTTAGACGGGATCGATGAGATTAGTAACAGAGTAGTGGGGCTATGAAAAGAAAATACAAATAGTATCTTGGAGAGATTCAACACATTGCAGACTGCAGGGACTGGTTTTGGACCACTGGAGGAGACATCTAATATTCACAGTTTTTATTTGGACATCTTTAAAAAAAACCTGCATTTTCAAAGATAATGACAAGAATAGGATTTATGGCCTATCCAAATATTATCTAGCTAATTCACAGTGATAGTTAAGGATACGGTGCAAAGACGAACATAAATTGAAAACTTTATTAACCATTTTAGGGCAAAGATATGGCCTAATATTTAATCGGCCATATTATTCCTGAAGAGCGGAAGACCCACATTTTTTCCAGGTTCCGATCCAGATCAGGTGAACAAATTAAATGGCATAATAATGAAAATATTTTCAAGAAAATCAACCTCCGATCACCAATAATATTAAACTAAAGGCATACAAAATCCATACCTTTAGTGTTCCCTTTCAATGGTTGCACCGGAATCAAGCCTTGTGGTAAGAATCTCCATCGGTAGATAGTTGATCCACAAAATAAACCGTTTTATCGCAAGATTTGCACTTCTGTTGCTTTTCGACAAAGGTCATAACCATGATAAGAGAATTCTTGTGATAAAATAACAATTCTGAGCCCTAGCATTCTAAATAGCCGTGAAAAAATTTCTACCACAAAAATCAATAATCTTTAATTCAAAATGATCCTTTCTCAGAGGGTTTCAAGGCAAAAATAGAATATTTGAGGTCTTCTCCCTTATAATAAACCATACAAACGGTTTCAAGGCAAAAATAGAATATTTGAGCTCTTCTCCCTTCTAATAAACCATACAAACCCTTTCTGGGCAGAAATGAACAAATTTTAGCTCAAACAACTTACCTCGCCCCACATTTGGCCTCAGAATACAAGATCTAGAAGCTCCAGAGATGATTTAGATAGAATCCCTCCCTTTTCTTCGGTGAATGATCAATCTAGTGCTTCTAAAACTCCATTCCAAGACGTTTTGCTGTTAATGGCCAGCTTAAGGGGAAAATGATTATTTATATCTCTGTTGCCTCAATCAGGAGCCTAATTTGAGTCTTTTGCTTCGTTACAAAAACACAAATACCAAGTCGTCCACAGAAATAGAAAAAATTCGAATCAATAGTTGGGCCTTGAAATACAAGTTCTGAGTGCTTTAGACACAGAGACACAAGCACGAACTCGAACCCGCTATCTATCGATGAAGGGACCACAAACATGTGTTACAAATGCTTAGACTAGGCTTGTGTTCAAAATAGAAAAAATAGTGAAAAAATATTACCTTGTTCTTTCTTGATAGGCAGTGCCTCCTCGTGTATCAAGATTTAATATCCTAGTAACAAATAATTTCAAGAATTATGAGACTGATAATAAAAATAGAAAAACAGTGAAAAAATCTTACCTTATTCTTTCTTGATGGGCAGTGCCTCCTCCTGTATCAAGATTTGATATCCTGGTAACAAATAATTTCAAGAATTAAGGGACTTATAATAACACCACAGAGGAACTATCAATGAACCTAAATCTGATAATTTCAGAAGATGGATGTTTTTTTATACCAATATAAAATAGAAAAAAATAGTGAAAAATCATAACTATTTTTCATAGATAAGCTAGGCCTCAGCTTGTATCAAGATATGATATGGCTCGGGCCTCCGCCTATATCAAGATTTGATATGTCTTGGCAAGAGATAATTTGAAAAATTAAAGGACAAGCTAAAAACATGTGGTTTTTTACCAATAGAAAATAAAAAAACCTTTGTGAAAAAATATTGAGTGTTCTTCCCATGTAGTGCCTCTTCCCGCCAAAGGTTTTCACCATGTAATACAAAGGTTGCATTACAATATTTTTTTAATTTCTTATTTTTTTGTATTTTGTATAATTATTTTTTAAAATTATTCACTATATTTTAATTAATATTATATATTACAAATAATTTTAATGTTATATACCTATTATATACTATAATTTAGATGTATAATAGTTATAATTACATATATTTTAAATAATATTTATTAATATTATATTATATGAATTAATATTATATACGTAAATTAATATATACACTAATACAAAATGATCAAGTTAATCAACCCTTCAATGCCTCGAAACCTTACATTTGTTAATTATAATCCTTACATTATTATTATTGTTATTATAAAAATCAATCACCCATATAATATTTATCATATATATTTTTGATAATTTATGTTACTATGTTGTTGGAGAAGTATTTTTTTTTTGCATAATATTCAGTTCTCATTAATTTGTAAATGGTAAATCAATTATTAAATTGAATTTTTTTAATAGTGATATAACTAGTATTAATATATTTTTTGGAATTATTTTAATATTATTTTTTAGATCTTGTACATTTTTTAATTGGAATTATAAAAAATTTCAAGAGCATGAATATGGTGTTTATATATTATTAAAGATCATGATAAAAAAGATGACCAAGGCTATGGAAAAATTCAAACATTAGAAACAATATGATATTACTATTGTTATGTTCTAAAGCATAGTTCAAAAAACCTTATGCCATAGTATATACATAAGCCAGAGTTGTACTATAGCTTAGATAGCTATATAAAGACAAATATCAATAGATAACATGCAATGTTTGACTTATATATCTTGCAAATATATATTTATGATTATGTGTATATTATATATATTTGATCCATTCATGTTGATTTGTGACAGTACATTAATTTATTAAATTCTAACACTACAAATGGATTAAGGGGGGGTTTCTGAATTCATTTCCAGTGTTAGAATTTTATTGAGTGAGTATTTGAATCCATCTACAGTGTTATAATTTAATAAAATGTATAAATTCATTGTTAAATTTGTAATTTTTTCCATTGTTGGAGTGACAACTAAAAATGACTAAATAAATGACCAATTGCAATCTAGTCATTTGTAGTCTAAATATCCTGTGATCAAATTCGGTCATTTATCTTGGTTGATTTTAGTTGGATTTTATCCCGTGACCAAAAGTGGTCATTTATCTTGGTTGTTTTTAGTTAGCTCACTTAGAATTATCAATTTTGGTCATTTATCCCTTTAAAAAAACTGTGGTGACCAAAAATTTTGGTCTTGTGGTCACTAATCTCTCATTTTCCACTAGTGAATCCCTAGAATCCAAAAAATCAATTAAAAACTTAGTTCCATTTTTGATATTAAGGTCATTGGTAAAGCTGAAACCGAGGATGAATCTAAAGCTGATATATTTATAAACAATTGAATTTGAGTAAGATGTACCTAACAAATCAAATATTATGGAAGAGGTTGAAAAACACAAAATGAATGCATCTCTCACCGTACTAATTTTAGTGGAGTCGATGTTTGAATTAGAATTAGGAACACAATCTGAGGGGTAATATGTAAGAACCTATGCAAGGTCATAAATAACCTAGAAATATTAGACTTGTTCTCATGTACATCAAAAACTCTTGTAATTAAAACAACCTAAACTATGCCAACTCCTTCTTCCCAAGAGAGTCCTAAAAAAATAGTAACATCAAGGGAGACTCCAGCTATATAAGAGAATCGATCAAACTTGTCCCTATACTAAAAAACATTTTCATTCATTGTATTCTTGGAAAAGATCTCAACCTCATCCTCCATTAAAGCATCACACCTCTCCTAATAAACACAACTAGAAGGAAAATGGATGGAAGCAACAATGCAACATGAATGACATATCTCCTAGGAGGTATAATCGCCCTCACTAAATCCTCTCAATCCTTGTCAATACTAGAAGACTCATCCAAGTAAGCTATAAAAATAGACCTCTCTAACCTTTCTATCCAAAGTCCTCAAACCAACTAGATTACAATTAATGATATTTCATTGTTTTCCTTAAAAAATAACTCTCTACTATACATCTATCATACAATAAATTGTAATAATATTCTTATTTATAATGGAAAAAAATAGAATATAAAACAACTTAAGAACATCACTTGAAGACGTTTGAAAATAAATGAATCCAAATCCTCTCACAAGATAAGTGGAATCATCACCTAGATCCATGTTCATTAAGGCTCTCTTGATCATGAATCCTATTATATAAATACATGTCATGTGTATGTGTCTTGAAGCTCCACTATCCACATACCATACAAAGATATACACATTGTTAGAATTCAAACAAGATGTCATGGAAAAGACAATCTCAAACTAAGCGGTAATTTTCTCCACACCTGATATAGTCCAACTTGTAACCTATTTTATGTCCTTTCCCTTTTTCTTCAATGGAAATTGGTTGGAATATGTCCCATCCCATGATATTGGAAACACATCACTTTTTTCAAGTCCTTCCATGTATTTATCCATTGCTTCTTGTATCCTTTCTTTCTACCCTCCTTTGTATTCTTGATGAGCCCATATCGCCTACTTCACCTTCTTACTTTCAAGAATATTACATTATTATTTATTCGAGCACAATATCAACCTAGTGTTTGGAAACTTTGGAAAATACCCTCAAAGAACAAATACCCTAAACAAAAGGAACCCAACAAGAATAAAGTCCCTTTTAGGCAGTGTAAACCAACTCCTCATCCTCCATTGTTCTTTTAATGGTGTATAATTGATCTTTAAACTTATTGATCCTTGTCAAGTATATCACCACAATATATTTCTTGCTCATGAAAATGGATAAAGATATTCACAAAATAATATCTAGAAGCACAATAATTTTGAATAACTCAACCAAAGCATCACACATTTCTTAATTGTATTTTATTTGAAATTAAATGATAAAAGACAGGTATGAAAAAACATCATTTTGGAGCCACTATTGTTCAACATATAATTGTGTAGCTACATCACCTTGGATCCACTATTGTGCATGATATAGTTTTGAATCATGAAACATATACTTTAGAGTATAGCATCTCACTTGTGTTAGCCTACAAGTGATAATTGTAGGTTTATTGTAGGGGATGAGGCCCACATTGTATTGTTTTCCTCCCTTATGTCTTACGTAACTTTATGAAGGAAAGAATATTTCCATTCATCATCTCAGTAATCATTTACCACAGTCGTTTCTTTGTATATAGATTCTTGGAGGAAGTCATGAGGCTTTCCTCTCGAATCATAGGTCGAGTTATGAACTTTAGAGGAGATGTATCCATGTGTATTTTTCTCTTGTAGATATATTTTTCTCATGTGGATGAGATATTGTGGTGATCTTTGATCTCTCTCTCTTGGATATTCACATGTTATTTATCTCTCTCTTTGTCTCTCTCATGAGGTACTAGGGTTAGTTTTCTTGGAGTTATATGGATAGCATTCATCCCTTGAATATTAGAGATTAGAAGTTTCTTATAAAATCCTGGGGTGGATTAGTAAAGAGGAAGAAAATGAGAGAATGTATTGCCTTGGATATGTGTTCGATATTTTCTTTCATATTAGAGATCATTGGTTTGTAGGGTTTGTTTTGGCTATCTAGGTATTTTGGAGTGTTGGAAGATTATATTGGCCTTGAGAGAAGGCTATAGTATGTACATGTTTTTCGCCTTGAACTTATTAATGAAGCTTCTAGATATACATACCTTGTGCAATATCGATATTTTAATTTCATCTATATATTCCCTTCATTCACTGTTATTTACAATTATATAAGACTTTCCAATTTAACATAAGTAAAAGGGAAAATTGTTAAGTTGTTTGACATCTAACAAAAGGATATAATGGGTTGATTTGTCTTATATCATACTATTTTTTTGTTTATATATAAGAGTATTTTTAGGTCTAGTTATTGGCTAATAATTTCCTATAGAAGAATCAAAACAAATATTTTTGGATGGTATATTTACTCCTTGAATTCCTAGAAAGTTTGTTGTTGTTAGAAGTGAATTTTTAAAATATTTTTGTTTTCATTTTGTACTCTAATTTATAGGTTCTAAGGATGAAAATTATAGGGATAAGATCTAGAAACATTCAAGGTTTAAGGTGAAGTATGGGTTGATTTGAATTCTAGAAGAGGAATATAATGGGTTGTTTTGTTGTTGTCATATTGTTGTATTGTTACTATAAAAGAGTATTTTCAAATATAGTTATTGGATAATAATTTCCCCTACAATGACCAAAACATATCCTTTTGTTTGGTATCTTTTGTTGTTGAATTTATGAGAAAGATGGGTGTTTGAAGTAAATTGTTGTACTCTTTTATCCTAAGGTTGAAAATTTCAAGGCTAAGATATGGGAAACCTTCAAGGTTGATAGCGAAGTATTATATTTTGCATTAAAATTCAATATCTAAAATTTTCCACATGGAATTAGTTCTTGTTAGAGTTAATATCACTATTGAGTAAGATGGAGTTCATATTTCAATTGGAATTTAACTAGGGTAACTAGTTGACCTAGTTTATGTCATTGGGTGAGAAACCCTAGGTTGATTAGAGGAAAACTTGGACCAAAGAAATGGGTTTGTCTTATTTATTCATTAATGATTTGTTCTTGAGATGAGAACTTGTATCTATGATATGTTTTGATGGGTTTATCCCATAATGATATATCATGGATCTATTATGATCTATTACATTGATGTTTGTTATGGATCTATTTTCAGCTAATATAATGTCTAGTATGATTTTTTATATGTGTTTTATTTGTTGTAGTGATTTCTAGTGATAGGTGGTAGATTTATGTGATGATTAACTAATATGTTTTTTCTGTGTTTCTTGGAATCTTTCTTGGTAATGAGGATATAGATATGGTTTCCCATATAGTGGTTTCTCTTCATTTTTAATGCCCATATCATAAATATTCTTTTATGAATATATAATGAATTCCTCTATCCTCTTTGCTTGGTCTTTGATTATTCTCTCCTTTGAGATAATACATTCATATTTGACATGTACAACTTCAAGTTGGAGCTTAACTTCTTCAAATATTTTTTGGTGTCCTTCTAGAATCTTGCCTTCCTTCTCCTTTGAAGCTATAATGTGATGTCCTCCATAAGTTTATTATGTCCTTCTCCAATTCTATATTCCATTTTTTCTTTTACATCGTCTGCATTTAGAGCTTTTTCAACCTTCTTACAATTTCCTCTTCAAGTAATTTGGTAGTCTCTTCATCCAAGGTATTTATTTTTTCTTGATTTTGACCATGCTTGTTTTATTCTTTTAATATCTTGAACTCATCAAATAGTTTTTTATTATGGTTTCATAATCTACATATTTCATCATCCCATTTTTTCAATGCTTCTAGACTCGTCCTTTACCCATTTTTCTTTCCCATTACTCTATTCATTTAATTTATCAAAATCCTTAATGAGTGATTGATTAAGGGTTTGTATTTTGGACAAATGCTCACATTTTTTAGTGAGTTCATCTTTCACTTATTCCAATTCGTCTCTTCCATTTTTTAGACCTTGATCCATATTTCTAAGAAGAGTTATTCAAATACTTTCCATGTAGCATTTAGTCCAGTATTTTTTTCAATACTCATTAACCACTCCTAAGATTCATCATAAAATAGAATATGTTCACACCAATGAGTATTACTATTTTCATTATCCTCCTCAACCATTTCATAATGAGTATTACTAATTTCAGCTCCTTTGAGTCAAAATTTGTTTCCTATAGTAGTTCTGTATGTCTTCTTTGCAATGCCAGTTGTTTAACCTAATTATGAGGTGGCGAGAGAGATTTGTGGTAACTTTACAACAACTTTTTATCTTTGTCCCTTTTAGGAGAGTGAAAGTGTATGACCTACCATTTATCCAATTTTGCATCTCTCGTTCTAAAATATATACCCCCAAAATATGTATTATATTCCTCTAATGCGATGGAACTCAATTTAGATCTCTCAAGCTTCTTATATAATAGTTTTACCCATAACATATGTTTGGGACTAGTTTTTGAACTAGTAAAAAAACCATAACTTCCACATGATATAACTTTGAATCTGTGATGAATCAAGAACTAAAAATTTTACCACATGTAATTCACTATTTCCTATGAATCCCCTGAAGCAAAGCAAACTAAACCCTCATATTTTGATTTTATCCAGAATGAAAATAATTATTAATATGCTGATTTTTACAATAAGTGAGAAGACCTTTTATAGGTCAAAACACACCGTTTCAATGAAATGGCGTGACCCTATGTTCAACTTTAACTAATAATACATTTAGTATTTAAAATAATTGCTCATAAATATTTAGATACATAACATTGCATCTGTCTTTTATAATTCTTTGTCCTCAAAGAAAGGGTAAGGATGGATATTGTTGACGAAACTGTTCTGTCTGCCATGATGCATCTTCATCTGGAATATTCTTCCACCTAATGAGATATTCGTTGAGTGTTCAAGAATGTAGCCTTCTTTCTCTGGTTGCAATTATTGAATTTGGTTCCCAAATGATCCTTCCTTCATCATTTAACATAGGAAGTATTGTTTGCACTGTTTGATGTTGCCCCAACATTTTTTTGAGACATGACACATGGAAGACATTGTGGATATGACTTTTATCAGGAAATTGTAATTTATACGCAACTTGACTAATATTCTTAGTAATATGGTACTGTCCATAGAAATTTGGGTCCAACTTGTTTTTTACTCCAATTTTAAGAGATACATGTTTATAGGGTTGGATTCTTATGAACACCCAGTCTCCTACTTCAAATTCGCTTTTGGTTCTGCGTTGATCCGCTTGTTGCCTCATACGGTTTTATGCCATGATTAAGTTATCCTTGAGTAATTCAATCATTTTTTTAGATTTCTCTAGTTTGTTCCTTACTTATGGAACTTTAGTGTCATTTAGAACCAAATCCTTCCAGTTTGGAGGTTCATACCCATATAAATCTTGGAAGGGGGTCATTTTTACGGAGGTGTGGTATGTTGAATTGTTCCACCATTCTGCTAAGTGTAACCATTGACACCAATGGTTTTGTTTATATATTATTAAGCAACATATATATGATTCTAAGCATTTATTTATGACTTCAGTTTGACAATATGTTTGGGGGTGGTAAGATGAGCTCATATTGAGTGACGTGACTACTTTTTTTTTAAATTCCCTCCAAAATTTTGCATCTTTGTCACTAATGATGAATTTTGGGAAGGCATGTAATTTGTAGATATTTTTGCAAAATACATCTGCATTTTTTTTCCATGTCTGTTTTTTTATTATCGTGAAGTGTACAAATTTGGTTAATCGATCGACCACTACAAGGATTTTGTCCTTTCCTTCCGACGGAGGTAACCGATCAATGAAGCCCATTGATATCTCTTCCCATTTCTGGTTTGGAATGTGTAGGGATTGGAGTAACCATGGGTTTAAAATATTTTCTCCTTTGTTCCTCTAGTATTTGTCGCATTCTAACACATATTGTTGGATATCGTTTTGTATTCCTTTCCAAAAAAATGACCTTCTTGCATTATAATAAGATTTGAAGAATCCTACATGTCCTGCGGCTAGTGAATCATGGGATTCCTTCATTACCTTAACCTTGATATTAGAGTTTTATTTTAAATAAATACTCCCATTATACCAAAGGATATATTTTTTCTGTTAAAAATTGGGGTCATGGTTGAAATTGTTAATTATAATGCTCGTTTCTGGGTCATTGGCGTATTCGCTTCATATTTTATCTATCCATTTTGAAATTGCGACTAAGAAGGAGTAAGAGGTAATATGCTCATATTTTCTAGAGAGTGCATCTACAACTACATTTTCCTTCCCTTTTTGTGTATTATTTCCATGTCTAAACCAATAACTTTTTCTATCCACTTCTATTGCTATGTGTACACGGTTTTCTATTGAAGTAGGTATTGAAGACTATTGTGGTCTATGCGGATCATGAATTTTCTCCCTATGAGGTATTATCACTGTTAGAATAGAAATTACCTTACTTATAGTACTTGGTCAATTTTATTGCATTTTTGCACTAATACACTATGTGCTGGACTAGGGGTGATTAGTTGGACAAATGCCAAGTTAAATTGGGGCATTCACACCCACATGAGTACTCAAGCTCAGTCAATCAGCCACATGTGCACCCTCATCATTTTTTATGCACTCCCATTCATTGAATTTGGACAGATTGGTTGACTAGGAGCTCTAGAGGTGGATTTTGTCCATTTTTTGCTTGGTTTGGTACATTTAATGCCACCTTGAGACTCTAAACCACCTAGATTTCCACACCCACACATGCCAAGGTGTAATAATTGACCCACATCATCTCATCCATGTCCATTCAGAAATTAGTGGTTGTTTGGGATGATTTGGGCCATGATTGGCCCACCTAGGGGGGGATTGATGCCAATTTGGAAATTTTGACTTGTACACTCACATTGGGCTTCCAAAGCCTCACGAAACTTTCCAAATGTATTATAAACCTGATAGAAACATGTTTTTATGTTAGATAGTTACAATTAACCTGGTTCTGTTCACATTTGTGTGTGTAAATTGCTTCTCAATTAATGGTTTTTGCACCAAATTTGATTTGTGAGTTTCACTAACCCTCCTATATTCCCCCGTGGTTTGAATTTATCACATGGTATTAGATCCTGTTGAATATTATTGAGTTTCATATCAATTCAGAGTGACTTGAGCTTCATTTTTAGAGGAATTCCAGATAAAATTGAATTTTATTTTTGCAGAACATTTGATAATTTCATCACCATCAATGCATGAAGAAATGGAAGATACCCACATATTGATAACACCTTTCAAATTATTTGATTGGAAGGAAAATATGGTGATTCAATTGAGGGTCAAAGGCCTTTACAGAGTTACGATGGGTATTGAGGTGGAGCCAAACTCTGCTATAGAGAAATCCAAGTACTTCAATAGATTGGGTGAGGCTTATGGATGTTTGTGTCTGAGCATCTCAAGAGAGATATTGTTCCACATTGAAAATTTAATAATGCCCAATGAGGCCTGGGTAAAACTAGAGACATTTTTTGGTAAAATTGATGAACTACGTGGACAACAACTTGAGAATGAGCTTATCAGCTTGAGCGCAATGCACTATGACACTATCCAGCACTTATTCACCAATTTTAAGTCAGTTTTGTTGCAGCTAACTGCAATGTGGCATTGAGAAGAAAGAGGACCAACCGATTTTGTTCATACTTTCAAAGTTGGGGCCATAGTTCTCAATTTTTGTGAGCACATTCCACTTCCACAAGTTAACACTTCGAAACTAGCAAATGCCCATTCTAGCTAGCTTCATGGAGTCTCTAACTTAGGAGCAAGATAAGATAGTCCAAATGGGTATAATCAAGACCAAGGATCAATCCTTAGCCATGGTAGTTTCAAATTCCTCAAAGGGAAATACCAAGCCCAATAATTCGAAGCTTCCAGAGAAGAAGAAACCAAAAAATCCCAAATCAAGTGATGGGGGTTCGAATCATTCCAAGGAGAAGGAAAAGAGGGGGATAGAGAACACCAAATGCACCTGTTTCCACAAGAGATGGAATCCAAAGATATCATGCATGAAAAATACCATTGACCAGATTACACAACTTCTATAGAAGAACAACATTCCACTCCCTAACAACATAAGGAAGAAGGATGGCACCTCCAGTTCGAATGACAATAAGGATAAATGTCATGATTTGGTAGCAGGTACCTCTAACTCTTTATATTTTATCATTTATTCGAGTAATTCCAGGAACTTGGTAGCCAAAAGAGATATCTTCTCCTCCATGAGTTAGAATGTTGGCCCAACAGTTCGAATGGGGGATGATTCAGAAATCCAGACCAGGGGGATTGGTAGGATTGACTTAGAGCATGGTTTCTTTAGTGATGTGTTGTATGTACCAAACCTTGCAACAAACTTGCTATCAGTCTATCAGATGACCCATACAGGAGAGGAAGAGTGACCTTCACTCTAGACATGGTAGAGATTTCAGAAATCTCAACAGACCAAGTCATTGTAATTGGTTATGCATACCATCATGAGAGGATGTACAAGTTTTCTAACTTCCTCTCCACTTCCAATGATCAAGCACTTCTCTCACATGCTAATTAGGTTTCTAAGATATGGCATGAGAGGTTTGGTCACATGAATTACAAGTACCTCCAAGCACTACACATAGATGAAATGGTGGAAGGAATTCCACAAATCAAATCATCAACTGGAGCATGCATTGGGTGTGTAGATGGGAAGCATCCAGAGCAAAGCTATGAGAAGGGGATGGCAAGGAGATCCACACAACCACATGGGTTGGTACACTCATATATGATTGGTTCATTTCCCACTCCATCATATGGTGGATCAAGGTATGTACTTACATTCATAGATTATTACTCTCGATTTTGTTGGGTGTACTTCCTCAAATTGAAGTCTAAGGTGTTTGAACACTTGAAGATTTGGAAGAAATTGGTGGAAAATCAGAGTGGTCATAAGATTAAAGTCCTTAGGACTGATAATGGGAAGGAGTATGTAAACAAGAACCTACAAAAACTTTTTGAAGAGTGTGCCATCCAAATGAAACACTCAGACTCCCTACACACCATAGCAAAATGGTGTGGCCAAGAGGAAGAATAGATCTCTCAAGGAGATGGCCACTTGAATTATAGAAGCAAGGGATCTAAGTCCTAAGATATGGGATGAGTCCATTAGTTGTACTGAACACATACAAAAAAGATCCTTCCACAAATCAGTAAAAGGAAAGACACCTTACGAAGCATGGTTTGGCCAAAAACCAAATGTCTCAAATTTCAGGATTTTCATAGCTAGAGCATGGGCTAGAATCCCTTCTAAAAAGAGGAAGGCCTTGAAGCCACAAAGAAAGCAGTGCATTATGGTTGAGTATGGTGATTATATTAAATATTAAAAACCATTTTAAACTTCCACATGCAATACATTTGTTGAAAGAAGTGTGAAATTTGTAGAAGATCCAATTCCTAATTTCGAGCTTGCACCAAGGGAACGCTCCTCTCCTCAGCCAATCGAAGATGTAAGTGATGATACATGCTCTGTTTTTATGATATGTCTGATATAAATATGGATAAACATGATATTTATGTATATTTCTCACCATCAAGGACCAAGTGGGATGAAAAAATTATACAAGCAGGTGGGGAATTGGCAGGCAGTCCCCTGAGCTTAGGAAGACTAGATCACAAACTAGTAATGATTCATTTGCAAGTGATGGTTCTCTTGATGAGAAATGTTATATGATTATTGGGTCTCATAATCAGACATATATGCAATATTTTAAATACCCAATATTGCAAAAAACAATGGAAGAATAACTTCAGTCCCTCCAAGAGAAAAAGACATGGGAATTGGTTCACCTTCCTCCTAAGAGGAATCTTGTTTAATGCAAGTGGGTATTACGAACCAAAATTGATGCCATTGGTTCAGATATGAAACATAAGGAAATATTAGTTTCTAAGGGATATTCTCAATTCCATGGTGTTGATTACATAGATACCTTTGGACAGGTTGCAAAGATGGACTCCATAAGACTAGTTCCTGCAATGGAAACAAGTAAGGGTTGGAAAGTTCATGACATGGATGTTAAAAGTACATTATTTAATGGTGAGATATAGGAGGATATCTATATGCAACAACTTGAAGGTTTCAAATAGGATCCTTCATTGGTATGTAGGTTGAATAAATGATTGTATGGACTCAAGCAAGCCCCCAGGGCTTGGTATGCAAAAATGGATGCTTTTTTGCTCTCTATTGGTTTCACTAGATGAAAATCAGAACCTAATGTGTATTTGAAGAAAAACGATGGTGTTTTGCAGGTTATTTATCTTTATGTTGATTCCCTTCTCATTACAGGTAGATGCACCAATTCAATTGGCTCGATTAATTCATCTTTGCATAATGAATTTGTCATGACCGACCTAGGATTGCTAAGGAATTTTTTTGGCTTGGAAATTGAGGAAAGTGAAAGGGGAATCAAGATGAGTTAACCAAAGTATGCTTAAGACCCTATAAATAAGTTTAACATGGCTGAGTGTAAGGAATCCAAGTCTCCCTTTCTTTCTGGCATCAAAATGCATGAATTTGAAAATTCTCCATTGGTGAATATTACACTCTACAAGAAACTAGTGGGTAGCTTGCTCTATCTCACACACACAAGACCTAGTTTGTATTATGATGTAAGTGTTGTAGAAATAAATATGTAACAAAAACATGAACTCCATTGGAGGGAAGAAAATAAATTCTTCAGTATGTCCAGGGTACAAAGAATTTCGGGGTGCACTACTCAGCTAATTCCTCACTTCAACTAGCTGGATTTTCTTATTCAGATTGGGATGGAGATCCCACTGACAAGAAGTAAACTTTAGGTTTTGTATTTATTCTTGATGAAGGTCCCATTTTCTGGTAAAGTAAGAAACAACACATCATTTCACTTTCATCAACAGAGGCCGAGTATAGGGTAGTAGTCAATACTGCTACATAGTGTGTTTGGTTGCAGGGAATTCTTCAGGAATTTGGTGTCACAATTGATTCTCCAACCAACATTTGGGTGGAAAATGAAAGTTCCACCAAAATATCTACTAATCTAGTTCAGAGGTAGAGGAAAAATCAAATTGAGATCCATATTCACTACATCTGGGCTTGGTGCATGACAGGGTGATTTCACTACAGTATTGCCCATCCACCGAGCAAACTGCCGACATTTTCACCAAGGTTTTCACAGAGAAAACCTTCACTTACCTAAGATATTTTCTTGGGATGAATGAAGTATGGTTATTTTATGCTACTTGTTTCAAGTTTCATCCCCGTGTCCATTCTTGAGGGAAGGTTTTTTCCCATGTGGCTTTCCTTCTTTTCCTCGGTTTATATGGGCAAATAAAAATTTTAGAATTATGTAATTGAGGTTTTGAGCCATTGTTTCCAAGGCCTCCATAATTTTGTGATATGTATTTAGTTTTTTTATTAAGGGAGGGTTTTAGAACAATAACACAACACATCAGTACCTTAGTTACACTACTTAGTCAATTTTATTGCATTTTTGCACTAATACACTATGTGGTGAACTAGGGGGGCTTAGTTGGAAAAATGCCAAGTCAAATTGGGGAATTCACACTGAAATGAGCACTCTAGATCAGTAAACCAGACATATTTGCACCCTCATAATTTCCGGTGCGCTCCCATTCATTGAATGTGGACAAGTTGGTTGACTATGAGTGCTAGAGGTGGATTTTGTCCATTTTTGGCTTGATTTGGTGCATTTAATGCCACCTTCAGACTCTAAACCACCCATATTTCCACAATAATGCATGCAAATGTGTAATCATTGACCCACATAATCTCATCTGTGTCTTTTTAGCAATTCGTGGTTGTTTGGGCTGATTTGGGGTATGATTGACCCACCTAGGGGGGATTGATGCCAATTTGGAAATGTTGACTTATAAACTCACATTGGGATTCCAAAGCCTCACAAAACATTCCAAATGTATTATAAACCTAATAATAACATGTTCTTATGTTAGACAGTTAAAATTAACCCAGTTCTATTCACATTTGTGTATGTAAATTGCTTCTCAATTAATGATTTTTGCTGGTTTTTCCACCAAATTTGATTTGTGAGTTTCAATAATGCTCCTAGATTCTCCTATGTTTTTAATTTATCATATTTTCCACTTTTCCAATGCCTACACAATTTCCAGCATTTCCTTATCGTATGTATACTTCAATTGTTCTCACTTGTTTAATTTCCTGCTCTCAAAAGCTATCGGGTGTTCATCTTGCATTAGTACTACTCCCAAACCATAAACTGAAGCATCACATTATATTACAAATGTTTTGGAGGAGTCTGGGGTAGCTAGTATAGGTATTGAGGACATAATTCCTTTCAAGGCTTCAAAACATTTATCTGCTTCTTCACTCCACTGGAATGCATTCTTTTTTAGAAGGTTGGACAAGGGTGCGGTTATGTGTGCATAATTCTAGATGAATACTCTGTAGTATCTATTTAGCTTGAGGAATACCCTTAACTTGGAGATGTTAGTAGGTTTGGGCTATTCTATGATTGATTTGATTTTTCCTGGATCTACCTTGACTCCTTCTTTATCTATTATGTGACCCAGATAGCTCACTTCTTCCTTACCGAACGTGCATTTGGACATCTTGGCGTAGAACTAATTTTATTTTAAAATAGAGAGTACTTATTCCAGATGTATGAGATGGTCCTTCCATGTCTTACTGTATATAAGGATGTCATAAAAAAAATTAGCACAAACTTCCTTAGGAATGGCTGAAATAGGTTATTCATGGTTTCTTGAAATGTTTTTGGAGCGTTAGTTAGCCCAAAAGGAATTACCTTAAGCTCATAATTTCCTTCATGGGTTTGAAAAGTTGTCTTTGCCATATCTTCTAGCCTTACTCTAATTTGGAAATATCATGAACTTAATTCTAATTTTGAAAAGTACCTTGCACCATGCAGCTTTTCCAACATTTCATCGATAAATGGAATGGGGAATTTGCCTTTAATAGTTATCTTGTTTATTCCTCTGTAGTCGATGCATAGCCTAAATGACCCATCCTTCTTTCGTATCAGTACTACTGGTGTAGAATAAGGACTCTGACTTTCTGTAATCACTCCACACTTCATTAAATCATAGATTAATCTTTCAATGTATGCCTTATGATGGTGTGGGTACCTATAGGGTTTAACATTGACAGGGATTGATCCAGACTTGATTTTGATGACATGTTCGATCTTCCTTTTTGGTGGTAACTCCATGGGGAGATCTTCAAACAGTTTTTTGTACTTTGCATTAATCCTTTAATCTCTGGTTGACCTGGTTTAACTACTTCTGAAGTTAATAATTCCATCTCTTGGCATTGTACAACATATGTCGGTACTCTGTTTTGAATTAGTTTCTCCATTTTGTCAAATGACACAATTTGTCTGCAAGGGGGTTGGAAACCATACAATTTGTATTTTTCTCCTTTCCATTTAAAATTTATAAAGTGTTCTTGGTGGTTTTCTAAGTAGGTACTTAGTGTTTTCAACCAATGAATTCCTTATACTACATCAACTCCTCCCAAGGGTACTACATAAAATTTTGACTCAAGGTTATAGTCTTGTATTTGCAGCTTAACTTTGTGGCATTTTCCCACTTTTTCGATATTATTTCCATCTGCGGCCATTACCTTCATGTTGGGCACTGGATATATGAAAATGTTAAGCCTCTTTGCAACACTTACATCGATGAAATTATGGGTACTTCCCATGTCGAATAGGACGACAATGTTGTTATTTTTTATATGCCCTTTAAGTTTTAGTGTCTGTGGTTGGTGTATTTCCATTATGGCTGCAATTGATATCTTGGGAGTTTCTTCATCTTCTGAATCTGATGGAGGATTTTGGATGTCACATGTTTCTTCTATGTCAAATTCCTCGCTATCTTAATTGTCTTCCTCTTCTACTTCACATTGATATAAGTTCTTGGTGGTCTCTTTCTTCAAACATCTATGTCTTGGGTCCCACTTCTCTCCGCAATATTTAAAATTTCCTTCTTTCATTCATTGGACTTCTAAAGTGGTTTTGCTGTCACTTCTTAGATGTGGTGGCTGGTATTTGGTGTTAGTTTGGTATATTGGACGAACCTTCAATCTTTATCATGGTTCCTATTCCACGTCTTTTTCATTTTTTCCTCGATGATTTTTTCCTTACGTCTCGCTTTGTCCAAGGTTGATATATTTAGTAGCTATAGTTCATATCTGATATAGGATTTTAGTCCGTACACATAAGTTTGTAGGTGTTGACCGTCTGTGAGTTCTGGCACACGTGTCCCCAAGGATTCCCATTCATTGGTGTATTCATCAACATCACCTTTCTACTCCAGTTTGGTGAGTCTTGCGAAGAAGTATTTTTCTTTTAAATATTCAAACCTCTTAAAGAGTCATTTTTTAACGTGTTCCAATTGCACTTAGGTGTTCATGTTGTAACCTTCCACCACATGTATCAGTTGTATGCCCGATATTCTAGTTGCATCGAGGCATATTTTATCATTTCTTCATTGGCTATGATATTGCGTATGGAAAACAATTCTTCTTCCTTGTGGATCCATGCCACGCTCAATTTTGTGTCACCATTGAATTTTGACAATTCTAACTTGGGTTTCATTTGATATCCACTTCTTTTTGGAGGAGACAGAGGTTGTTCATGATATGGAGAGTGATTGTGATCGAACTCTTCTTATGGAATTTCCCTTCTGGGGGGCATTTTCTTATGATGGATTGAACTTGAGGGTGGTTGGTCCTCCTTTGACACCTTTCCAACTAATGTGGTAATTGTGTCTTCTAAATGCTGCTCGATTTTGATTAATCTGGATTCGAACAATACTGATATTTCCCTTTTTACTCCTTCCATGTCCCAAGAAACTGCTTCATTGACTACCTTTTTTACAACTTCTGATCATTTGTTTTCTCCTTTGTGTAGTTCTACTTCGATTTGGTTGAGTGCTAAGTGTAAACCTTCGAGATTTTTAGAATCATGAGCTTGGTTTGTTTCCAAAATCTCTATTCTATCCTTAATTTCCTTTATTTCTAAAATACTCTTTATACAAGGAGGATTTTTTTTAGTAAGGATGGTGAAATTTAAAGATAATAATTAAATATTATGTAATAAAAAATATTTATTTCATTTTGTTTTAATAATAATAAAATAAAGTTTGAAATATTATAATTAAAATATTAAAATATTTTTTTGTTTTATGCATGTTGCGTGGAGGTGGAAATCGAGGCGAAACGTGGGGAGAAGCATGAGGGAGATGGGGTGGCGCTTGCAGGAGAAGTGGTGACGTAGTGAAGAGGGTGGCAGAAGCAAGGATATTGGGCACGCGCTGATTGGGTGTGTGCGTTGAGGATGTGTAGGTGGGTGGGAGGTAATGCATAGAGGTGGAGAGCGCGGTGCAGTGGAGCAGATGGGGGAGGTGGTGCGATGGGGAAGGCGATGCAGTGGAGCAGATGGGGAATGTGGTGCAATGGAGTAGAGAAAACTTGTACGGTGGAGGCGAGTGCGATGGTGGAAGGTGGATGGGGGAGTGTGGCGGTGGAGGGAAAGTGTCGAGGGATGGAGCAACATAGGAGGGAGGATTGGAGCAGTATATGGGGGAATGAAGAGTGGAGAAGGTGAGAGGTGGAGAAAAATGGAGCTACGTAGAAGGTGCCAAGGAGTCGAACGTGGCTCTGATACCACTTGGAGTAGAGAAAACTAAACCTACATATTTCGATTTTAGCCATAATGAAAATAATTATTAATATGATGATTTTTGCAATAAGTGAGAAGACCTTTTATAAGTAAGAACACATCATTTCGATTAAATGGTGTGACCCTACATTTAACTTTAACTAATATTACATTTAGTATTTAAAGAAATTGCTCATAAATATTTAGATAAATAACATCCCCTTTAAAATTCATTGTCTAGAACATATATAAAAAAAATTATAGGAAAAATTCTGAAGTGACACATTTTGGAAGAGGCCAAGCCAAGGATTGGATGCTCTGATACCAATTTTTATGAACTGAATCCTTCAAACATAATAAGAGACAAGAGTAACCACCATGTACAAAAATGTAGATACAGAACACAACTCAAATATAGATAACATACATGAGTTACACAATAACTCCTTAAATAATAGGAGAACATATTCCAAATATCCGAGGACATTCATACATCTCATTCAAATTTTCCTTTAACAATTATTACATTACCTCTATACATACCTATTTACTCATTTCCTCGTGGAGTGCATCATTCATTTCAATGACAATATAATTTCATGGTGCATTTACACTTGTATTGTGTTTTTTCTCCAAATGAATGTCGCATTTACATTACCACTTCTCTTATTCTCAAAGTCAATGTTTCATTTACATTGCCACTTCTCTTGTTCTCCAATTCAATTATGCATTTACATAGCATTCATTGCACATCCTCTGAGTTGAATATACATTTAGTGGTGCAGAGGGTTTACTAGGTATTCTAAAAAGGTTTATTTGGTATTCTACAACGAGTTTATTCGATATTAAAGCAACATTATTTGGTATTCTACTTCATTTTATGGGTAGTAATTGTTGTTTGTTTATTCATTATTGTAAAGGATTTATTCATTCTTCTTTGTTATGGTGAATACCAAGTTTATGGTGCATTGGTTTTTAAGGTGAACACATGTCATCCATTTTGAGCGTACATTTAGTGTTGTAAAGGTTATGTGCCATGATTATTTGGTATTTTTTTTCTTCTTGAGGGTAGTCCTTGATAGTTGTTTGTTCACTATTTAAAATGGGTTTATTTACTGCTATATGGTGTTTATTCTGATATTTTACTTGTTGGCTTGTTTTGAGTGGTTCTTCCCATACATGGTAAATGCATATTTATTTTGGGGGGGGNCCTTGTTATGTGTTTGTTGGTTTGTATTCTAATTGCATGGTCTATTCAAATGCCCTTCATTCCTTGTGTGGCTAGTATTCTAGTTGGTCGAACAAGTTATATTTGGTGGATATGCATCTGAAATTTGGTTGAGTGTGTTGGAAATCAATTACTTTAGCTTGTAGTGGTTCTCTATGTTGTCGGTGTCTTGGTTGGTTCTCCTAAAAGAAAACTCAGTGTTATTCTATTATGATTGCTATTGTATTCGATTGACTTATTCAAAATGTATTTGTTTGGTTGCTTCTCTTTGTGGTTCAATATGTCCTTGATAACAATGTAATTTACAAGAAACGTTAAGGTTCTCTATAATGACTTAATTTATGGCCTTGATAACAATGCAATTTACAAGGAAATTTACGGTAGTCTCTAATTTCTCTAACAATACTTAAATGTTTCTATTTCATGATGTTTTTGTTATAAGTTATAATGCTGGGAATTATAATTGCATTAATTTATGACACTTATGTTATAACGTTTGCAAAAAAAATTAATGGAAAAGAGAGAGACAAAAACAACTTTTAAGGACGAAGGTGTAGGTATGGAATCTTTTTTACAAGAAAAAATAGATTTAAGTAAATATGTTATATTAATTAAGTTGGATTGAATTCCTGCATCTCTATATCTCTAGGAGGTTGAAGTCCATCTTAGAATTTGTTGATACAATACGGATTTATATGAAGAAGTTAACAAATTAGATGTATGCTTAATATTTATTCACCTTATTTTATTGTTTGTAAATATGTATAGTCTTGATTTCTAAATTAAAGTCATGGCTGTATATTTCACTAAAAGTATTTGATATATATATATATATATATATATATATAACTAAAATGAATCTATACTATTTTATAAATTATATATATTCATTGACAAACTCAAATTACATGAATATTTGATATGTTAAATCTTGCATAGTTTTGAAATTATTATTCATTTAAAAAATATTCTATTGTTATTAAATAAAATTTGCAAAAATTAATATTATAAAAGTAATACAACAATCCTTTAAAAATAATAACATTATTACATAAATCATTAATTGCAATTTTTTGAACACTAGCTACCTTTAAATGTCATTTTTAGAGGGTATAAAATGTGTTCCTTGATTGTGGACTAAAGTTATATTATATAGTGAATATCATCATGATTAACAATAATTAATAAGTTTGGAGAATGCAACATTTTCATTTATAATTGAGAGAAAATATTGTTCTTTTAATTAAGTGTTTTTCTTTCTTCCGATTAGATCTTTGATATTTGTCATTTTAAAGTGAGTTATTGTCAAAAAAATAAAATGTTAAATTTTAAATTGATAGGTCATACTGATGTTCATATTTACATTTTTTTGTCATGTTCATATTCATATAATATAATAATACTACATGGTGATACTTGAATTTTTGTTATGATGTTTGTCAAAAAGAGATGTAAATTAAACAATATTCATTTATGTTTATCATTTGAATGCTATGACAAACTATAAAAATTTTTATAAACATGATACTGTGACAAATTATAGAAAAATAAAAATCACAGAGATTCCACAAATCCATCCATAATTTACAATGCAATTTGTGATTTGTTTGTCGACTAAATAAAAACTTGGTGATTTAAAGACCCCCATGATTTTGAATAGAAAAAAGTTATTTTAGTAAATAAGCATACAATCATCATCATTTTCAACACCTAACAAACATAAACATCATGATCATGACATGATAAATGTAAGCATAGACATCATCATACTAACATAAACATAGCCATACCATTATTATCATTGTCAACATCTAAGAAAGATAAAAATAAATAAACACCAACATATATGCCATCATACCATCATCAACATAAAACCGAAAGTAAGCATGAATGTACAATCATAAACATTATGTCACATATTCTTGTAACATATACTGCAACTAACAAATTTAAGCATCAATATCTAACACACATAACTAATAATACACATAAACATAATTAAAGTTCCATGATCATCATTTTTACCACATAAATAAATAAACATCAACATAAACATTGACATCAACACAAACATGAAAAATGCAATATATATATATATATACACACACACACACACACACACACACAAAGTCATGATACAATATGTCAAATATAATAATATATATATAGTGCAATAACTACTACAGCATATCTTCTCCACCTCCGCCATCAAAGGCATCATCAATATCTCTCTTACCAGAGATAGATGCATCATCACCTCCACCAATAAAGCCAAAGGAAATATCAATACCTCTGCTAGCAAAGCTAGAGGAATTAGTAGCCACACCATGAATAAAAACATGTTGGAAAGGAGGAAGGACGAGTCCATAAAGATAAAGTGTACAACCCTCTTTGGGCATCTATAAAATAGAAATGGATGTAGCAGTAGCTAGTGGATGGTAGGGTTGATGAGTAGGACCGAAGGGTTAGTTGATCATGATTAGAGGAGATGATGATTATGTAGGATTAGATGGAAGTTCAAATATAAGTATAGGACTATATGATGACAAAGGTGGAGTAGGAGGTGGATGAGACGTCAAAGGTGTAGAATGAGGAGGTGGATGAGATGTCAAAGGTGGAGGGGGAATAGGTGGAGGCTGAGGATGATGTGCAAATGAGGAAACCAACTGAAAGTTTTCATTGAAAACATGCTACATCAATAACCTCATATGACAAGGAATAATTCTCCATATCTTTGCAAGATCAAGGTCATCACAAATCTCATGCAGTCACACTAGTTGTACACCTACATCAAGCAATGATGTAGACAACCTGTCTACCACATACTAAATACATCTATCCTGGGGCCTATGTGGGCATTGGCCAGGATGTCTACCAACCACCTCATGTGGGCTGACCTAATTCTACTCCTCCATATCCTCATCATCATGAGCGATTGATATGACCATAAAATCATAATGTCCATAGTGACATTGGAATGTATCCTTGTGCGCATCTTTCTCTCAGAATCTGATTTGATGGTATCCTAACCGAGGATCAATCTTCAAGAAATGAATTGCTTCGTGCAGCTCATCTAATGACTCATCAATCTTGGGAATAGGATACTTGATCTTTATGGTTTTCTTGTTTAGTGCCTTGTAGACAATGCACATTCTCATTGTCATGTCCTTTTTTTTGACCAAGACTACCGAGGATGCAAATGGATTGGTGTTGGGCCTGAGGTACCCCATGGCTAACAATTCCTTGATGGCCTTCTCAATTTCATCTTTGAATTTCCTCGGGTGTCTATAGGGAGTGGTGATCACAGGATTTTCTCCCTCCTCCAACTCAATGGTGTGTTTCAATCCCCTATCAAGAGGTTTTCCCAGAGGAATGTCTCCAATAACTTTTTCATATTGTCCCAATACTGTTTGTCTACATGAAGTTGTTGGGTGTTGTCTGGAATTTTTTTGAGACATGATCAAGCACTCTACTGCATAGGTTATATCACTATGCCTGAATAGGGCATCCATTATCTTGGCCAAGAAAACTCTTGGAGCACTGCTAGACATGCCCCATAGAACTACCCTTGCACCATCCGGTGCATTGAAACCCATCTCCAATATTTGGTAGTTCCTTGTGGTTATACCCAAAGTATTGAGCCATTGAACACTCAAGACCACATTGGTATTTGCTAAATCAACTACATAGAAGTATTTGATCATGCAATAATTTCCCATTATCACTGTCAGCTATAGAGTGTTCTATATGCATGGTATCATGCTCCCGCTGACTACCTCCACCGTGAATCACTCAAACTTCCCTATCGTAATGGCTCTCCTAGTCACCAAAGCTGAGTCTATGAAATTGTGGGTGGCCCCATCATCTATCAAGGTCGTAACTTGTTGTCCTTGTATAACTCCTATAACTCTAAAAGTGTTGGATTTGGGAACACTTGATAATTCTGCAATGGCTCCACACTATGGTTGTAATGTGATTGCTCTACCTGTGGTTGTTTATGATCTTGAACTTGCTCTTTCACCTCATCTTCCTCCTCATATCTATCTGATTGTACTTCTACAAGGTGAAACTTTCGTTTACCCAAACATCTGTGTTCCAATTCCCAAGGTTTTTGGCAACTGAAGCATAGCTTATTATAGATATATTGTTTGGTTTGGTCATCATAACATTAAAATATTGGGGGGGATAAGGGATCAGAGATAGAACAGTATGGGGGTGTTAAATATTTAGAGGTAGAGAGAAAGGGTTAGGGGTTTGGGGGAGACATAGTTGTGTGTGTGTGTGTGTGTGTGAGAGAGAGAGAGAGAGAGAGAGAGAGAGAGAGAGAACGAATGGGATGGTGCTGTGTTAATATGAGTTAGGGGAAAGATGTGGGGGTTAGTATGAGATAGGGGGAATATGGGTGAGGAGAGAGAGAGATAGGAGGGGTGGTGTTACTGTCAGTGGTATACATAGGGATGTGTGTCTATTAGAGAGAGAGTGGAGGGGGAGTGTTAGTGGTAGGGGTGACTTATGGATGTGTTGGGGTGTCTGTGTATGTGTTTGTGTGTGTGTGTGTGTGAGAGAGAGAGAGAGAGAGAGCCAATGGGGTGGTGGTGTGTTAAGGGGTTGGGGAATATATATGAGGGTGGGGGTTAGGTGTAGTTGGATGAGTTGGGGAGTGAGAGAGAGTGAGAGAAGGGGTTGTCAAGAGTTAGGGGAGAGAGAGAGCAAGGTTTGAATGTTGGATACTAGATATTGTTCAATGGAGACATTGAATAAATGATATTAGTGATATGTAGATGATAGTCACTAGCTACAAACTAGAATTTTTAGGGTTTAAAATTCAAACTGGGATTTCTTATACAAACAATGCTTTCTAGGATTGGGTATGGGGTTTGTAAGCTAGGATTTCTACGCTAGGCTTGGATACAGTTATTAAGCATGGGAAGCTTTTTACACCTCATTTTTAACACTTGCATTAGGAAGTTTAGTGAAAATTTATGGTGTTGACTAATGTCCTTGGAGGACCAACTTCAAGATTCAAGGTAGAGGCAACAACCATATCTAGAGGAGGGGGATACAAACTAGGATTTCTAGTTTTTAGAATACAAACAAGGGTTTCTTGGACTCTTATGCATATTTGTAGCTTAATGGTTTAGACACAAATTGATCCATATGAATATATCTTTATAGTGAACATTTTTTGGCATGCATATATAGTTGCAACATGAATTTTTTTGGATTCTTGTGCATATTTGTGCAAAATGATTTTGATTCAAATGAACTTTCATGGTGGAATTTGCAGAATTCTCCCCACCCCCAATTTAAGAATTTCTAGGATTTGTAGGGTTTAGAATAGAAACTAGGTTTAGGCTACAAACAAGGGTTTCTAGATATTTGGAAGTTAGCCTTGAAATATTTGGTGTGTTTCAAAATCATGTCAAATTAACATTGCTCAATGGGGACATTGCATTTGAAATTAAAGTTATTGGACAACCTAAGGCTTCTACAAACTAGGGTCTAAACTAAAAACTAAGGTTTAGATAGAAAACAAGAGCTAATATACAAGATGGGGTTTAGATACAAGCTAAGGTTTACAAGTACAAGCTAAAGATTCTAGAAGGCCTATGATGACATTGCAAAGCTGTAGATGTGTGAGTATTTAACAGTAGATTTTTATCAACAGGGAAATTGCATTTGACCTTATTTTAACACTTGCATTATGAGGTTTCATTAGGTTTCAAGGGTTTATAGGGATAGATGCCAAAATATTCCAATATCTAAAAAATATATAGTATAGAATAATAATTAGACAATTTCATTAGAAAATTTAATATTTATAGCATAGTTAATTTGCATTAAGTGAAAATATAATAAAATGAAACTATAGCAATTTAAACATAAAATTAATATTACCTCTCTGATCAGGTGGATCATCTGGTGTGAAGAAGATCTTCGGGCACCCTCTCCAGTCCATGCTAGCATATGGATATGGAACCATGTGAACTGCATGGTCGTCCTCACTATCCAACATCTCCAACACATATCAGGTGATCCTAGCTGGGAACTCAGGTTGCCTCCTCTTGGGCATTATCTCCCCCCACATGCGCATACACACCTCAGTCATCATCCTAGCAGGTAGACGCTAATAGGTAGGTGCTCAAATGATGGCATGGTGGTTGGAAGCCTCTAAAAAAAAAGAATATGTGAACTGAAAGGGAAGCTGTACCTCCCGTCAATGACTACGCAACATCTATCAAAGGCATAACAAAACTGCTGCAAAAAAATGGCAGGCCATCTAATGCATCTAGGTCTCTGCACTAAAGATTCAACATAATACACTAAGAGGGAGATAATGTGACTCCCATTATAAGTGGAGTGCATTAGCATCATAAGGATGAGAGAGACGCACCTAACATTCTGTTGACCAAAAGTAGAGATTCAAAGATTCCCACCACTCACTTGAAAAATAGATGGATGGACGACCGTATCACTAATATATCTCTAAGAGTAAGCTAGTGACTCTCTACTACAACACCAACTGGGACATTATAGAATCGAGGTAAATCCTCCCCTCCTAGATATCCAAGTGATGAAATAAATATCCTTCTCAGTGGGTTGGAACCACTAACCTACACCAACACAGAATTCCTACCTACGGTGATCCCAACGTTGGATCAACTGACATAATAATGCATTATTTCCCTTAAGGGATGTAGCCTCTTGATAGAATTGCAGGAGGCTAACAATCCTCAAGAGATCTCAGTGTCTGAGTAGTAATGGGGTGAGGGTACAAACCCCTCTCCATCTCTGTTTCCTCCCACTCTTTGACCATGATATATTGGTGAAGTTACTCACGGTTATGTTGAATAGCACCACAGGGGATTCATCTTGTTAACCTATATCTTATCGCATTCATTCATAATGGGGCATTTTTAAATTGTTAAAAAATAGGTCAATATATTGTAGGTAATGGGGGGTGAAAAGTAGGGTATGGGGGGTTTATACATATTGGGGGCTATAAAAAGAGGTATTTAGAAAAAATAGGGAATATATCATAAAATAAGTTTTTTTTCAATTGAAAATATGTATTGGGAGGGGGCCTCATCAAAAGGATTTTGGTAAGTATTTATCAATATCTAGTGAAATTAGGGGTATTATTTAATATCCCATGAATGAAGGCACTAGGGCATAGTTTCATTGTGTGAATATACCCTGATTAGCACGTCACCGCTCATGTCTTTGTTTCACATAGTTCATATAATTAAAATAATATTTAGTAACATCAGTAATATTTTTTTCTAAAAAAAATACTTACAATCAGTATGCCATAATAACATAAGTGCACCGTAAGCAGTTCTTTATGTTCACCAATGCACCACTTACGATGCTCTACTACAATCATACCGCACCGATACTATATTTTAACATAATTAAAATTAATCTAAACGATGCGTCAAATATCCGACGCACATATACAATTTGTAATATGGACTAAACAATGCATTGAAATCATATTAGCTATCACAAACCTATATACCAATTTTTTTTAAAGAAAAAAAAATAATTCATTAAATTAAAAAGCCTACTATATAAATACCCTATAAACTATTTCTATAGATGATGATTTAGTAATAAAAATTATTGTAATAGTTAATTCTACTCTCTCGTCAAATAATTAAACCTTTTTATCATTCATGAAATAATTTGTTTTTATCTTAAGCTATAAGATTTTGAAGGCAAATTTTTTCTTGATATTTTTAGATATGACAACTATAGTTGTGTGTCTTTACTTAGTAATTAAGTACTAAAACATTGAAATGTTTCTACTTTTGGTAGGTGTTTAGCTAGAATGACTCTTAAGGGGATGGCTTAGTTATAAGAGGAAATTTGGCCTCTAAATGGGCCTTACAAGAAAATGAGCCATCATATAAGAAACTGAGCCAACCATAATTTTTTTATGAGTTGGAATTCAAGAACCAATATAATTTCAATAAAAATGAGTCAACCATAATGGTTGACTTGACATATTTGTCATAAAAAATTACTTTTTTGTTTGTATTTTTAACGTATCCCCGTGTGCTTTTACTCAAATTTTGAGTGGGAGAACTCATTGAATGCATCGTTAGATGAATTTTGAGGTAAAAAATGGGCCTCCAAACAAAAAAAGTACTATCAAAATTCACTTTAAAAGAACCAATCACATTCTAGAGGATGGCATTATCTATAATAGTTGAGGTAGCATTTGTTGAGTTAAGGATGCTTATTTGTCCAATTGTAAATGGTGAGTGAAAACTCATAGTTAACTATATCAATGTTGTAAGGTAAAATACTCATTATATAAATTATTTTTTAATATAATATAAATATACTAAAGTACTCTTAAAGTACTTAGAAAGAAGAGTACTTTTTATATTTCAATATAAAATAAATTACAAATACCAAAATACTAAATTTTTTATTTAAATATAATTATTTTTTTATATTTCAATTTAAATAAATTACTAATATAAAAAAAGTAAATACTCTATTCAAAACTAAAATTATGTAATTATTTTTTCAATATTTAAAATATATATGTCAAATCTTTATTTAAAATCAAAATCGCTTAACATCTTATAATAATAAGAATTCAATGATTAATAATATATATATATATTCTAATCCGGTTGAATTTTAATATTAATATATTTTTTTTTAAATTTAAGTATTATTGAAGGTTCATATTTTATTATCATATTTTAACTTTTGAAACATTTACTTTTATACCAATATAAATTAGACATGTATATTCAAGTTACAAAACCAAATACATGCATAAAATCTTAATGTAACAATTTGAATGAACTATTATATCATACTAAGATATTTGATTATTATAAATTTTTTTACATATAATAATAATGTTTATTGTATATAATCTTATTCGCTTAATATTAACTCAACTTTTTCATGTTAGAAATTTATGCACTATACCTTCATCCTAATATTAACATTTTTTTTTAAAATTTATTTAATGATGTTATTAATTATTGCATTAAAAATGATATATAATATACATAATATATATCACAAGAAACTATTAAAAATGAGTTTACACGTGATTTTGAAGTTGTATTAAAAAGATGAAAATTAAATTTAAAAAATGTTTTTTTTTAATTTATAGTTTAATATTTATATTTTAAAATTAATTTTTATTTTTAATATATATATCTATATCTATATCTATATATATATATATAAGAAATGAAAATTTATTCATTTAAATTTAACTTTGAATTTAAAATTATAAATTATAAATACATGGTTTATAAACGTATTTTGAATATTGAAGAAGTAACTTATGTTTCAAATTTCAAAATTAATATATTTTATTTTATGAATACATTACTTTATAAGTACATTCATCATATTATATTCAAAAGTAATTTATGTACTCAAAAGTACTTTACTTTTAGTCATATCAATCATAATATATTTAAAAGTAACTTATGTACTCAAAAATACTTTACTTTTAGTCATATCAAAGATGATTTTTTTGAGTTGGTTTTATTTTAGACATGTTTTCAATTTAACTTAACCATAGTGTTATCTCCCAAAATAAATTTATTTTGATGGTAGGAAGAATCTTCTTCTGTAATGAAAGATATGGGTATCACTGACAATTTGAAAGTCTCTGTTTTTTATTTGGATAAAAAATTTACAAGTTATAGCTTTTGGTGGCTTAGGTGAGGACTATTATAGCTCATTAGCCATCGAAAAGCTAGGTTTCGGCGGCTAAACAGTTGAACGCGGGGAAAAGATGAACCACCGAAAGTAGTCTGAGCAAGCAGAGTCAAAGTAACACTTTCGGTGGGTTAGGCGAGACTATAGAAAACTCATTAACCACCGAAAAAGGGCGCTTTCAGCAGATTAGAAAGAGAAACAAGAAAGGTTTTAACTGCCGAAAGTGAGTGGCGAGCAGCATTGGGAAAAGTACATTCAGCGGCTTAGGCAAGGCTCAGAAAGTTTCATTAGCCGCCGAAAAAGGTTGCTTTCGACAAATTAGAGAAAGGTGCAACACATATGCTAACCACTGAAAGCAGGAAGATAAGCATCAGGTGAAAACCCCTTTCAGCGGTTCAGGTGAAAGATAGGGCATTTTATTAACCACCAAAAGAATAGGTTTTCAAAAGTTAAAAAAGGTTTTCTGACGAGGTCTTTATCTGCCGAAAGTAGAAGTTCACCATGGTGACAAGGTAAAAGTTCCAGCGGCTTAAGCAAGAACGTGAGCAAGAAAGACAACGTTTCATTAGCCACCAAAAGCCAGCTTTTCGGTGGCTAGCTGATAAATTTTCGAAGGATCTTAACCACTGAAAGGGAAAAATAAGGAAATGTTTAGGGAACTGTCACCCCTGACCCCGTCAGCAAGAAAAATGATCATTTGTGAGCGTGACTGACCACCGAAAAGATCTGGGCCTACGTGACTGCGTGGGAAAATGAGTGAAGAATTTCTTTATGCAACTAGCAAAGGACTGATCTTACTGCAAACCCTCAGTCTTCCTCCACTTGTCCAAAGGATCATCAAATAGCCACCGAATGCTCTGGCTGAAGTAGGTTACGGTTATGTGGGAAAATATATCTAGAGGATCGAGCTGCTGTCATCATTTTTGTGACCTCAGCCTCGATAAATGACATAAAACCCTCATAATCAGTGCCTAAAGTCTCCATCTAATTTCATTTTCGAATTTTTCATTCTCTCCACTTAAAAAAACTAGCTCTGAAATAAGCAGCCTGCTAAGGCATACTACATACAAGTTTGAAAACCGTTTTGAGGGTACCTTGGAGATACACCCATCAAGATGAAGAAGAGTGGATCAGCTCTCAGGCAGGAGCTAGGTGATATCAGTTATCTAGAAGCACATCCAAAGTTTTGTAGACTTTTCCAAGAGGTGGGCTATTACAAATTCTATCAGAAAATACAAGGCTTCCATCAGCAAGTGGCTGAAGCTTTTGCCCTCTCATTTGATGGTTCAAAAGCAGTTATAGGAAAAGAGGAGTTTCTCATAGATGAAACACTAGTCAGTGAGGTGACAGAACTCCCTTCCATAGAAGAGAAATGGTTTAAGACCACCATACCAAAATAGGTGGAATTCAGGTCTTACCTTAAGCCTGAGCATAGACGAATAATATGGACGAAGAGTGCGCCATCATCATGGCTGGAAGAGAACTGGCAATAGCTACTGAAGGCCATTGCAGTCTACTTAACCTATGAAGGGAGGTATAATAGAGAAATGATCTACCATTTCAAGCTCATGAATCATTTCACAGGTAAAATCCCTCTCAATATGCCCTTTTATTTACATAGAAGTCTAGGGAATATGGCACATCAAGTAAAATCCCAGCCATCCAAGATTGCTGGTAGGCTGTCCCACCATGGTCTTATCCAACTATTGGTCCAGGAGCTCTTGAAGAGAACAAATATGGCTTGGCCTTATTTTCTATTCTAGATGGCTTTGAGATAGGCCTTCAGCCAGAAAAGAAAAAAAAGTCTCCTTCCAAAAAATCCAGCACCCCAAGGAGTGGGAAAAGAAGGAGGAGAGCCATTTCCCCAGCAGCAACAATAGAACAACCTCCCTCATCTTCTAAGACCAAGAAGGCAAAAAGGAATTTGGACTTTAGTGAGAAAGGTCAAGAGGCAAAAGCACACCATGAAAATGTCTTAAATCTAACCTATTCAGATTCTGAGGAAGAACAAGAAGAGGATGCAGCCCTAGCTCTGCAAATTGTACCAGTGTCTAAAGCATTGCCATCCCCCACACCACAGGAGTAGGAGGAACCAACAGAAATGGATTCCTCCAACAAGCCTAGAAGTCAAAAGATCCATCAGCTACTGAGGCAGGTTTATGAAATGGAGGTCTTGGAAAGAGAACTAAAGAGAAACAATGAAACTTTGACTAGCAAACACAAGTTATTGCACAAGTCCTACCTAGAGCAGACAGAAAGATACATATTCTTGAAAAGGCTGAACAAAAGATACCTAAAGGACAATACCAGGTTATACAGGATGGTTAGGCTCCAAAGGCTACAGCTAAAGGAAGCCAAATTAAACCCTAGTATCCACCTCACCTTATCAACCCTCGCTGAAGAAACCATCAGTCTCCACCATCCTAAAGCTATCCAAGGCATTGCTAACACCCCTAGCACGAACCCTATAGAAGAGGAAAGCTGATCCAACAGGCTTGAAAAGACATTTTTGATGAAAACCTAATATTTTTGTAAAACAAGGCTTTTGGTGGCTTAGGCGGACGATGGAGCAGTCCATTAGCCACCAAAAGCATCACTTTCGGCAGTTAATGATTCCAATAGACTAGTCGCTTAACCACCGAAAGAGGACAAAGGCTTAAAATAAATTTTTGGCAGACATAACTGGTTTTGGGCAACTTTAGATGGTTCATGGATGCAATCTGAAGATAAAAGGAATTGAGGGATCCATCAAAAAAGATCTATGTGAGATCCACTATGACAAAACAGCGCCAAAAGACACCAACCCTAGCTGCAAAAAGGAAATCAGTGGTTTAATTGGCAAAGAAACAGCAGTAGCGATCACCAGCAATTGCTTCAATTATTTAATATTCAGTCAGTGAACTAAATCTTCATTATAGTTAGACAAGTCGTTAGGTACGATTTCAAACCCTGATTTGCAAAAAACAGTTGCTTTGTTTATTTTTGTAAAAACAGACCCAGGGTTTTAGGATCTATATATTTTGTAAAAGTCTATAAAGCCTAAGACTATTTTTATAAAAAAAGGTTCAAATTCAGGGATTTATAAGGCTATACTATTGTCAGCTTCCCATTTTGCTCATTCTGGAATATAAGCTCTTTTGTTATGATTTGTTCAGCCATCATCTCTGTCTTTACTGTACTTATGCATGAATGTGTATTTAGATTATTTTCAAGTTGATTAATGACTAATAGATGTCATCCTATTGGTTTGTTAATGTGATTTGATTTATAAGTACCATCCTTATCATGATTTAGCCATTTATATGCATATGTTTTGTATGTAAGTCTGCCAGCTTGATGATTTCTCCATCCCTGCACCTTATTGTCAAACTACTGAAAAGTTGTAACTAAAAGCCTTGTAATTGAGTGAGTTTTATGCATGTCTTGAGAGTGGAAGGTTATATAGGTCACCTGACTTGATCCATATCAGAAAACCCTAAAAACATTGTAAGTTACCAGGCATCCTCGAGCTACAACCTAGAGGAGTTTCCTAAAGTGATAACACATAGTTGCATTGGTTATAGTGTAAGAGATGAGTTGTAACTATACCTTCCCCACAAAATGTTTAAATCATAATATTTTATTATATCTCTTATGAGGCCCATTTAGACCTCAAAATTTCCCTAATGAATTAAATTCTGCATCCAATGAGCACCCACTCTGCATACTTTTGACAGACCTCATTTCCTTAAAAATAAGAAATACCTAAAGTTTATCAGATATTTCTTATTTTGGGGGCATTGAGGTCTGTCAAAAGTATGCAGTGTGGCACTCGTTGGATGCAGAATTTGATTACACATCCAAAACAGTGCTCTTGCTCAAAATATGAGTAAAAACACAGGGGGATATGTTGAAAATACGAACAAAAAAGTAGTTTTTTTTCTTTTTTCCTCCAAAATTAATAAATTTTATTTTATTATTTTAACTATTATTTTTTTACTTTCTTTAGAAGGACTGTTTTTTACCTCGAAATTCCTCTAATTTGGAACCCATCTTATTGCGTAGCATAGAAGGGTCATAAAGGTTGGAAGTTTAACACATTTATTTCACCCACTCTTACAATTGACACCTAGAGGCTTTCATTTAATGAATTATTCATAGAAGATTGTGTAATGCCTTAAAATACACAATTGTTGTTTTTAACTTACTTCCCATAAGAATTAAGCACGCCGGAGCTAGAGGTCAGGTTTCACCATGCTGATGTCTATAAACCCTAACTACATATGAGAGTCGTAACTGGATGGAGCTTATTTATTTATTTATAGGTAAATTTCTGAGCATTTTGTTTAATTTAATTTTCTTAAACTTACATTATGTAATGTTGTACAATTACTAATCCATGATTTTTTTCTCTTCGTAATTTTTTTTGTTAACCCCTGGGAATTTACTTAAGCGCTTAGCATGTAAGGCTATGGAAGAACCATTAATGAAGGTTTTGGAATTTAAATTGCAAGGGGTATTTTACTTCTAATAATCCTCACAACTAGGGTCTCGCTTTTTCTCAAGAAATGGATTTGTCGAGCCTCTTTTTACCTTATAGCTATGTAATGAGGGAATTACCTTTCCCCTTTTTATTTTGGATGGTCGTAACTGCATTTTATTGTTGAGGACGTATAATATTTTTTTGTTTAACCTTTGTGATTTTTTCATGAAAAGAATATGCAGGGGTTTGGTCCTCCTTTTTTACAACTGCTCAAGAAAATCATGGTGAAATTTATTACATATCCTAAGAAAGTAAAGAGGAAGGGTTAAATAGTTTCTCTTGTAGGTTATAAATTTTTTCTGATTTTATTTGGTGAACGCATTCTAGCATGTGTATTAATTCGTCTGAAAACCCCCTAGTTTTTTTTAAATGTAAATGATATAAATTTTCCTTCTTTTCTTAACCCTCGGTGGGTAAGTCTTCAAGTCCTAGGAGTGAAGCCTTAGGGTATAAGATTCACTAGTTTTCAATATAATGATTTATAATGTATCAGATTGTTGAAATATTTTCTAGTGATATAACGAATTAACTCCGTGACCCATGCTACCACCAATTTGACATTAATGCTCATTGATCCTATCTGGGAACTTAATAACTATATCATTTATGGTGGGGAGAGAGATATATTTCTTTTCTTTCTTTTGCAAATGATGCGGTAAATTTAACTAACATATTCATTATGGCCTCTTTATTAATCTCCATCCAAGATATCATATCCTGTTGCACATAAACTCTAGGCATTTAATCCTCCTGCCCATAAACTATAGGAAGGTAATATTCTACCCATAAACTTTAGGCAAAAGTTAAGCGCTCTTTAGGGAAGCTGAGGTAGACCTATCTTAGGAAAAATTGGAAGACCTACCTCTTTAGTCTCCATATTGTACTGTTGCATTACAATCTTTTCTTGTTAAAGATAAATTTTCAGGAGGGCTTTTTCTCTCTTCTGGCCATTTTTTCTCGTAATATTCTCTTTTTTTCAAAACTTGGAAGCGAAGAACAACCTCCTTCCTCTGCTTCATCTTTCTTCTTTTTTCAGTTTTGGGAAGGTAGTTAGGGTTTAATTTTTAGTTTCCACCTTCTTGAGATTAATTATTATTATTTCCTATTTTTCTTTTGTTAAGTTCTTCTTTCTAAATTTTAATCACTCTTACAAGTTTTAAATTCCTACTAATTTTGATCTCTCTTCAACAGGAAACCCCATAGCAAGTTGGTGAGAGAATAATAAGTAAAGAAAATAAATTTATCAAAATCCTACTCAGATTCATGTCCTCCTGACTTTAATCAAAATAAAAAATTAATTCCTATGAATTTTAAATTGGGGGTTGAGGTCTTGGGATATTATATTAGCGCACTGGTGCTTCCCATTTTATCAATGCATCATTAACCATGTTTGATAAATGTAATTCTAGTATGCCAATGTCATGTTAGAGCACTGACATCAGTGTATTGACATGGAATGGGCACACCATCATTGATTTTTTTCTAAAATGGCTTATTAATACGTTGTCGGTGTGTTCAATTCAAGTAACCACAACATTAACGATGCGTTTACTTCAACCAAATGCAGTGTTTATGCACAACTGTTGTTTAAATTAAAAAAAATCATGGCACGCTTAAGAAATGTAAGAGAACCACAAACACTGCACTCGAATTCCATAGACGCACCGTATGATTTATCTTTTTTTATTATATAATGTTAGCCAGTGTGTTCTTTATATTAAAGCACACCATAAATCCCTGCTTTTCTTACCGGTGCGCCAAGGGAATTTCATCGCACTGAAAACAATGGTGTAACATGACCTAGGTGCATTGGATAATTAGTTTTTTTTTAATTAATTTATTTTTTATGCTTACTCATTTTATATTTTTTGTTATATATTTATGGATGCTTGGTGCATCTGAGTTGTTCGACTTGCACAGTTTGTAGTGCACCCTTTAAAAATTTACAGGGTGCACCGAAGTTCGGTGTGATCCAAACAACTCGAATGCACCACATGATGTTTTTTAATACAACAAATCAAGGCTTCAATAAAAAAATGAATCCGCTAAAAAATTAAATTATGAATTAAGAAACAACTTACTTGTTGAACGACCCTTTGGGGAGGCATCCTAGCGATGTATGGAAAATTTGAATTTTGACCACCCTTTGTCAAAATTCAAACTAACAGTAGAAACCAATATGGATGAATATTGTTTCCACATGTACCACATATGTCACGACGTCCTAGTGGGTAATATTTCACACCGATGGTCTTGGGAGAAAACACACTAAGAAGTGCAAAAAATGAATCTTACTTCATTGTTTTTTTATATATTAAACCATGTTCAGTGTGTGCAAAAAAAAATAGTGCAATGGAGAATAAGAATTTTAAAAAAATTGACAGGTTTTTTGGTGATTTTTTAACAATTACATCCGATGTATTTGGAAAAGATAAATGCGCTAGTGCTTATATTATAAAGATGCATCGTTAATCATGGTTTCTAATTGCAATTTAAACAAATTTTGTAATGAAATTATGTATAGTATAATGTGGTGCATTTATTTATTAAACAGGCATCTATGCATTTAAGGTTATCATGTGCGCCATCATTAAGTTTATTATTAAAACATAAAATGAAATAGGGATTTAAAAAATTGACGGGTTTTCGGTTATTTTTTAATGTTTACACCAGGTGCGTTTGGAAAATACAAATGCATCGGTGCTTATATTGTAAATACACATTGTTAACCAGGTTTTCTAATTACAATTTAAAATAATTTTGCAATGAAATTATGTATAGTAGAATGTGGTGTGTTTATTTATTAAACACCGACCGATGTGTTTATGGTTATCATGTGCACTAGTATTAGATTTCTTATTAAATTCTATATTGAAATAATGGTGTGTTTAAGAGTATTTAACGTACCAAACCATTATACAAAAAATGTACATGTTTTTTTAATACATATAAATGCATCGGTTCATTTAATACATGTAAACGCATCATTGAATGGTTTTGTAAATAATACGGGTTTTTAGAATATTTTTTTGTTGATTTATATTTTTCTTGGTTTTGGCGTGGTATCATTTTGGTGTATGCATCAGTGCGACATAGTATGTAACACACCAATGTGTTTCCAAAGAAAACACATTGATTGAAAAATATCCGCTAAACCCTCCTCCCGCTCGCCTTTGTTGGAAACCTCTGCTATAAACGGATTTTATCCTTTTTATGAGATTCCTCTATAACCTCCACTAGAGGGTGTTTACCTTGTAGTGAAACAAATAAAAATGAGAAACCCAATTTATTTCTTCCATGGTGCATCTTCATCATAACTTCTATTTCCTATTTAAGTTGTTTCTCTTGTGGGTAACAACACTATTTTCTTCTATTAATCTTGATATTACTACTATTGCCCATGATCTTTTCCTTTAACTTGCTGATATTTTTTTTGAAGCCTTTATCAAATGAAAAAAAAAACTATGTGCACAATTGTTCAATACAAAACTATTTGTTACCAATTCCCCTTTTATTAATTATGGGGAAAAAAATGGTTTTGGGTGTTGATGCATACAACACCCTTAATTTCTAGGCTCAATTTGAAGAATTCAAAATATCATAGTAAAATACAAAGAAGTTAAGATTCAACCCTATCCTAATAGGAGTGTTGTAGCTAGCTTTGTTGCAGCAATACCCTAGACATAGACTTGTTAGAAAGAAAATTGTTCTCAATGCCTTCCTTCCTCTCGACCCATGTTTTAACCTTGGTAACATGTTATTAGTAATATCCATTCATCTTGAGATAGGATACCTTTAACTTTGTGGCGGTATAATAGGGAACGAGATGGGATTCAAGGAAGTTGAGAATTCCCTTAGAGTAGAGTTTGTGTATGATAGTTTTTTAAATGATACCACATGGGAATGGGAGTTTTATTATTCCATTCAAACGATAGGTATATCCATTCCAAATATCATCTTTTATTTATTATGAAAACAAGCCCATAATTAAAGTAATTTCATGCTTCCTTACATATAAAGGACGCAAAAATCTAATCAAATATTTAATTATGTCTTCATCTATGGATAGATCGTGGTGTCTGTGATTGAATATTGCATAACAACCTTCAATATATTGATTATGGTCACCACCATCTCTATCTAACAATGGTGTTACTGCACAAGGGCTGGTATAAGGTGGAAACCATGGCCACCCTAAAACACATGTCCTTTTACATGGCATATAAATTGCCACCATTGTACTTAATTCTCATCTTGTTTGGTTTTAGAGCAGTAAAATCCATGGTTATTTTCAATGTCAAATAAACTTCCATATTGGTCAAGGAACTGCTAATTGGGGGTTCCGTCTGAAGCAACACCATTGTCATTATTTGCAAATTAAATTTAGTTAGATACTTGCATTTCACATTTAAGACAAAAATACAAATTCCGGTGGACTGGGCCGCAACCGGTAAACCCTTGTTGTTACTTTGACCTACGGTAGCCGGACCGTAAAACCGGACGGATTCCCTATACTAAACAGACAACGGGCTAGTTGGGAACGTTGATTGGGGAGAATCCCTTACTGTTGTCGCCTGCGAATTTCCGGCCCTGACACCTCTATTTCACATACAATATAATTCATTACTCCATCAAACATTGTAGATATTTAATTATTCTTGGTTATAGGAAGGGAAAACTATGGAAAGGACATATTAGAGATTGAAACAATATATACCTTGTGTAGATTGTGAGGAGATCCATTCCTGTAGTGTCCATGAGAATGACTTATCTTTTAGAATAAGAGAAATATTTATTCTCTTTGAAAATCAAGTTTCGACTCTAATCAAAGATAATAAAAGTATTGTAGTTGAATCCTGAAAAACTATAGTTGAACTCTAAAACTTGAATGACAATAATAAGCATGAATGGTGAATGATAATACAAAACTACGGTTGAATTTTGAAAAACGAATAACAATTGTAAGCATGAATGTAAATGGAAATGTAGGAAGAAACACCAACCAAAGAGGGCCATACACCACCCTTCATTTTCTAGTAAAATGGTACTCTAGTACCTTTCCCTTCCCTTCCTATCCTATCATCCACTTGTATGTTCATTGTTATTTATTTGTTTATTTTTAAATTTAAATATACATTCAAATAAAGGTTTGAACTAAAAATAAATTTACTTTGATGCATTTACACATAAACTAATACTTTTATGTGGAATCCTTCCTAGTAAATAGCTACCCTGACACCTCATAAACAAAAAATTTCAACATGTTTTACATCCAAATATCAAACCCCTTACATTTGAATACCAAACCTCCTAAACCATTTTCTCGTTCCCAATTAGTCATCTCTCTTCCTTATATCCATAGTGTCACTTATCATATATCTAAACTTTTAATTAAACAGAACATCAAAACAATATTCAAACCCCATAAGATCCTTAAACAACAATTTATGAGCATAAAAGATAAGTCTAACCCCTTTCTATCCTAGAGAGTCTACCAAATTCTCTATTCATGTGGAAAAACACACATTGGACAAACCAGTATGTTATCTCTAGATTTGTATCTTAATCCTACTTTAGAAAATTTTTTCCCAAAAGATCATTTTCCTTAAGTTTTACCTTAGTTTATATTTAAACCTTAGTTTTACCCTAGTTCTTAGGTTCTTTAAAAAATTATTTATTATTGTTTTATTTATTGAAACAAATAAGGCTCATTTTCATTAATCTTTCAAATTCTCAAGTTCTTTATTTGAAATAATGCATAGTCCAATGTATGAGTAGGCTCATTTTCCAACAATAAAATTAAATTTTTCTTATGCATGATGAATGTTTGGGTGTTTAAATGTTGATTTAATTCATTTATAGTCTTTGTACATACCAGCAATGCATTGAATAATTGAGGATATGATGGCACTACCAGATTGTATCCACTTGTAAATGGATTAAGGGAAAATGGCATGCATAGGAAGCGTGTTTCAAAACCAATCATTTTTTCATAATGAAACTGACAGTATCGTGAGATGTGTTTCAAGGAAGGAGTGTAATCTAATTATGCCATGACTGTACAAACAAGGTTTCAACATTTTCAAAGTGCATGGATCAAGATTCATATTTCAGCTAACCCTACACGACTCTTATTTTTTTTCTCTGTATGGTTTGTTTTTGTTTGAAATGTTTTAATAGGAATATGAGCTAGCAGATTCTTTACAACAATATGACAGCAGTTAAAAAACTTCGTGGCAAGATTTGCATAATGGAGCCAGACAATATCAAGTGGATTGATGAATTTCCTAGATGTGTAGAAATGATTAAGACCGCAACATGTTTTTCCTTGTGTGAATGACTAAGAGGTCGCAATTTGGAGATAACGAATGTCTTTGTAAACAATTACAAGAATTCTGTGGTGGATTTACAAATCCTAACCTTTAGGATAGATGAGGTTACCATTGTAGAGGCCATTGGCATACCATCTGAAGGAAAAAAATGGTTTAAGAAGCATCTGTTCGAAGTTGAACTCAGTCAGTTTATGTTGTTTGGTTTCATTAAGTTAGATTGGAGAAAATCCATTCATTTAAATAAGGTCAATATTCAATGGAGAGAAATTTTAAATGTGGTTCAGCACTATATAACTTGTGAAGGACAATTTGCAACCATATTTAGATACCATATAAGGTTCTTGTTGCATTTAAATGGGGAATATAAATTAAACTTACCCTATTACCTATGTAAAAACATAGAAAATAGGATTGTGTAGTTAAGAAATTACCATGATCATAGAAGTCATTCAGTCTTTCATCATGGTTTGATTAAGTTGCTAATAAATTATAAATTAGGAAAAGCTGATAGATCCTGACAAAATTTCATTTTGTGGTTTGGTTTTGAGCCCAAAACCCAAGCGCATGATGATGAAGAAATAAAAATATAGTACAAAAGGTAGAAAAGGAAAGCGTATGAAGATGGAGACGAACAAGCATGGGAGGTATGTGATACTATGTCCATGAAAGAAATTTCCAATATTGAAGTACAGAGAAAGTTAATTGTCGAATCTCAAAGAGAAGAAGTCATGGCTCCAGATACTCCTAGGGATATCGGGGAAAATATAATGTGTGATGAATTTTCAATGAATTCAAAATAGGACGAATGTCCTATTACAAACAATATTGAAAATAGTTGGAGGCCGAAGACTAGAACAAAATTCAAGCTAAGAATGAACATGAAATCAATATTAAACCCTAAGTTTCAAAAGAATGTTGTAATTGTTATAGAAGATTCATCTAGTGAGGAATATTTACAGGATACAGAGGGATATTATCAAGTAGAAGAACAAACCCTAGAATAAATTCAAAAAGAATTGATGCATACACCAAATTTGATTAAAAAGGTCTGCAAGGGTAAACAAAAGGTATTTGAGTTTGAGGTTGGTTCAGGTTCAAAACCTTCAGAGACTGAGGATGTTCCTATACATTTAGAAATAATGGAATCAGTATCAGAGGTAGAGGTATTAAAAAATTATTTTCTCTCTTTTAAAGAACAAAACATGTATCTCAATTATTCAAATGAAAAAATGATGATTTCTAACAGAAGGTTGCGAGAAGACTTGGAATAAATAGATGCAAATTACCAAGAACTTATAACTGTGTCCAAATAAGTCTTGAGGATAAAAAAGGATACACAACAAAAGCATGAGGAACTTGTAAATCAAAACAAAGAACTTCAAGATCGTATTTGAGCTATGGGGGCAGAGAAGTCTCAGTAGGAGAGGAGATATCAAGCATTGGATGGCTTAACTATTCTAGCTAAAGTAACCAAGAAACAATAGTTGTTCATGAATGAATCCAGCTCAAGATCCAGGTCATACTTTCTAGATAGGCTTGGTGAACAGTCATGATTAGAAATTTGTTAGTATTAGATGGTGTTAATGTTTATACAGTTGTTAGTATTAGATGTCGAGCTTAGCTTTTGAAGTCATTCAATCTAGATTGAATGTTAATCATATTATATATCTTTTGTTAATAAGATCCATAAAATATGGATCTCAAACTACTTCAGTTTTGAAACTTTTTGTATATAAGATGTAATGGTGAACAATGTAAAGGCATTAGGAATGGTTGAGATCAGACTTCTATTATAACTTGTTCGCATGCATTTCATTTTTAATTTATATAAAGAATGCTTTGAAATGATTATATTCGAGATGAGTTAGTTTTTTTTTTAATATTTGAAATAATAAATTTTATGTTTTGTTCATAATTCTTTTCCTTGAATAGATGTTTCCTATGCCTGGATTCTTATGACTAATTTGTATGTTTATTAATGATATGAACAGAATATGTTCACTCCTTATATAAATTCATACTCACAATCTTACTATCTTAGTATATAATCTTTATACATCTATTGTCTAGTCATTTTGGATATGTTACTTGATATCTATTACACTTATATGTTTATAAGATTACAAACCTAGTCATCTATTAAGCAGTTTTGAGATCCTCTAGACATTGAACCTAAGTAGTCTAGGTACAAACTCTAGTTATAACATATTTTGGCGTCGTTTCCAGGAACGGAAGTGAAGCAAATATTCGCTGGGAAATTTTCATTGCTCTGATTTTGGAAGGTGAACAAAATCACAAAATTTTACAAAGTACATTTTCACCAACAGTTTTTCACAGTGGCTTCTAGAAAAACAAGAACTAGGGGAAATCCTACATCTCTGTTGCATCCAGGAGTTTCAAACCTAGAGCATATTTTGAAAGAGGCCGAGAAAAAATAAGTTGTACTTCTTCTTGAAGATATCACTATCCTTAATCTATGGACATACCAGATCAATCACAACATGATTATCCTTCTGCAAATCTATAGCCCGAGAAAGAAGAAAATGAATAATATTTTTCTTTTCTGATCCCTTCCATTAAAGTTGATAATTTTTATGTTTACACCAATCCTTTATCATCTAAAAAATTTAAAACTGATATCTTAGATTCAATACTTTTTTCATTAAAATCTCAACTACCACCTTATACTCCTCTCATGAGTATGATCCCATTTTATCAATTTAAATCCAACTGTCCTCCTTCTCCACCAAGCCAAGTTAACCCAAACATGGTTGGACAACCTCTTGATATGATGGATCGTATAGTGGTTGCAAGATATGCCCTAATGGTTTTGCCTCATCCCCTTAATGCTCTTCCGGGGGGAGATTACCAAAAATATATCCATAGGTTCAATGGTCAGGTTTAGGTGACTACAAAAGAGCACTAGAATTCTTTTTTCAGTTATGCAAATAATCAAAACATTGAGGTGAAGCATGTTTGGATGTGAATGCTTGTACAAAGCCTAGACGGAGAGGTGAGAAAATGGTTCAGAGAGTTACTAGCAAACTCCATAGATGGGATAGAAGCTTTAGAGGAGGTGTTTATGAGAGAGTGGGAGGAAAATAAAGATTATATTTACTAGATCACTGAATTTGGAGTATTGAAAAGGAAGAAAAATGAAACAATCGTAAGTTTTTCAAAGCATTTCAATAAAATCTATACTCACTAAAATAAATCCTTCTGAGACAAAAGCAAATCTCACTTATGTTAATTCTTTTGATTTTGATTTTTCTTTATTATTAAGAGAAATAAGGTTTGTATCTTTGTTAAATATGAAGGAAGCTACATTGGAATTTGAGTCAAATATGTTGGCATTAAGAAAACTAAAAGATCAATTAGAATATCAAGTACATGATAAAAAAAGGAAAAAAAGAAATGATGCCATCAAGTTATTTTGGAAAATCATCATAAAATAAAATGGATGAAGTGACCAAGATAACCAAGAATCTATTTGCAAAAATCAGTAGGTTAGAAATGGAAAATAAGAATCAAAATAGACCTATGCAAGAAGGAGACTGAAATCCAAACCAATTTAGACGCTCTTTTGTTCCTAGATTCTTACCCAGAGAAATAAGGACCAATGACATTCAAAGACAAAGAAGAGATAACAAGGATCAGAGAATTCAACCTCCTTTCCAAAATAATATGATACGAGATGATGAGTCTTATGAAATAGATGAAATGGAAGTTGAAGATTTAGAACCTAATTTTGATCAATTAGATGATGTTTCTTCTTCTCAATTTTTTACTAAGGTTGAATATCATTATGCAAAGATGGTAGATTATCATGGAACAGATTGTTTTGAACATGAATCATATATGCCATAGATTTATCAAGAGATGGAGCAGAAGTCATATGGTCTTAGGTCGGGAATGAACCAAGCAGCATAGGGAAAAAAGAATGTTCCTATTAAAGAAAGTTTATCTTTTGAGAAGAAGCAGGAACAACAAAGAGATAGGAATAAAATTACAGAAACAACAGAAGTAGGAAAAATCACTAATTTAATTTGGAACATGAAATTAGAAAAATCAAGATTCATATTCCATTAACTGAGTTGGTTAGGAATAATTCATACAGGGAGCCTACTCTTAAAATTATGAATTCTTCAGCTACTCTTATCCCTTCAGATTTGATTAATTTGCAGGATGAGAATCTGATCATTATTTTTGAATCTAAAACATTTGATTAGCCATATGAAAATTTTGATTACCCTCCTTCATTTTATATCACACTCATAGTTCATGATCAGATGCTACACATTTTCCTTCTAGATTATGGCGTCTCTCATAATCTCATGCCCAAGGAATCCGTGGAATCATTAGGGCTTTCCATCACTAAACCCTATCATCATGTTTATGTGTTTGACTCTAGAGAATTAAAATGTCTTGGATTCATTGAATAACTGGTCTTCAGTCTTACACAATTTCCCATGAAAAGTGTACTCATGGCTGTAGTCATAGATGATATTTCTCCTAAATTATGTATTTCATTATCAAGATCATGTGAACAAAGGGTAGGAGGAACCATTCAAATGGATGTTTCTTATGCTATCATACCAGTATTTGGAGGTGAGCACAAAAGAATTTATAGAGAAGTTCATCTTGCATATCTGGTCAGTGATAATAAAAATTCTGCAAATTATCCAATTGATTCAGTTCAAGAAGATTTTTTCTCTTGCATGTTGCATCTAATTGATGATACTACAAGTGTTTTAGAGGTTGAGAAGAAACATGTAGAACGACCTAATATAAGAGATCAATATTTTTTGTGGTAGATGTACTTCAATGGTTCATCATGTAAAGAAGGAGCATGAGCAGGTATTGTACTTATTTGTGCTAGAGGTGATATTATTTCCTTGATGTATAAGTTGGAATTTCAAACAACAAATAATATTGATGAATATGAGGCATTAATTATTGGATTAAGGGATACAAACGATTTAGTCATTCAACATCTTACTGTGTTTGGCGACTCTGAATTAATTGTACAATAAGTAAAGGATGTATATCATGTTAAAAAGTCTTTGTTGAAAGTATATCAGAATGAGGTATGGGATTTGATTGATAAATTTTTCATAGATTTCAACATAACTTATATTCCAGGAGATCATAATCAAACAACAAATTCATTGTCTTTGGCATCAATTTATTTTAAAGTTTCAAATTTAAGTCATATTAAGATACTCCAATTGAATTAAGATACAGACCCTCAATTCAAGATAAAATTAAACATTGGAAGGTTTTTCATCATGATCAAGAACTTAAAGAATTTCTATTGTTAACAGAGGATTTTTCTAATTCATTAATTGATCAGGATCAAGATTTTGATTCGAATGAAAGAGAGCCATACATAAATAATTCAATTGGAAATCATGAGATAGTTGAATTAAAAGTGATTTTTATTCCTAAAGGGCTTGTACCTCTTGAAACATTATTCTCAAAGGATGATACCTTATTAAAACCTACAACATAATCTATTGAATAAAATGTCTTAAGTTATAATATTGGTTCTGATAATGAGCCCCAAATGATTAAGATATCCAAGACATTTTTAGAAAAGGAAAGAAATAGGTACATCAATTTACCAAAATAATTTGTTGATATATTTTTTTGTCCATATGAAGATCTGAAAACTTACAATACCAGCCTAATTCATCATAAGATTCCTCTAAATCCAAATACTAAGGCTTTCAAACAAAATCTTAGGAGACTTAATCCAACATTACATCTAGTTATTGAAAAAGAAGTTAAAATGTTGTTACATGCAAAAATAATTATACCTCTGAGATACTCATATTGGATAGCAAATTTGGTACTAGTTCTTAAGAAAAATAGAGAAATCAAATTGTGCGTGGATTTCGATAATTTGAACAGATTTTCCCTTAAAGATAATTATCCCTTTCCCAATATTGATCAAATTTTGCAAGAGTGCTAGGTTCCTAGAGGATATCTATGATTGATAGATTCTCTGGTTATAATCAGATTGCAGTACAACCAGAATATAGGGAAAAGACAACCTTTACAACTCCCTAGGGGACATTTATGTATGACAAGATTCCTTTTGGGCTCATGAATGAATGTGCTACATTTCAAATAGCTATGGTTATAGCCTTTGTTGGTGAAAAATAAAAGTTTGTGTTCATATATTTACACCACATAATAGTATTCTCTAAATCTGATGATGAACATTTGAAGCATTTAAAACAAACTTTTCTTAAATGTAGGAAACATGGATTATCTATGAATCCTAAAAAATCTCATTTTGCTATGGTGGAAGGTAAGCTCTTAGGTCATATAGTCTCTATTGAAGGAATTAAAATTACTCCAAAATGAGTTAAGGCCATCCTAAAAATTAGCCTACCAAAAAATAAGAAAGGAATTCGGTCTTTTTCTGGAAAAATAAATTTATTACAATGGTTTATTCCTAATTTTGCAAAAATTATTAAACCAATCAATGAAATGCTTAAGAAAGACAAAGAATTTAAATGGTCAGTTGAGGCTAGGGATTCATTTGAAAAGATAAAGAAAGCACTTATAGAAGCACCAGTTTTAATAAGCCATGATTTTCCTAAAGAATTTTCAATTTTCTCATTTGCAACTAAAGATACTATAGTTGTTGTTTTATTCCAATAGAATTCAGATTGTTTAGAACAACCAACTTCATTGTTTAGCAAAACCTTGAGAGATTCAGAGTTAAAGTATAGTACGATAGAGAAACAAGCCTATGCCTTGGTCAAGGCTCTGAAATTATTCATTATTTATGTTTTGCATTCTAATATTTTGGCTTATGTTCCTAACCTAGCAGTTATAGAAATTATGGTGCATCCTAACAGTGAGGGAAAAAGAGGAAGATGGATAGCTAAAATCATGGAGTATGATGTTGATATTAATCCTACCAAATTGGTAAAGGGACAAGGTATAGAAAAACTTTTGGAAGAATCAAATTGTCAGGTTTTAGATATTCATATGGTGAATGAACAACCATTACAAGATGCAACAACAAAATATGACAAAGAGCAGATTTATAATAGGTCCCTTGATTCTCCATGGTATGAGAAAATTGTTTATTTTCTGCTACATTTACAATGTCCTCTTGATCTGAATAAGAATGAATACAGATCATTAAAACTTAAATCTTTGAAATATGTTTTAATAGATCAAGTTTTATAATAGAAAGATCATGTTATCACATATATAGTAGTCAGGCTACCATATTCTATTTTTCATATTTCAACACATTTTTTAGCCAGTTCCCCTACATGTGAGATGCTGAGATGGGCATCTATGATGGATCATGATTTGATTAATCACTAGTAGAAAATGAGAAATTAATGACTAAAAAATGACTAAAATCAAGCTATAAATGACTATTTTTGAGTCGGTGACTAATAGTAGCAAATTTCCACTATCTTATAGCTAGTCGTATTTCACTAGTCATTAATAGCTTGACTTAGTAGTCACTGATTTAGTCACTGGTTTAGTCATTGATTTGGTCATTGATAGACAATGATTTAGTCATTGATAGACAATGTGAATCCCTTTGATAGTCAATGATTTAGTCATTGTTTTAGTCATTGATAGTTAATGATTTAGTCACAGATTTAGTCACAGATTTAGTCATTGATTTAGTCATTGAGTTAATCATTGATTTAGTCGTTGATTTAGTCACTGATTGCAACCATTAATGACCAAATATACGACTAAATAAACTACTAGATGTTAACATATTAATGACTAAGATATATACGACTAAGATACGAGAAATTAGATACTAATAGTCGTATATATGTGAATTTAGTCGTTTTTGTAGTCACAAATTTATGATAGGGCACAGAGGAATCGAACCACCAACCTCCTACCTATAATTAGGCAGGAGCTCTACCATTGAGCTAGAACCCTTTAAGAAGTTGTTATTGCTTGACAATGATGATATTCAATCAAATTTATGATAGATATCAATCTAAAAACTACATAATTATTACTATTACAACTTACCAGTAACTAGTATTTATGAAAGTAGTCATTTACGCAGTGGAGAATTGTAAATAAGGAGCTGCGTTGGATGATTTCGGAAATCTAGACGTTTCAATCCCTACTATGGGAAGGGTAAGGAAGCTGTTGTGTCTCCATTACACCAATCACAGCAGGCACGCCTCGCTCCAAAGAAAACTGCACTTGGGCTTCATGTGAATCCCTTGGTGTAAATGACATGGTCAAAACATTTCTCTTCAAAAGTTATGCACCCCAGCTTGCCACCTAAGCATGCCATAAGGATTTCAGATAAGGGCATATCCTCAAACTCCATAAATCATTGCAAAAACAAAATACAGGACTTATCACCAAACTTTGCCACCCGTGCATATATATAGTTGTCATTAATAATATTAACCAGCTCAGGGAGGTATTTCATAATTAATATTCACCATTATCCTTTGTAAACTTGCTAGAGAAGCCAATTTTGTTCACCTGCTATCTTGTTTCTCAAAGTCCATTTGTCTTAGCTTGAAACTTGAGGTAGACTTAATTTATGTTCATAACTCACCTATTGACATAATTATGTCTACAAGATTTAATATTTGTATTTTCATTTTTTATTGTAGGATATTTATTATTTAAAATGTCAAAAGCACAAGGAATAGGGAAGCTACCTTAAAATGGGAAGTTGAAGAAAGTCCCAACCCTTGGAAAGATGCAGATCTAATGTTGCCCACAGATACAAATCATTTAATTGGATTACAAGATGACCTTGAGTGCCCAAATACATGTATAGAATGTTCATCAATGAAGACTTCCATAAGGACCATGATGACTTAGAGGTTTTTTGAAATATCAGAAAGCACATCCTTTACTTGATTGCCGCCAAACCAATAATATTACCATATAACGATGTTGTCAAATCGATATTCAGACACATTAATCTTGGAATGAGATCAGTCATAAGTGAAGGTATGGTTTCCATAGCTTATTTACAACCCTATTCATAAAAAATAATGTTCAAGCTCAAGAAAATTCAAGTGCTATTGAACAAAACATTTATGGATGAGTACAGAGCCAAGGAATTCAACCTAGTAAAAAAATTGAAAGATTGGTGGACTGAATATAAGGCCTTCTTAGAAAAGAATAATTGGATGTATTCTACACAATACTTGAGATACCCATATCAGTTTATGAAAACCATGATTTTATGTTATATGGCGAGGAGGGATCCTCTCATTTTAAAATAGAACGGAATCTATTGGCGAATCATGTAGTAGACACATGGCATGATTTCAGTTGGGTGAGCATCTTGTCTGTCAATCTACTGTGCTTCACTAGGGCCATTAAAAAGGTATAAGGATACAAAAACCAGAGTTTTTACATGTTATATTACATAATAGATGTAGTTTGTTCCTATAATCCTTTTCCCAAAATGGGATGAGAGTGGAAACCTAGTCTTCTACCTATGCATGTACATTGTTGTGAATTGTGGTCCTCCAACTATAGGTTATATTTCTATAACAAAAATTAAAGCCTTGCAAAAATTAAAAGAGAAATGAAGGGTAACCATACCAGTCATGATAAATTCCAATAAGGCCTCTTTCATATATAACACCAAGTGTATTCTTTTTTGCAATGGTTGGGACAATATTCATAACCCAAACTTTGTTGGATGTAAGTGTTGCTGCAAAGCCACCAAGACCTGCATTCATGTCCATAACATTGCGATATCTACTCTCCCCAATATATTTGTTCATTCTTTTGTAGCCTTTCATGTGCTTTCTCCACAACTGTGTATCAACATTATATGTCTCAGCAGTAACACTTGATAATGAACCACTGAGAACTCTAGGAGGAACAGCATTCAGAAACTTTGGGAACTTCTCCAAAATCCCTCTAGACACATCATTAGCATCACTGACTTTAGGCATTTGCGTAGTGCATCTTTGCATTCTCTTGTGCCTGGGGGGTCAGCAGATTTTATAGACATTATCAGATAAGCATAAAATTTCAATCATCTGAGTAAAACTAGGGCACTGTCAAAGCAAACTCTTCTTGTACTGTAATGAAATATGAAGCCAATTATGCAAACATGCTTGAAATTTTTTAAGATTTAGATAGTTAAACTTAAACCTGTCTGCAACACAAGATCAATTCATGCATGGCCATTAAAATGTAAAAGCAGATAGGAAAATTCAAAACTCACATAAAAATGATGAAATCAAAATGTATCTCTGACTATCTATAATCATATTGTCAAGGGGAAATATCTAATTTAATAACATGCCTTCAAAATTTGAAGTACATAATTAGAAAATTTTGGGAGTACTCATGGAATCTAATTCCTCTTTTGAAGAATAGGGAAGATATGCTTAGACGCAAAGAGGCTCTCAGGGAACAGGTCTGGAACAAAGTACAAAGCTATTAGATAACAGGAATCAATAAAGCCCAAGGGCATACTCTGGACACTATAGAGTATAGACTGAAAGACTAGACTCTGGAGTCGTTTTTTGATGACTTTCAGAAAAGTGCAGAAAGCACCTCATAAATGTGATTTCAATTTTCATGGGGAATAGAAATGGAGATTTTTTTCTTTGAAAAAATGCATATTGCAATATTAACAACACACAAATGTGTTTAACATTAATGTTATGACATGTGACCAAATGAAAATTTAAAGGCTAGGTGGCTAAACCACCATGCTATAAATGTGTGAATCAAGATGTTATATTTGCAAGAGAAAAGTATTCAATAATAAAAGTGTATCTTCTCATTTTTTCTTCTCTTTGGAATTCATTTGTACATGTGTGCAACCTATAAACAAATATGACATATACCTGAAACCTGGAATCAAGTTTCTGAGAGTCTGCCAATCATTGGTGAAAAACGCTGCACCATAAGAAGTCTGGACACCAAGTATAACAAGGCAAGTACAAATATATATAAGATTTTAGAAAAGTCAAAATGGCATTAATAATTTGAGAAGTTTAAAAGTGCAATGGCCAGTTAATATTGAATTTTTTCACCTCAAAACTGAAGTTAAAAAAGGCTGCATTGATCAGGACCAATCTTCATTTATCAAGACATCACTGCAAGGGTCAAATGGCAGCATAAGAAAATTAATAGAGAGTGGATACATGAAGATCACTTGTGTGAAACATGCATGGACATCATTTGAGAACGCACCGATTTTTGTGTGGGCATTCCAAAACAAATACCATGTAACCCATTGAGATAAACACAGTTACAAATAGTTCAAGATAGATGCCTAGGTTGAGTTTGTGCACAATAGCAAAACCTTGAATACAAAAACACCCTGTAGTGGATAAAATGGAAAGGAGAGATAGCTCAGACTGTAGTGCCCAGATGCCCGTATTGTCAACTGAGATATCAATGTGAATAAGGGACCAAATGGAAGATACAACCAAGCAGGATTCAATTGTGCTTCCTCTAATGGAAACCATGGAGAATGAAGCTCATGTAAAATAAGGCTGATACCCACAAATCTAGAAAGTTTGCAAACTCACAACACATCAAAAATATCAAAGACAGAATATGGGCAATTTTTGCAGGCAGAAAAATGCCAGAAAATTGTCACCAGCACAGTGGGTGCCTGAAACAAGATGTGGGAACACTGTAGATATGATGAATGCAATGCAGATCAATGGTTATGGATACCATAAACAGTAGCTTGAAATGATAGACAGATTTCAACACCAAGGAAACATTAAGCTGCAAATATATGGAACATCGAAGCGAAGGTCAAGATGCTACTGCAGACAAATGGTGACACCAATCTCCAGGCACAACAAGTTGTGGTAATGTTACCAGCAGCACAAATCAAAGAACATGTAGTAGACACATGGCATGATTTCAATTGGGTGAGCATCTTGTCTGTCAATCTATTGTGCTTCACTAGGGCCATTAAAAAGGTATAAGGATACAAAAACCAGAGTTTTTACATGTTATATTACATATTAAATGCAGTTTGTTCCTATAATCCTTTTCCCAAAATGGGATGAGAGTGGAAACCTAGTCTTCTACCTATGCATGTACATTCTTGTGAATTGTGGTCCTCCAACTATAGGTTATATTTCTATAACAAAAATTAAAGCCTTGCAAAAATTAAAAGAGAAATGAAGGGTAACCATACCAGTCATGATAAATTCCAATAAGGCCTCTTTCATATATCACACCAAGTGTATTCTTTTTTGCAATGGTTGGGACAACATTCATAACCCAAACTTTGTCGAATGTAAGTGCTACTGCAAAGCCACCAAGACCTGCATTCATGTCCATAACATTGCGATATCTACTCTCCCCAATATATTTGTTCATTCTTTTGTAGCCTTTCACGTGATTTCTCCACAACTGTGTATCAGCATTATATGTCTCAGCAGTAACACCTGATAATGAACCACTGAGAACTCTAGGAGGAACAACATTCAGGCGCTTTGGGAACTTCTCCAAAATCCCTCTAGACACATCATTAGCGTCACTGACTTTAGGCATTTGCGTAGTGCATCTTTGCATTCTTTTGTGCCTAGGGGGTCAGCAGATTTTATAGACATTATCAAATAAGCATAAAATTTCAATCATCTGAGTAAAACTAGGCCATTTGAGTAAAACTAGGGCATTGTCAAAGCAAACTCTTCTTGTACTGTAATGAAATATGAAGCCAATTATGCAAACATGCTTGAAATTTTTTAAGATTTACACATTTGAACTTAAACCTGTCTGCAGCACAAGATCAATTCATGCATGGCCATTAAAATGTAAAAGCAGATAGGAAAATTCAAAACTCACATAAAAATGATGAAATCAAAATTTATCTCTTACTATCTGTAATAATATTGTCAAGGGGAAATATCTAATTTAATAACATGCCTTCAAAATTTGAAGTACATAATTAGAAAATTTTGGGAGTACTCATGGAATCTAATTCCTCTTTTGAAGAATAGGGAAGATATGCTTAGATGCAAAGAGGCTCTCACGGAACAGGTCTGGAACGAAGTACAAAGCTATTAGATAACAGGAATCAATAAGGCCCATGGGCATACTCTGGACACTATAGAGTATAGACTGATAGACTAGACTCTGGAGTTGTTTTTTGACGACTTTCAGAAAAGTGCAAAAAACACCTCATAAATGTGATTTCAATTTTCATGGGGAATAGAAATGGAGATTTTTTTTCTTTGAAAAAATGGCATATTGCAATATTAACAACACACAAATGTGTTTAACATTAATGTTATGACATGTGACCAAATGAAAATTTAAAGGCTAGGTGGCTAAACCACCATGCTATAAATGTGTGAATCAAGATGTTATATTTGTAAGAGAAAAGTATTCAATAATAAAAGTGTATCTTCTCATTTTTTCTTCTCTTTGGCATTCATTTGTACATGTGTGCAACCTATAAACAAATATGACATATACCTGAAACCTGGAATCAAGTTTCTGAGAGTCTGCCAATCATTGGTGAACAACACTACACCATAAGAAGTCTGGACACCAAGTATAACAAGGCAAGTACAAATATATATAAGATTTTAGAAAAGTCAAAATGGCATTAAGAATTTGAAAAGTTTAAAAGTGCAACGACCAGTTAATATTGAATTTTTTGACCTCAAAACTGAAGTTAAAAAAGGCTACATTGATCAGGACCAATCTTCATTTATCAAGACATCACTGCACCCACAAATATAGAAAGTTTGTAAACTGACAACACATCAAAAATATCAAAGAGAGAATATGGGCAGTTTTTGCAGGCAGAAAAATGCCAGAAAATTGTCACCAGCACAGTGGGTGCTTGAAACAAGACATGGGCACACTGTAGATATGTTGAATGCAATGCAGATCAGTGGTTATGGATACCATAAACAGTAGCTTGAAATGATAGATAGATTTCGACACCAAGGAAACATTAAGCTGCAAATATATGGAACACCGAAGCGAAGGTCAAGATGCTGCTGCAGACAAATGGTGACACCAATCTCCAGGCACAACAAGTTGTGGTAATGTTACCAGCAACACAAATCAAAGCACGTGTAGTAGACACATGGCATGATTTCAATTGGGTGAGCATCTTGTCTGTCAATCTACTGTGCTTCACTAGGGCCATTAAAAAGGTATAAGGATACAAAAACCAGAGTTTTTACATGTTATATTACATATTAGATGGAGTTTGTTCCTATAATACTTTTCCCAAAATGGGATGAGAGTGGAAACCTAGTCTTCTACCTATGCATGTACATTGTTGTGAATTGTGGTCCTCCAACTATAGGTTATATTTCTATAACAAAAATTAAAGCCTTGCAAAAATTAAAAGAGAAATGAAGGGTAACCATACCAGTCATGATAAATTCCAATAAGGGCTCTTTCATATATCACACCAAGTGTATTCTTTTTTGCAATGGTTGGGACAACATTCATAACCCAAACTTTGTCGGATGTAAGTGCTGCTACAAAGCCACCAAGACGTGCATTCATGTCCATAACATTGTGATATCTACTCTCCCCAAGACAAATCTGCCACTATGAATGCTCTGGTGAGCTCTGAATAAGTCTTTGCAACTGATGATCACTGCTTTGGAAAACTGCTCATCTCATATGCTCGGACTGGGTTCATGTCTTTGACATGTGGTCTGCATCATGGTAGTCCAGTTACTATGAATGTGATAGCAGGTTCTCTGATCCGACTATTATTGAAACTCATTCAAACTGTTTGGGGCCTGGGCACCCATTCAAACCATTCAAAAGGGTTAGAAATGGCTTGAACGAGGCCAGATGGATTCATGCAGTCTCTACATTTTTTGGTCTTGGGCTTCCAAATTGTTTTTTGGGCACTTCCTATTGGTTTTTTGCCCCTTTTCATCTTGTGGGTGTCTAATGGTTCAGACCATTGTTCTTTTCTTCGATATTTTCGAATGGTCTTAAGAGTACTTGATTCCAAGTTCATATAAGGGAGTTATGGTCCTGACAAGTTGACAAGCTCTTTTGGCCAATTAGGTGCTATGACTGTTGGCCTTCTACCTGCCTTTCCTTTTCATGTTCTTGTCTTTTCATTTTCTTCTGTACATGTAAATACTCAAGGGCATTGCCCTCTTGTATTAGTCTTTTTGCACATGAGCATATAATGCATGTCCTTTTTGGGATTGCTAACGCCATCATTAGAGCCAGTTTTCGAATATAATCACTGTTTTTTGTTGTAGAGCTTGTGTTACAATTCTGCAGTTGTAGTTAGCTGTTTTATTTGTTGTTATAACACATCTAAATCCATAGTTTGACATGTCGTCCACTGGGATTTTCCCAAATTTGGATTAAGAGGGTATGAGGGTCACTACACTATAAATTTGAGCATTCTTCGAGAGGCCACATACCTTGTTGAGGGAACCAAAACCCTCTATTCTATACCTTATTTGTTTTGATAGAAAGTTGCATTATTTTTTTGGCTCTTCAGCATATGCAAACTGTCAAATTTGGTAGGTAGCTATGAATGAAAATCCTATGTTGGAGCTCACATGCACACACCCACTATGAATGACCGATTTACCTCTCAACAGGATGATTGCAGTCTTCCAGTTTATATCCAGATCTTTGGCTCTTTCAACTTTGTTTTACCGAAACATAAGATTTGTTATGTTCCTCTAAAATTGTCCATTATGTAAATATAGCTTTCTTAACAAAACTTTACGTCGTGATTTTAAAAATGGTACTTTTCATAACAGTGTAAAGCTGTGCAAACCATTTTAGGTTATCCAGCTTAGCTTTAACTTATTTAAAAGGAAATTACTGTTAACAGCACGACTTCATCTTTAAAAATAATATTAAAATAAATACTGGTTAGGATCAAATGAACCATTACTAGATGTTCTGAACTGCAAAGGAGTTCCATTACTAGCTATTCTGAACTGAAAAATCTAGCTTTCTTTACCAAATTTTAGATGTTGTACAACATGGATATGAATGAGGATCCGCTTCATTCAACCCAGCACCTTTCTTAAGAGCATAAAATTGTGCAAAGAAATTTAGTTCAACCCGCTTGATTAAAAGACAATTGCCATTAACTTTGAGTTTGACAATGAAAAACTAGTGACTATCAACCCAACCATTACTGGCTGGCCACTGCATCAAACTGTAAAGAATTTCCATTCATCCTACCTAACTTATCATCAATTTAAATTCAATTTTATGTACTTGATTTCATCTAAATTATTGTGTTTTATCTGCCAGTGTGAAGTGGCCCTAAGCTGGAGTATCACTAATAATTTTGGGTTTATGTCAGATCAGGGGAATTGATAGACTACATCAAAGAGCAGCCCTCATCAGCAGAATTAATTCGTGCCATGGATGACATCTCAGATACGGTAGGATTCAGTTTTAATATCTTTGTAAACAGTGTTCATCATTTCTATTCTTTATTTTTGAGGTCTTAAGGGAGAAACTACAGAATGCTAAATTTTATGTCAAGGTACAGCTGTCTTCATTGGCTTTACTGATTTAGTTTTAGGGATTTTTTATTGAGAACTATATAATCCTCACATTTAGCCATGGCCAACTCTTTTTTTTCTGTGTGGTTCACGACACCAGATATCGGTGCTCGCTACGTCCATGGATAACCTCCCTGAAATCTGCGAGAGAACATGGGGTGGCCGAGAATTTTAGGTGCATTGGGGGCTCAACAACAAGAGAATCATATAGAAACATTTAAAGGCTCAACACGTCACTTACAAGGGATTGAACCTGGCTGGGGAGGGTAACATTCATTCCTCCCAACCGCCCAAGCTACATCCAATAGACTTCTAGCCCAGTGAAATCAACTGCTCACCGTTGCGGTTTTTCTTTATGTTAGCATTCAAAATTAATTGAATGAAATCACCTATCAAAATTAAAGGTATGTCTTGTACTACTCACTGTCGCACTATTTATTTTTGTTTTTTAAAAAAAAACTAAGAGTATTTGTATTAAACAGCAAAAATATCTTAACTACACATATGTAGGGAAATTGACCACAACTGCAGACAAACTCTCTGGTGAGGGGCTGGATAGGGATCCTGGAATACTTCACATTCAAGAAGTTGTGGAGCATGCCAAAGGGATGATAATATGTCGTATTGGAGGCATCCTCTTCCTGTATAAACAACACTATTTTCATTTAATTGCTAATGCAGGTCAGGGTACTAAAAACTGAGCTGAGCTTCTTGCACCCCGAGTTCTGTTTACAGATCTTCAGGTATTCAGGGATTCTTTAGTCATTAGAAAACATTAGAAAGATTTTTTTCTGATTTTCTTTGGAGAGGCAAATCTGACAATATTAGTTTCCATTAGCAAGATGGCAACTGATCTCAAAACCAAAGAATCATGGCGGTTGGGATCAGAAGCAGTTATTCACTTTTGGTCACATGCACTGACAGCTAAAAAAAATTAGAACTTGATGTCCAAGGAGGGTCTATGGAAGAGAATTTAGGTTCAGAAGTACTTGGAACCTAAAATTCCTAGATTGGATCGACAACTCTATCGAGATTCGCAAACATGCTTCAAATAATTGGAAAGCCTTGAGCACAGGCCTTTCAAATCATTGGCACTCACCTGCTTTGGCAGGTCTAGGATGGGTCACATGTGAATGCATGTTTGGATGCAATAATGGAATGGAACAACAATATATGTTATTTTCTTACTCATGCTTCAAAAATTTCTTGGATGTGAAATCCACTTTCTTGAAAAGAGATTTACATGAAGAAGTATTGTCATACACCTGAATGGCACCTCTCTGTCCGAGTGCTGATATCCCTCATGTCGGCACACAAAAGGACACTTATGGATTGAGGTTGCCCATATTCACTATACCTTGGCTTATGATGAAGTACATTCCCTATACACCCAGCTGATTACTTTGCCAATTTTGCCATGTTGAGTTGTATTCGCGACTCTCTATATTGACAACTCGCGCATCATTCGTGAGTCTATACAGCAAGTCGCGAATCGTTGTATTCGCGGGTTGCTCTTCTATATAGTCGTGAATCATTCACGGGTTGCTCTACTACAGACCCGCAAATGGTTTCCTCAACATTAAAACATAAAACCACGTGCTAATGGAAGATTAGTTTACTCATTTAACTTAATCTTCTTAACTGCCACAACCTCCCTAACCTTCGAGAACTGCCTCATTTCATCCATATAAATAGAGGCCTTGGGGAGGGTGTTAGTATCATACTTGGAGAGCAAAGTTATGCTGGTGGATTATCTACAGAAATATTTGGAGCAGAGAAACTCAGAGTCCTTTGGTGACAGAGGAGTCCTTGTTCAGACATTGAGTTGTAACCTAAACTCTTTCTATTATTGTTAATAAAGATATTACTTCTTCCATATGTGTTTCATATCTGGTGGATTGGTAAATGTTTACATTTCAATATGATATATGATTTGCCTAACCTGCATCTATATATATGAATCATCTTGTATTTGGAAGAGTGTTTATTAACAGGTGAAGGAGGAACTATCCTGGAGACTTTGGAAGTGGATCAGAGAGGGAGAAGATAGCAAGGATCAGCCTTCGTTTAATACAAGTAAGTCCTTCTACTTTCCTATTTCCTATTATGTGCTTTTAGAGTCAAACTGTCTGCAAGTTATGAGTATGTTGGTAACCCCCCAGACCTAGGTTATTAGGTGAATTATCCTGTACAACAGAACTGGCGACTCTACTGGGGAAGCCTAGTCTTCTTTAGGTCTTTTTCTATTTCCTGACTAGTGTTTGCTTGAAGTTTACTTGTGATTTTTATCTTGCTTCTTAATTACTTCAGCATTTGAAAGTCTTGGGTCTTTTTTCTCTATTTTTGAGAAATTTTTATACCCATTCACGGGTTGTCCTTCTGGACAGTCGCGAATTTTGAGTTGCATTCGCGGGTTGTTCCACTGAACAGTCGCGAATCATTCGCGACTTGCACTGCTTGACAGTCGCGAGTACTCCTGGAAACTGGGATTTTTGTGTGAAAGTTTGCTTGGTCTTTTTCCTGTTACAAGTCCTTTTTTCTGATAATATTTTCTTTATGAGTGCTGTAGAGTTGTTTGAATGTATCAGGTGATCACATCTTAGTGCTTTTGAAATCCCTTGAGTCCTTTTTACTTGTTTTATTTACTGTTAGCATCTTGAAGTTTTATGGCTTGTTTGGGTTGTTGGTGAGAGTGCCTAAGTCTAGATCAGTGATCAGGGTCTTAGACTCTGTCTTTCCAGTCTGATTTTTGTCAGTTATTGGTTTGCACTTGCCTGTTTAAAGTCTGCTTTGATTTGGTGTCAATGCTTGCACCCAACCTAGGGTCCTAGCCTGCTTTTCTTGCTGGTCTTTTGGTCATGTTTTCCTATTTACTTCAGTTTGTAGTTTTTTATACAGTCCATAAGTGTCAAGTTTACTCAAACAGTGCATTGTAGATGCATAGTACTTTTTTTGAGCATTTTTTAAAGTGGAAAACAAAACATAGTTAATCTTTTGCATTGTAATTTTTGCATAAAGTAGTGTTTGTTTCAGTTTAAAAAATATTATCTCAGAAAAATACAAAAACATAGGCTAGTTTATCTTATTAAGTGCTGTTAATTCATCAATATATATCTGAAAAAATGAAAAGAAGTTTATTTTATAGTGATAGTTTGATTTAAATGCACTTTTACTTTCATTTATTTTCTGCTGAGTCAAAATACCATACAGTCCATCACTTCCGCTTCCTTTGAGTAAAGAACAACCCTTAAAATTAACGCATAAATTTAAAATTTATTAGTAAGTTTTTATTTTTAGGGCCTTTCACCTACTATCTTAGGCTAGATTTGTGGACTAGGGAGTGTAAAATTCCCACAAATTATAAACTCAGATGTAGTGGACCATTCATTAGGTAAATCCTTGGTTCTACCGCTGTATCTGGGAAGCTCCTCTCAAATGGGAGTTAAGCACTAGGCCGCGTGGAGGCTTGGACAGAGGGGATAACCCCCTGAATCCTTGTCAAAACGTAACCCAGGACTTTTACGCATCTGGGGATTCTGTCCTAGACAGAGTTTCGGGCTCAGTTACCCTGCCCGTGCGTACAAGTTTGACTGACGACTGTCCCCCCTGACAATAGGTATTGTCAAGGTAGCCTTAGTCTCTTGTCTTTTTAGGGCTCATACCTAGGTAAACCGGAAGGTTATTTCTGGTTCACCTTGAACGGACTTGGAAGGTAACCCTTGTGGAAAGTGTAGGAGGGCGGTTGGGTGATTCCTCCGCTTGTGCCTAAGAACCCCTCAAGGACGCCAAGTAACTGTTCATCAGCTTTCTTCGGGAAAGCATATCTTTACAGCCTGCTTTGATTGCTTGAGACTCTAGGATCTTTTTAGTGTATGTTCTGTGGATCTGCTTGTGTTTAGTTGGCCTTAGGGTGTGATTTTTTAAAGTCTTAATTCTAGAGGACCAACTTGTTAGAAGGTCAAGAAGGTTGAGAAACCTTCCTCCTCTCTCACCACTGGAACCTCCACATTTACCCCAAAAGCGGAGACTAAGCACAGGTGGTTCTTTTGAACCAGTAGGAGTAAGTGAGGTTCTTGGTGAACAGGAATTAATAGCTAACCGCTTTGACTTTGACACAGTCGAGGTAGAAGAATTGCAAGCTGACGAGTTTGCAAGAAATTATAATACCCCCTTGACTGATTTGAACGATCCTGTGATCGTGCAGGTTAGGCCTTTTAGTTCACCAGTGCTAGGTGTACCTATAGGTAGAGCTATGTCTTCTGAGGGAGAAAGTTCATTTCTTTTCACCTCAACCCTTCCGGTTGAAGGGGTACTACCTCCCCCGGTTAGTACCCCTAGATCTAGTTTACCTTCCACACCCTTAACTCCAGCAAGCCGGGTGGTCCAACCACCGGTTTACTCGAACATAGGAAGTATGTCTGGTGATATGGCTACTGGAATTCCCAGTATGCCTACAATTCCTTCTTCCTTCCCTTACACTACCCACAGTGGTCCGGTGGGATCCTCAGCCTTTGTCCAAGGATTCCCTTGGAATGGGGGGAACATACCCCCATCCAATCCATACGTAGGTCCACCTCCTTCATATGTAGGAGTGCAGTTTGGCAGCAACACCTCTTACGGGAAAAGCTACCAAACCCCTATTTCGGTCCCATACACGAGCTCTCCCTTCTCTTTGTTTAGTGGAGGGATACCTGCTCTAGTCTTTCAGACCCCAACTTCTATGGGGACGGCCCGAACCACTTACACTACACCTCCCACCCAAAATCCGGTGGCTTACGGATGGAATTCGTTCCAAAGCAACCTTCCCACTTCACAACCGGTGTCTGGGGGAAACCCCACTTTTACTTATGGGAAATCAGGGGCAAGTCCCTCTAATCCCCAAGCTAGTACCTCTAGTACACCGGCTAGCCCAAAGCTTCCTTTTCTGGCAACTTTGAACTTGCCAGACTTATCAAAATTGATGAACGATCCGGTGAGGCATGACCCCTTGTGGCCATCTGTTCCCACCAAACTACCCTCGGACATCCCTAAGTTCGAAGGTAAGGCTAGTGAAGATCCTGGGGCACATGCCACCACCTTCCACTTATGGTGTTCTTCCAACTCATTGAATGAAGATTCAGTGAGATTGAGGCTGTTCCAGAGGACCTTGACAGGCACCGCAGCAAAATGGTACATTGAGCTACCTTCTACTGCTTTTAACAGTTTCTGGGACTTGGCTACTGCTTTCCTTAGCCACTTTCAGCTTCCAGTCCGTTACGACTTCGGAGCGGACTTGTTGTCCACCTTTAGACAAAACAAGGCAACCCACATCTCGGATCATATCCAAGAGTGGAGGAGGCGAAAGAGCCTCATCAGAGCTACCATCCCTCCTGAGTTTCTATTAGAATGGTTCCTTAAATCTTTATTGCCCTATATATCTAAGGATGTTTCCACATCAGGAGTGACTAGAGAGGAAGAAGCCATACTCAGGGCCCAGCAGTTGGACTTGATTTATTCACAGTCTGGGATTTTATATGAAATCATCCCTGAGGCACCAAGGCCTTCACATGAGGCCGAGAAACCCAAGCCTGGACCCCATGCCGATGGTGTGGTTGGGTCCGTAAACTCTCCCACTGTAGAGTCTTTGACAAAACAACTTCACCAATTGCCTGTCAAACAGTCTACAGTGGAGGCAGTAAAGGTTGTCCCCTCCTTCCAAAGTGCAAATTTTTTTGCACAAACCTCTTCAAAGGGCAATCAGCAGCCTGACGGGAAGAAGAAGAAAGGTAAAAAGGGAGAGGGAAACCAAAATCAAAACAAGCCAAAGCCCGCAAACAATGCTGATGGGGGCAAAAAAGAAAAGAAGAAAGTTAAGTTCCCTTGTAAGTTGTGCCAAGGGGACCACCTTACTCATCTTTGTCCCCTCATGGATCAAGCTCAGAAGCTGTTACAAGCTCAACCGCCGGCTGTCCTTAAGGATCTGTTTCCCCAAGGGCAGAATTTTGCTTCAGCTTCTACCGTAGTAGGGGGCAGTCAAACTGCTCCTGACCCTAATTGTATCAACATGGTTAGATCCTCAACTTTGTTACAAACCAGGAACAAGAACTATGAGAAAGAGACCGATGAGAAGGGTAAAGCTGTAGTTGAATCTTCCAACCCTCTCACTATAGAGCAACCTGCGGAAATAATGCCAAAGATACCCAAAGGTATCTTTAAGAAGACTTTGCATAACCCAAATGCCCGAGCTACTTCTAACTACTCAGTGGTTGAAGACTTGGCTCAGACTCCGTGTGCAATGTCAGCTTTGGAGGTGCTACAGAGCTGTCCCGCTCAGCGGAATGCCCTTTTAGCAGCTCTAGGTAGCATGGACTCTTCGAGTCTCTTAGCGAAGTTTAATCTCTCTGATGTTAAAATTTGCCTCCCTTATCATGTAGCTCTATTGATAGATGTTTTCCATGGTGGTAAGACCATTGGACGAGCAGTTGTTGATGAGGGAGCCTCTACTTGTGTTATGTCCCTGGCCTGTTGGAAAACTCTCGGATCCCCAGAGCTGGTCCCATCAACCAATTTACTTACTTCTTTTGATGGAAGGTCTTTCTGTCCACATGGTATCCTACCATATTTCGAGATTAAGTTGGCTGGCAAAGCAGTCTCTGTTGAAGTCGAAGTGATTGATGCTCCATTGGACTACAATTTGCTTCTGGGTAGGAATTGGACTTATGCAATGTCTGCTGTTGCATCTGCTGTCTTTCGTGTCGTGGTATTTCCACATGAGGGAAAGCTGGTCACTATTGACCAACTTGATTTTACTCGTAAAGGCCGCTTAGAGTCTAAAGATTCCACTGTGCCATTGGTTGATTAGGCCAAACCTGCTGCACAGAGCTTGGGGACTGGACTGTACGCATCATTGATGGGCACATTCGATATTCCAGCTGCAGTCCTTTATATCGGTTCTACTACTGTAGGGAAGTCCATTGATTTGGTGGTCGATAGGACTGATCCTTGGGTCCTCCCAACCCCTCAGGAACCGGAAGTGCCCTTATCTGCAGTGGAAGTGGCGTATCAAGCTATTACCCAAACCACTGTAGATCCCATTCCAGGTCCTCTTACAGTCTCGGATGATCTGGAAGAAGTTTATATGCCTGCATGGGCGGATAACTCTTTACATTCCACAGATTTCTTAGACACTGTTTTACCTTCAGATGAAGCTATTCTGGAAGCTATGTGTTCACATGATAAGATATGTGAGGATCTTCATCACCGATCTTATTTCCTTCCAGAGCTAAGCAAGATAGAAAACCAAGAGTTTCATGTGAGACTGTCGGATGATGTTGATACACCTATCAACCCTTTACCTAGGGAAAGAGTGTTTGCCGAGGGGAATATGGAAAACATTTCCACTACTATACCGATCAACATCTCTGTAAAGCCAGATGTCGTGGAAAATATCTATATAGGTGCAAACTGCTCTCCGGAGGAGATTTCCATTTATACTACCCTTTTCAAGGAATCCTGCGATATCTTTTCCTGGTCATATGAGGAGATGCCAGGTATTGATCCATCTATTGTTCAACATGATATCCCATCCTATCCTGATGCTAATCCGGTTCTACAAAAATTACGCCCCGTGAACCCGCGTAAAGCGGCGGCTGTGAAGGCAAAGGTAGAAAAGCTGTTGAAAGCAGGCTTTATATATCCCGTTGCTTTGACTGAGTGGGTATCCAACCCAGTTCCTATTGATAAAAAGCAAGGGACTATTCGTGTTTGTATGGACTTTCGAGACCTTAACAAAGCCTGTCCCAAGGACAACTACCCTACACCGTTTATTGATCAAATCATGGATGCATGTGCGGGTAGTGAAGTATTCTCATTTATGGATGGTTTCTCCGGCTACAATCAAATCCAAATCAAACCGGAAGACCAACATAAAACTGCTTTTATTTTCCCTTGGGGTACATTCGCGTATAGAAAAATGCCCTTTGGATTGAAAAATGCAGGGGCAACCTTTCAACGAGCCATGAACTTTTCTTTTCACGACATAAAAGCCATTATCGAGCCCTACCTTGATGATTTTCCTGCTCATTCTCGCAAGAGGATCCAGCATCCAAATCATTTATGGTTGATTTTTGAGAGATGCAGATACTATAAAATTCGCTTGAATCCCCACAAGTGTGTTTTCTGCGTCGAATCAGGTAGATTGCTTGGATTCATTGTCTCTAGTAGGGGCATACAGGTGGATCCTTTAAAATTCGAGGCCATTTTAAATCTGCCTCCTCCTCGTTCACTTAGGAAACTTCAGAGTCTACAAGGTAAGTCTAACTTCCTTCGACGTTTGATCGTTAATTATTCCAAGATCACAAAAGGTTTCATGCGCCTGCTTAAACAGGACACCCCATTTGTATGGGATGAAACTGCACAACTCGCGTTCGAGGCATTGAAGAAAGCCTTGTTGTCGGCTCCTCTATTACGCCCGCCAGATTACTCTAGGGATTTTTTATTATATCTGGCCGCGTCGGAGTCTACCATTGGGGTAGTGCTAGTTCAGGAGGATGACAAGCTCGTTGAGCATGTTGTCTATTATCTTAGCTACGCTCTGGTTGGGCCTGAGCTTAAGTACTCCCACGTCGAGAAGTTAGCCTTAGCAGCTGTTTATGTTGTACAGAGGTTACGGCACTACATCTTACTGAGGACCACTACTGTAGTGGCGGATGTAAACCCTTTCCAATATGTTTTATCCCGACGGATTGTTGGGGGAAAATTCAATAAGTGGATAGTCATTCTCCAAGAGTTTGACTTGGTTTTCCAATCCGCTAAATCCAAAAAGTCCTTAGTTTTTGCCGAGCTTATAGCATAATTCCCTACGGAAGAAGATGTAGTGGTTCAAGATGATGCATTCCCAGATGAGCACATCTTCCTTATATCCACCTCTGATCCTTGGTACGGAGATATCCTTATATATCTCCAGACTTTGAAGTATCCTACCGCTTACTCTAGGGAAGACCGACGCAAGTCACATCTTCATGCTAAAAACTACCTCATTATAGGAGATACTTTGTATCGACGAGGGGTAGATTCCGTCTTGCGTCGCTGCCTTACTCATGAGGAAGCGGAGATTGTCCTAAATGATTCCCATAGCGGAGCGTGTGGGGGTCATTTATCTGGGTTAGCAACGGCCCAGAAGATATTACGTGCCGGGTATTTCTGGCCCACCATCTTTAAAGATTGTGTGGAAGCTGTGAAACGCTGTCATCCATGTCAACTTTACACCAGAAAAATGCGGTCACATCCTGCTCCCTTGTTCCCTGTTGTCTCAGTAGGCCCCTTCATGAAGTGGGGGATCGATTATATGACATGCAACCCAGCCTCGGCTAGGGAGCACAAATACATCATCGTCGCTATCGACTATTTCACAAAATGGGCAGAGGCAATGCCTACTTTCAAAGATAATGGGGAAATGGCAACTTACTTCGTGTTTAATCAGATTATTGCTAGGTTTGGTATTCCCAAAGTGATTGTCACTGACCATGGCAATCATTTCCAAAATCACATGATGACAGAACTGACCACCATGCTCGGATTTCGACAAGAACATTCTTCTCCTTATTATCTGCAAGCAAATGGTCAGGTTGAGGCTGTAAACAAAACTTTGAAAACTATACTTAAACGTACTATTGATACAGCCCGTTCAAATTGGCACATCATGTTATATCCTGCTCTTTGGGCTTATCGAACCAATGTCAAAACTGCTACGGGTTTTTCCCCCTTCCAACTCGTTCACGGGGTGGAAGCTATTACGCCGATTGAATGCGAAATCCCATCCTTGCAGATAGCTATTCATGTGCTACCTGACACAACTGAGCTTGAAGAACGATTGCTCCATTTAGAACACCTTGATGAGCAACATAGAGACGCGTTGACTGCAAATCAATCTCATAAGAATAGGGTTAAATCTCAATATGATAAAACGGTCAAACCTCGGGTTTTCTCTGAGGGGGAACTTGTCTTGCTCTGGGATCAAGATAAAGAACCCCTGGGGGCAGGAAAATTCAAGGCTATGTGGCTGGGACCCTATGTTGTGTCTAAAGTTTTGAGCAAAGGCGCATATGAATTAGTAGATTATGATGGGAATAAGCTGCCTGAGCCTAGAAATGGGCTCTACCTGAAGAAGTACTATGCCTAGGCTTAGCACTTTTTCTTGTATATTAATGTATGTATTTTTATGTAAACTAGGTTGTCAGTTTTGTTTTTTATACTATCTGCTGGTTGTTGCAGATGTCTTCCGAGATGTATGTAGGTTTTGCTGATGGCGCCAGCTGTCACACTTGTAACCTGGCTTCGGCAGCATGGGTTATCTACTCCCCTTCAGGACAGCTTGTTGTCGCGGGTGGAGCTTGTTTAGGTCCTGCTTCCAATAATGTTGCTGAGTATAGGGCTGTAATTGAGCTCCTATGGGATTCCTTTTCACGAGGCATCACCCAGCTTGAAGTCCGTTTGGATTCTCAGTTGGTTGTTTCCCAGCTCAATCGAGCTTACCAGGTGCGTAATCCTACATTGTTACGTCAGTTCATGCAAATACATTTACTGGAAAGAAATTTTGAAATTATTACTTTTAATCACATTCCACGAAACCAAAATTCATTAACTGATGCATATGCTAACTATATTTTGGACTGGCATCTCACACACATTCCATAAAAATATACAGCAAATACATAAAAAACATTTGTAAATAAGCTGACAACCAAACACAAATAAATATGTATGTAAATATCTGTCATAGGTAGGTCAAGTCTGATCCGTAGATCCCATCATGTACAAAATATACAAAAAGTGGATCAACATCCATCAAAATTCCCTAACACTAAGTCTGCCCGCCATGGCCACTAGGACCTCCTTGGTCCCCATGATCTCTGTGCCCCCTGGCTTCCTCAGCCTCCTCGGCTTCAGCAGCCTCCACCGCATCTCTATATACACATACTGCTCTGGCTACCCGTCTGAAAAGACGTAACCAGTCCGGTGGAACTCCAACTACGGACTCCTGCATAGCTATAGGGAGATGCTCTATCCGTATCGTGGGTACTCGCTCAGTCAGCCTGCCTAGCTTCGCCTCAAGTACCGTGATCAATCCTGGGTCTCCCCTTGCAACAGGACGTACGAAGGTACATGGGTGCCCTACAGGGTGGACCGGTCCAATATCTTCATTTTGACACATAAAGAGGGTTTAGACTTGTGCATATGTATATATCCTATCATTTGAAAATCCATAAAAATTTGATAATGATAAAAAATAAAAAATGACTTACCCATCTCTCCCCATGCTCCTCCTAAAGGGAGGACTAGGTCGGGATCACCTCGGAAATCTAATCCAGCGTATGGAAACTACTCCAACGACGGCACCTGTCGTTCCCACCATGAATAGAAATCATCGCCATACATGCTCTGTACTACATCTCCTCCTCCTTGACGGAGGAAGATATCTCCCCACCGGCTCAACCTCAGCTACCGTGGATGATGGACCTATAAGGGTATCGAAGGGCTCATAGCTGGCACCCTCTCAAAGAAGAACGCTACCAATATACTAGCATAGCCAAAGTTCTTCCGTCTCCCCCTCCTACAGTCGGACAATTGCCTCCTCATGATGGGGGCAATCCCTGTACACCAATCAAAGAGTGTTCCTCTAAAGATGTCCACCGCCACTCTCATCTGAGTCCTGGTGGCCATGTGTAATCCTGCCGACCCTGAAAGTCTCACTATAGTACTGGCCAATACCTGTAATCTAAGATCCTGAATATCTGTTATAAGAACACTGCTTCCTTTCTTTTGAGTACCCGGCCTACAGAATACATCGACATAGTTCTGGACACTCAAGGGGTCCCCACCCCTGCCAGTGCCCTCCAGGTTCACCGGTGCTCCCCGATGTGATAACCCGGTTATGAAGTAGATGTCCTGTGTGGTAAGCTCCAAAGTCTCACCCTGGATATTGAACATCCCCAGGTCATGGTCCCAGTAATGGACTAAGAACTCTAATATGTGGACATTGGCCCGCATAGGTGATGTGCAAAAGAACTTGAGTAGCCCACTATTCCGTAATGCTTGGATGGTAGGCAGGATTTGGAGAGCCGCGTGGTCCATCACCTCATGTTCCCTCTCCCTCCACTCCAGCACCATGTTTTCCCTGACAAATAAACATAGTTTAATTCAGTATTTCACCATAAAAATTTAAAAATTTTAACCATTTTTAAAGCTTTTATCCTTTGCGCAGCATGCACGACTGTCCATTAGGACAAGTCATGAGTCATTCACGACTTTCCTATGCAGCAACTCGCTCATGAAACGCGTATTCGCGGCTTTCATGCGTAGCAACCCGCGCATACATTTTATCATTTTTTATGTTGATGAAATAAACTGAATTGACCATCAATTTTAAAATTTGTTTGGATGAAAATGAAGAGCTCAGGGTGTAGAGTTACCTGTAGCTGACGGATCTGAATTCCGACGGTCCAATTGTCCATGGCAAGTGATCAAAGATAGAGGGTAAACTTTCCTTTTTTGGTTCAAAAAGTGCAAATGGTAAGAAATTATTTGATTTTCAAACTATTAATAGAAAAAATATTTCGTAAAGTGGGTCTTTTTATATAGTTTGAAATGACAATTGATTAATATCACCCTTTTTTGTGCCTTGGAACAGGTTTACCAACTTTTACAAAGTGTTGATGCTCCTATAGGGTGGTTTTTGCTCATTCCAACACTTGTTGGCATCTTATCACTCCACTTTAACCTTAGTACTCAACATTTTTGCCACGGACTATGGTATTTTAAGCCATTAGTCCCTTGTCTCTACCATTGTTCTTCCGTGGCTAGGATCCCTTTTCATGAGTATCATTCTTATATGCCATTGTCATCCTTTGATACTCATTTCCGTCACTGTTCCAGGCCCAGGGGTTTCCTCATAGCTATTTTTCATGCCAAATAGAGCTTCTTATGAATCTCTCTTTACAAGCTATCCCTTTATAGGACTCCCCGCCCTTATGGAGTTTCTTTAGGCCCAGGTCTAACTCCTTCAAAACAGACTTGACTGCCGAGTTATCTCGTCCATTCAAGCTCGTTAAGAATATGTGAACGAGCATCTGCATTGGTGGTAGGTTATCTCTTTCTCGGACCATGCGGAATAATATGAGAAAGGATCACTCTATTTTCTTCGGAATTGAGAAGAGTATTCTCAGGTATAGGTTTATCACTTTTCCGGACCTGAGGGACTAAATTTACGGAAAAGGAACACCCGGTTTGAGCTTAGTTTTCTCTTTTTCGTGCTTTGGACCCAAACATGAAAAAGATTCCGAGTGTACTTTGTGTCTTTGTCTTGCTCGTTAAACACTCAAGAACAAAGCAACGATTTTATTGTTGTAAGCACCATTTCTCGTAACCAAATGGATCTTTCCGAGTGATCTTGCTTTCCTTCACACTCGTAAAACTAAAGCTATTTTATGTTGTTATGGAAGGAGCGTTGGGTAGGTGGTAATTTAACCTTTTTCGAACCTTCCCGACTAGGTACGAAAAAGGTTCACCTTTTCTTCTTTGGAAGTTAAGAGAGTTCTTTTGTGGTTTGTTTTATACTTTTTCGGCCTCAAGAGACTAAATTGGACAAAAAAGGACCCCCCTGGAGTCTTCTTTGGCATTTTCAGACTCTCTAAATGTGAAGATACAGCATGAGCATGTACTAGTTCGGGCTCATTAAATCCACGGATCAGTGTATCAAGCATTATTTTCCCATCTCTTCAAGCTTGTTAAAAAATGAAGAGGGAACCGAGTTGGCTTTCCTGGACTCGTTAAAAATTAACAGGGAAGGTAAGGAAGAAGTTTTCTCTTGTTTTCAGTAATGGCAGCATGTCATCCTTGAACATAGCACTCTTTGCCTTCCGATATCCATGTTTCAGTATACACTTGTGTTCAGCTATCACTTTGAGTCTTGACCCCTCCTCTTGTCCATTATACCTGAGGAATCTGCTCATGTCTCCTACATGATAGATAAGTCTAGTTGTTCTATCTATCCGTTGTATGCTACCTTGGGTCATCTCTATGTCGTGCTCACTATTCAAGGATTATACCTAATGTTTGATTTATCACCTAATCCTATTACTGTTATATCTGTTATCCATTTACTTGTGTCTATCTTTTTGCCCAGTTCCTAGTCACTCTTGTGATCCGTTGGAGGATCTATTGCCTTCCCTATCATAGTATGGTTCCGTTTCAGTACTTCCTGATGACGAAGACCTAGAGTTTTGACGATGGTACCTCTAGATTCACTTTCATCATTGGTGAACTCCTTTGCTTCAGTTGTCAATTATCATCTATTGGTTGACAAACTGTTGAATCCTTTCCATGTTCGACTTCAGCTTACCCTTATTCACATGGCTTGGATTGTACTGGTTCTTTGGGATCTTTTATGAAGACCTTAGTTCCTCACTCATGAACTAAGTTACGCAAGACTATGTTCCATTTCTATATCTGGCTTCCAGATCTTTGAAGACTCATCATTATTGTATTGTGGCTTTGCTCCACCTTTGTAAATACGTGGCTTTACCCGTATCATATGATGTACTCAAATATTGTAAAGGAGCTAGTGTTCCAGTAAATTGAACATAGCATCCTCAGATGTAACTTTGTATATGACATTACTATGTATTTGTTTCAGGTACTCCTTCTATTCCACAGGATTTCTGAGTTTTCTCCTGAGTTAAATATTATAATGTATTTCGGCCATCGTTCCCCTCTGACCTCACACATTAGGGGGCATCTGTTATACACCTGAATGGCACCTCTCCGTCCGAGTGCTGATATCCCTCATGTCGACACACAAAAGGACACTTATGGATTGAGGTTGCCCATATTCACTATACCTTGGCTTATGATGAAGTACATTCCCTATACACCCAGCTGGTTACTTTGTCAATTTTGCCATGTTGAGTTGTATTCGCGACTCTCTATATTGACAACTCGTGCATCATTCACGAGTCTCCTATACAGCAAGTCGCGAATCGTTGTATTCACGGGTTGCTCTTCTATATAGTCATGAATCATTCGCAGGTTGCTCTACTACAGACCCGTGAATGGTTTCCTCAACATTAAAACATAAAACCACGCGCTAATGGAAGATTAGTTTACTCATTTAACTTAATCTTCTTAACTGCCACAACCTCCCTAACCTTCGAGAACTGCCTCATTTCATCCATATAAATAGAGGCCTTGGGGAGGGTGTTAGTATCATACTTGGAGAGCAAAGTTATGCTGGTGGACTATCTACAGAAATATTTGGAGCAGAGAAACTCAGATTCCTTTGGTGACAGAGGAGTCCTTGTTCAGACATTGGGTTGTAACCTAAACTCTTTCTATTATTGTTAATAAAGATATTACTTCTTCCATATGTGTTTCATATCTGGTGGATTGGTAAATGTTTACATTTCAATATGATATATGATTTGCCTAACCTACATCTATATATATGAATCATCTCGTATCTGGAAGAGTGTTTATTAACAGGTGAAGGAGGAACTATCCTGGAGACTTTGGAAGTGGATCAGAGAGGGAGAAGATAGCAAGGATCAGCCTTCGTTTAATAAAAGTAAGTCCTTCTACTTTCCTATTTCCTATTCTGTTCTTTTAGAGTCAAACTGTCTGCAAATTATGAGTATGTTGGTAACCCCCCAAACCTAGGTTATTAGGTGAATTATCCTGTACAACAGAATGCACTAAACAACCTGATGGTTTCAAGCTGCATGGAAAGGAGGACAATGTTTGGAGTATAAAAAATTATCTTTATGGGTTAAAACAAGCCCCAAGGGCTTGGTATGAACTCTTAGATGAGTATCTCTTTCAACAAGGTTTCAAAAGATGCATTGCAAATAGAAATATCTTTTTGAAAATAGAGAAGAGTGGGATTCTAGTTACCGTTGTCTATGTAGATGATATCATTTTTTGTTGTAATGATGATAAGTTAAGTCATGAGTTTTCTAACTTAATGGCACTAGAATTCGAGATGTCTATATATGGTGATGAAAAATGTCATCTACAGAAACCCTAGGGATAGAAGTAGAGGATGATATATATATATATATGGTGATGAAAACTGTCATCTACAGAAACCCTAGGGATAGAAGCAGAGGATGTTCAACTAGTGGACTATAGCGAGGGTCCCTTGGAGAAACAAAAAAGAACTGTACTGCTGAATTTTATGACAGGCCGTACTGCTGATGGTGACAGGTCTTACTGCAGACTTGAAGGCACAGATTTCTAGGCTGCGTTATATGCATGGAAATCGAGGTCATTAATAGCAGAGGTAATTCTATCATGTCTACACTTTATTTCTCAGTTTGGCATGTTGTTTAAGGTGACTATAGTAGTCCGTACAGTTGTACTTGAACTGACAGTCCGTATAGTCAAGTTGGCTTAGATTTCTGGGTGCTGGGGCATGGCTTTAAAGGCGTATGACAGTCTTAAATTATTGCTATTACAGCTGGTTGTAATCTTTGAAATTTCCATACGAATCTCAATAAAATAAACTCTCTTGACTGGTTTTCCCCAAGCTATGGGGTTTCTCCAGGGATTATTTTTTGACCAAAAGTACTGTGCATTAACTATGTTTACAGTCTGTTTATTTATCTTATTCTTCCATTGCAAATTGTATTTATGGACAGTATATCAGTGCTAGAAAAGGTTTACTTATGCTTGGGTGAAGTATATTGTGGCTGGCTTATTATTATTGACTGATATCAATCATTCATAAACTGTTTGACGAAAATTATCTGTGGCTGTGTGTGAACAGCAGTTGGAATTTTCCCTATTTTTCATCAATTCAATTTTATGATTTTAATATTTTAAATTTCCATCTACTGTTTATGCCTATGATTCAAATTTATAATGGAAAATGTGCATGTATTCTAAATTTAGAATTTAACAATGTGAAATTCAAATACTCGAATAATAAATTATTCATGAATCAATGAGGAATTGACAACCGTGTTACAATGATGAATTTACTATTTTGTATTTATTATTTGCTTTTAAGTTTTAGTATGTAAATGGTGATGGGATGAAGAATTTAAATGTTAAATTGTTAATATGTTGGAATTTGTACAAATTATCTATTTTTCATAATTTTGAAGAGCTCAGCATTTTCCAAAATTTCGGAGTGGTCTCCACATGCCACCAATGTGTGTTTCCGTGCCCACATGTCCCAAAGACTTGGGGAACATTGGCTTTAAGGAGGAAAGTTCAGCACTGCTTTTGAAGATATTTTCTGGTGCTTTTTTCCAAGGTTATTTTAGCAATTTATGACAAGAAATCCAGTTTTTGACCAGCTTTGAGGAGAGAAAAGAAAGTCAAATTTAGCAAAAACCTCAGCCTCAAGCATAAATATAGGAACAGATCATCGATGTCCAGACTCCAAAGTCCTTTCTCTTCTGCAAAATTTATTTTCTTCCTTCTTCATCCAATTTATGAGTTTAATAGCTACAGTCCAGTTTCTTTCATAGGTCAATAAGGTCTTGAGCAGTGACTATTATGTCAAGTCCCCTTCAGCACCTCAGGGTGTGTGACATGTGTATCTGAAATTGTATCAGAACTATGTTTTCATGTCACCTGTTTTAATGGAGTTCTACTTGTCTGGTTCTAAGCTACCAGGATTCCGATACGGGTCTGAATATGGTTGCAGATGCGGATCTGGATATGGATCCATCAGATTTTCGAAAAGCTAGGATCCGGATATGGTGAGGAGACAGTAGGTACACATAATGTAAACATATATTTTTTTTTCCTAAAGCAAGAAAAGGCCTACAATACTCGGGGCTACCAGCCTAACCTCTATTGAAATTTGATACCCCAGCATGCAACTACATCATTATATGCAGACAGAAACTGTCCACCTGAAATAACCCACTAGTCACACATATGAAGGCAGACTTCTGCAGCTGCCAGATGCCTCCGGGTATTGGGTCGTTAACCTGCTTCCTTACTTTACGAAAAGTCGAACTCTTATTCAATCAGACTATTTATAATTTTTAGATAAAATACATATAAAATTTTATAAAATATAAAATTCAATATATAGCTCATGTTATATCTATATATATACATTTTAAATATACTGTACTTGTATAAAAAAATAGCTAATTCCTTCAATTTTAACTACTAAATAATAAATATTCTAATTTATACTTTAATATATAGATTATGAATCATAATATAAATCTTGGTTGCACAAAACATGGAAATGTGTAAAAGTTTCCGAAATGGGAACGCCCAGAAACATGACCCCCACAAAATTAGTATGCATGGATAGCATGGCTTATAAGAAATACAAAAAAGATAGATATATAGCTTTTATAAATAGCACATGGATAACATGGGTACCATATGTTCCTTATTAGGGGCTAGACCAGAATTCCTAACTTGCACTTCAGCCTTGTGAAGGCCTTCAGTGTATCACAGGAGAACTGTACAAATATATGGCTGTACCCTCATTTGAGATAAATCCATCTTTAATAAATTTTATATATTATATATGTGCAAATCAAAATTGTGCATTGATTTTAGATTTCTTTACATGTTATTAGAGCTTTGATGACGCTTGGATTGAGATCTTGATATATCTGAAGTTTGTTTTTCATAGTTTTGCTTAAGTATTTATTTACCCAACTTCAGCAAAATGACCTTAAGCCATCCTTCAATGGCTATGTAAATTATATTACTATAATCTTGAAACTGCTATTTCTCATCTCAATATAGCTACTTCTTTATTGATATTTAAGTGCATGACAACAAGAAGGCCTAGGATGCCAGTTTGTAGTTGATTATAAGACTACATTAACTTGCCATTGGATAGAAATTTATAAATTACCATGCATAAACTAGTGGGCATGGAATGATATACTCCACTGCTTGATAAGGAAAAATGGCGCTGATATTATCCATTTTGATTGCAAGGACCTTGACAATTTTACTAGAATCCTCAACTAATTCAGTTCAATTTTTTCTTTAGGGTGCTAGAAAGCTATATTTATTTTAAAGAGAAATTAAAGCTTTACCTTGCTTAATCATTTAGGGAATCTGGATGGCCACAAATGCACAATTCTTTGAAGCTAGACATATTCCTGCCTTTCAAGTTTTATCTAAGATCAAATCTCTAATTTCAAGCCATAGAAAGCCTGTTGAGCAAGGTGTCCCTTGTCAAATAGGTGATCTGGGAATAAACAGACCCCAAGCTTAAAGACTTATTTAAGGAGCCAGGCAACATCCACCAGAGTTTAATTTAGGGAGAGAGAAAGCTACTTCAACATCCTCAACTAATTCTTTTCAATTTTTTCTTTAGGGAGCTAGAAAGCTATTTCTTTTAAAGAGAAATTACAGCTTTACCTTGCTTAATCATTTAAGGAATCTGGTAGGCCACAAATGTACAATTCTTCAAAGCTAGACATATTCCTGGCTTTCAAGTTTTCTCTTAGATCAGATCTCTAATTTCAATATGTTACCGGATTAACTAGCAGGGCTAGTCACCGATAAACATATGAAGGAGAAAGTGACCACTGTCACCTTAGCCACTTCTCCAAACTTCTTTGGAAGTTGAAAACTCCTAGGAGAGAGCCCTAATGTGAGTCTATAAGGACACTAAAACACCAAATAATGTCTTCTCTGAAGATGGTTAGTGACCAGTGCCTTATTGGAGTCAATTCAAGGAATGAAGAAAATACAGTATGAGTGTGAACTTGAATAGTGTAAGTGCGGTTAGTACATCTTCCATGTATCATATAGCAAGTTTGAAATGTCACTCATTGCAGGTACAACATATAGCATCCCAAGGTACTGCAGTATCGCAACGGTAAAGCAGTGTGAATTCAATGATATATCAGCTATGAAGGCAGCAGTAACCATCCACTATTTAAGCATAAGTCCATACATTGGTTTTATCATTTCAAACAAACTCACCACTCTATGCATATAGCAGTGTATAGTATGAACTTGAACTAATTATGTGACTGTCTAGTTTAGGAAAAACAAATCAGTATGTATACTTGCAAATAGGTGCTTAAACAAAATCTTTAAGTGATCGTTTACCATCGGCCATAGAGTATTAGAAAGCATATGTAATATTCAGAGTGTAAACTATTATTATGTCCAAGATAACACCATTACATACAGTCTAATATAAATTTGCAAATAAGGTTTAAATCAGTCCTTCTTGTGTTACAACACTAGCTAACCATCAAAATTAACTTTTGAAACCAAGATTACAGTGTAGTGTTTATATAGTCTAATATATATGCCTACAAACAGGGGTAGTAGTAGTCTTACATTTAGTAACAAATAAAACCAATAAAAAGTAACCTTCTAACGAATGTTACTATGCTTGTTGCGTAGGGTTAGAGGATTGAAACGATGGGAAAATGGCAGGGCAGACACTGTATAGGGTGTACTGCCACTGTAAGGGCAACCCTTGTGGCTAGAAATGTGGCGGAAAATACCCTAAAGTGTAGACAGATCCCCTTTTAAACGCTGGCAGAGGTCTATCCAAAGCTTAGTGAGGATACCGAGGGCACAACAGAAAGAGCCTAGTGCTGGAAGGTGAGGGTTGTTTAATCACTAAAAATTTAATTCTCCAAAATCATGATGGATGGAAACTCTCTGGTGAGGGGCCGGATAGGGTTTTTATCCAACATTCACTAAAAATTTATCAATTCACAGTACTTACCAGGGATTTTGTAAGCAAAGAAGGTGGTGTTGACGCCAGAGGTGCAAAATTCACGGCCCGCCTCTTCAAAAGTCTCCAGGTTCTCTCCAATGTTGCTTTATCCATGGCAACTATGGCAATTAAATAGAGAAATTGTGAAATCAGCCGTGGTTAATATCAATCCCAAACTCCTCAACGGGTATGACCAATATCCATATCCAAAACCCACCAAACCCTCCAATGTTTGGCGTGAACCCTCCAATGTTTGGCACGAACGGTTAGGCCATTTGACAAGAAGCAGCAGGTTGAGCAGCAATCTAAATTGTCGGAATTGAAGGATGGTAAGGTAAATCAGAATGCCGTTGCTGCTGTAGAGGTTGGGTCAAGACCATTCGACCTACCATGAAAATAAAATATTTGTGTGTTTCATATATATTTTTTTATTTTTATTATTTAATTTGGATAATGGTTTTTTTTTCAGTTTTTTTAGGT